>OY720667.1:2041634-2641634 GCA_963170745.1 Phymatocera aterrima | reverse complement strand
GAAGAATTATTATCTTTTATCCATTGTATTAAAACTGTTTTCAAGTAGCAATCAAATGCTAATTAAATGTATGAAGTATGTAAGTTCAAAATCTCTGATTTGCCCCCCAAAAAAAATAACAAGTTATGTTGATTTATAGTTGTAGATAATATCCAAACATCCTTCAAAGCTGTATTATAATAATACCAATATATAGTTGTATCAAAATAATAATAATATTACCAATGACGAAATTTTATTTGTCGCATCAACTTCCATCAATAGACTAAACAACAGAAATCAGTCTATCAATGCATCGTTTAATAATGCATATGAAATAGTCTTACGCTCTAAAGACTGTAAATGAAAGTTATGAAATTTGTACCAGCCTTGATGGACTAGAAAAACTTCAACACGCAAAGTGAAAGGCATTCAGTATAAAACTGGTACCCACACTTATTAGATCACCACAGGCAAAAAATATTTCCTCTACTTTACCCCCCCCCCCCCCCCCCCCCCCCCCCAGTTAAAGAAAGATAAAGCTCACTACAAACGCCCTAAGATAACAGAGATGAACTACCATGCCTATGTACATACTATGAAACTGAAGGTACTGAACACGAATAAAAACACAAAATGGGTGCTCAGTGATGATCAGGCACTTACAAGAGTTAAATTCTTATAGTTCGTTGAACAATTAGTCCAGTGTTAGCATTTCCTAAAAGGTGAGAACCAACATAACGTTGTATTTATCACATCATTATACCCATTCATTGGAATCATTATTCGAATGAGAGAAGATAAATTGTTGATAACGGTTTGTTGATGCATACTCAATGAGAATTAATACCTTACTGTCAGCGCAAAAAGATTTGGACTCAAATTCAAATGATCACAACTTCTACAAAAAAAACGGGATAGGACATAAAATTAGAACCGTTCATAAAGCACGGGGTTTCCTCCGTCTAACTAATATTGGTGAATTTCTGTGCAAAAATTGTGAAAACCGCTTTGATCTCCGAAGGGTTGGAAAACGTAGTTTTTTTGGAGTCCATTGCCGTGAACCAACTTCAACTCGTCACCGTTCATCTGAGAGAAGTGTTAAAAAATAAAACTCAATCGTTGCCCGAGTACACAGGATGAAAATTTTGTTGTTTTTCAATTTTTCGAGAAGCCGAAGAGGGAAAATTCAGTGACAAATATTACGGCTGAGAGACACGCTGCCCACCGTGGATTCCAAAAACTATCAACCCCGATCACTGTAAGCTCAGTATTGCGAACCACAAACTGATTACGAAATCAAATGGTGTATATTTTGAGAACGAATTTGAGCCAGATCAGGTTTATCTGTACCAAGCTGTTCCCTAAATCGCATCATTGGCCTTTTTTGCTCCTGACGTTCAGGTTTTTCAATATTTTTGAAACTTTACAGATGTAAAGATGTCATGTTTGTTAATGTTCAGGGAATATATCTGAATTTTTTCAAATTTTTAACACATCTTCTAGATGAACGGTGACGAGTTGAAGTTGACATACGGTAATGTACTCCGAAAGAACTACGTTTTCCAACACTTCCGAGATCATAACGGTTTTCACAATCTTTGCACAGAAATTTGTGAATAATCGTAGACGCAGAAAACTCCGAGCTTCATGAACGTTCTTGATTTTATGCCCTATTGTTTTCTTTGTAGAAGTTATGATCATTTGAATTTAGGGTCCAAACCGTTTTGTGACGACAACACGTACTTATTGCTGACTTTAGAAAACGACACTTGCCAAAATCATTGATTCTTTTTTCAACCAACCATTCAAAATTCAGAGTCAGTGACAATGATTTCAACAATATTTTACACCCAATTTTTGCCCACAGTGATCAGCAATGAAGTTATATTCAGTTTCGGACGGACCGCCATCTCTGGCTTGCAGACAGGCTCTGAAAGCATTAAATATAGATTTTGAATTAATCGACGTAGACTTCGGTAAAGGTGAACACATGACGGAAGCCTTTGAAAAGGTACAGAAAAATTGATCTCGAAAGAATTTGGTAAACGTTTTCGAAACCATTTCTCAATAAATTTATACTTTTTCATTTTTACGTAGTTGAATCCCCAGAAAGAAATTCCGGTGTTGGTAGACGGAGATCTTACAATCGGTGAAAGGTATAATTACGTCTGTTAGCTTATTGAGAATCCCACAAAAATCTGCACTCCGGTTGGATTATAACGTGATATATATTACATATATTACTATTGATTTTTCTAGCAACGCTATCTTACAATATCTTGCTGATAAGTACGACAGCAATGGAACGCTTTATCCAAAGGATCCAGTAGCTCGTGCAATTGTTAATCATAGACTTTGTTTCAACTTATCTACGTATTATCGTTACATTTCAGAATATGCTGTAAGTTTAATCGCTCATCCTTTGTCTTTCATCTTTTATTGTTAGTTTGTTTTCACAATATATGAATCATAATTTGCTCTGTTGCATTTCAGGCGGCACCAATATTTTTTGCTTATGAAAGAACACCGCTTGGATTAAAAAAGGTGCATATTGCTTTGAATGTTTTAAACACATACCTAAGTCGAGGAAATACAATCTATGCTGCAGGAAGTGAGTAATTGAATACAGTTCAGCATGGAGTTGGAAGTATATTGAGAAAAAGGAGCTTAGGAACATCGTAGCTGCTAGCTATTTGTGTTAATTATTATTTACAGATAACTTGACGATTGCTGATTTTCAATTGGTAACTGCAACAATGTGCCTCGAAGCGATTGATCTTTCTTTGACCGAGTGGCCTCTGGTTGATAAATGGTATAACCATTTCAAGACCAACCATCCAGACTTATGGAAAATTGCTGAAACTGGAATGCAAGAGCTAATCAACTTTGCTAAGAATCCTCCCGACCTGTCGCATATCGATCATCCGATTCATCCAATTCGAAAATAGGAGGAATATATTGAAATGTTTCTATAATTTTATAGTTTTATATGATAAATGTGAATAAATTTTATATTTCCTTGCTGAGCACGCAAACGAAATATCTAAAAAAATCAAGCGATTCTAATCAATCTTTTATTATTTTCGATTTATTATAATCTTATCATCGTGGTTCTTCCAATGGAGAAATAAATATTGTCTCTGTATTATTATTGAATGATGATTGTGAAGTATACAAATATAACAACTGCAAATATTAGATTGCCATTACTATAATACAAATTAAGAAGAAACTACATTCAATCATACATCACTATTGTGTAACATCATCAGTTAGACTAATTATCTTAACTTCTAACATAATATTTTATCAGTACGTATCATACCACAAATAACAGAGGCAAATAAAAAAGGTAACTTCCACGTTCTAAGATATTGAACGATTTAATGCTGATCCCCAAATTTGTATTGCAACGCTTTTTTTGTGACTAGATGTTTACTTTTTCTTTTGAGCAATAAGAGCTAAGATATCATAAATATATAATATGATCATCGCCCTTAGCCCATTACATGATAATTGACATCTATAATACAACAATTAAGGAAGAAACAAAAATACAACCATATTTCTAAACGTTTATATGATTCATTTCGTGCCATGACTAATGTTTCATATCTAATAGCGTTTTCGACTGCGGCTACACCAGGCTGCACCGGTGTTGTTTAGATCGCTCTATCTCTTTCATTCCTCTGAAAGAGAAAAACAGAGAGCTACACTACACCAGTACAGCCCGGTGTAGACCCAGTTGAAAACACTATAATCTATCGTTATCTTATTAATGTGAATAATTATTAATTACTTTTGCAATTCTAAGCTCGCCGTGTATAACAATAAATGTTATATTACATAGATAAATCTGTGAGACTAAAATCATATATAAAATTCCAACAGAATATCTTTTATTCTTATGGAAAACTCTATATTTCTTTGGAACTAATCCCGGCCATCAAGTGGTCAGCAGCTTTTTAGCATGTCAAACTTTTACAAGAGGTACTTGAAAATTCCAAACATGTGATAATGAACAATTGGAACTCAAAAAGCCCTGATCGTAAATCGACACTGAGCATAAAATGAGGTGAGAAGCTTGGTCACCGAACCCTGCCAGAAGGCGATCGTAAATGTGATTTAATATATCCTGTTCGATAATCGATTACGTCACGTGCTGTACCACCTGGCAAACCGTGCCTGTGTCTCCTGCTCCATCTGGAAATAATGTCCAATTCAATTAAGCAGTTTCCTTTGAAATTCGCTCATCATTTTTCTGTCCAGCATGCAGACTGTCTTACGTACGTTTTTCGTAAATATATATATGTCATAATATGTATTTTTCATTAACACTATGCTAATAAATATATGTGCTAGCACGCAGAGATTAAATGATCAAGAATATAGACATATAAATATGTATGTATTTACTAACACATAGTATAATCATGTTTGACACGCTGAACCGCTGGACAAACATCACGATGCTTCATTCCATAAATAATAGCACATTCAGACTGATAGAAGAAACCACTATACAAACAATATCAACTACAATTTACAGGTTCTTCAGGGTCACATGTCTCACGTTATAGGATTCTTTAAATATAAAATACTATTGTAATATGTATGCAAGGAAAGATGTTAATTATGTTTCGTCGTCATGGACTTGATCACTCTCGTTTTAATCATATTATAAGTATTGTGAAAACCGTACACTGGTCTTTGACTATTCGTAATTTAAACTAGAATTGGAAGAATCCCTGTGATCGTGACGGAAAATGAAGCAATGACTATAGTTAGCTGTACCTCAGTGCAAGTTCTGAGTATCCGTCAAATTTTAGCATCAAAATCTTTCCACGGTTGTATAAACAGATAAAAATACAATTAGTCGTGCAAAGGCACAAAATCTCATTTTTATTTTACAGTCAGTGCTCCTGCATTTGAATTATAACAGAACTGTTATTCAATGTTTCGTTAACTCGAGAATTAGCAAAAATTTCTGTTACATGAAAAAAAAAATGGATAATAATGTTTAATTCAATAAACAGCTGCAGTTTAAGACTGTATGCAACGCTACCTAAATTCAAAGTATTTTCAAATAATTATATAGCGATCTACAAATGAGACCCTTGCATAGCGCTCAATCAAGGGCTTCTTTAATACCATTCCATAATAAATTGTTCAATGAAATATGTTCGGTCCAGGCAATTGGCTCTGATTTTTATAATGTTACAAATTGTAAATATATCAACAGCCGTTGATTATTTATCGAATAATATTAATAGATAAGAGAGTTCATCGTGTAATCTTACTCTACACGTTGGAAGAGACGAGCCAAGTACAGTTTCCCTTCGCCGCTTATTAGCCAATAAGTTGATGCGCATTATGCGCAAGCTACTACGGCAGCTGACTGTTAAATAATGAAAGGCGTACCTTGTTGGACTTGAGGGACGATGAGCGAGCGATGATGGTTGTTAGTAGTGGTTGAATTTGAGGTAGGGACTCTGCGCGAAGGTTCTGAGGAGTTCGAAGAAGTGTTGATATTATGATGATGGGTCAAGTTAGTATTATTGGTAGTGGGAAGTGGAAGAAGGGTTTGTCCGTCACCCTGAGTAGAGGACACCCCGTAGTTGCGTCTGAACTGCCGTTGCTGGATCGATTGTCTCCGGCTTCTATTCACCGCGCTTCTGCCACCCCCGCGATGCTGAGAACTTGTTGTACTGCATCAACCCCATTGATTGTTTCGTTTCAAATTTTACATACCTAACGCTTGTATTACTTTTTTTCTACTTTATAACATATTGCTACTTCAGTTTTTTTGTCTTTATTTCAACTCAGCCTAGTCTCTTTTCCCTTGAAATTTGCTGTTCACTCTAGGTTACCATTATGAGTCTCGTAACGAATTTGAATCGTTATAAATTGATTTTATGATTTTTTAAGTATGTGTGATTTGATCATTTCTCAAAGAGTCGGAGACTTGCTGAGAATTTTCCACGAATCCATGATATTTACATCTAAACATAGCATGTTAATTATATCTGATTCGAAAAGGAATAAACAGTAATAATTAGTCGATCATCTTGTCCTGCAACGGTGGCGTACATTAAAAAAATAAATTCACTGATAAATACACTTCTGAGATGTACTTATATAGATTGTGTTGTATGTTTATATAAAATCAAAACTAATAATAACAGAAATTTTATAGTGTTGGAAAATCATAATCAAAAGATTAATGTATGTATAGTGTCTTCAAGACTTGAGTGTAATTGTGTCAGGGGTTTGTAATTGTAGCGCAAAACCTATAATGAAGAGATCTGTGGCATATGGAGGCAGTGAATGTAGTAGAAGTACGTGAGAGCGATTAAGAAATAACTTGAGAATTTCGAGATAGAACTGATGAACTTGCTGCCTTTAGGAATCACGATGTAATAATATTACCGAAAATGCCAATACATCTGCATGATGATATGATAATATTCGTCTTTTGGGGTAGGCTAAGTAGTCTTTGTTTTTCAAATTACTGATCGCTTTGTAACCAGTATAAGAGATGAGATACATACGAAACAATGAGAATAATTATAAGAGAGAGAGAGAGAGAGAGAGTAAGAGAAGAAGAAAGAATGACGAGCATGCCGCTATAAATGGAATAATTATTATATGAGAACGTTGGACAGTTTTTAAGCAGTGCGCATCATTTGAGATTAGCGAAATCAGCAGAAACCAAAAACACCATGCACCCACCAATTATAGTATATTAGATTTTTTTTATTGCTCGCACATTACAGACAATTCACCGATCAAATTGCAACCATCATCAACAGATTCTACATAACATAGAGAAAGACAAATTTCAATGCCAAGAAGTTGCGTACATCAACTTACTGTATGGAGCAGCGTAGTGTATTAGATTGTGAAATAAAATCCGATAACATACATGAACACCAGAAATAGTATACAAATAATTGAGTATTTGATATTATTTTGCTAAGCATCATTTTGTTTAGCGCCAATTTCAAAGGTGAATTTTCAGTTTGGTTGGCAAACAATATTATGTAGGCAATATTTGTTCTTACCTTGCATTGTGACTCATCGCGATTATGTTTCTGTAACAGCATATAACGGATCCTGATTGTTGGGAAGCGAGTGATGCAGTGTCAATGTCGATTCAAATATTATAGCAAGCTTAGAGCTCGTCGAAAATTTATGCAGAATATCTATATCTTTAAGCCGCAACAATATCCGACTGGACTTTAATAGTAATCCACTTAATTTTGATAAAATTTCAAATCTAGAGTAGAATTTATAGGCGGATAAATTCTGGTCTAATTCTCTAGGAAGGGGGTCCTGCCGTTGCGAATAAAATCTAAGAATTCATTGGTTAATACGTATCTAAATTACTAGAATACAATTTAATATTCCTGATGGAATTTTTCAATGGAAGAAAACTATAACTGGGGATAATAAATTATCTATGATGTGAAGAATTTATGTAAACGGTACTCACGGTAGATTAAACAAGTTGGTTTATCGCGATGTGCCATCGTGAAATATGGCTGTTATAGCATAAATAACTAATTGCAAGTTTTAGAAATAAATTATCTATACAGTATAATAAATTCCCTATGAATATAGCTAACTACGTGGTATTCTAAAAATGATCATAGCTAAATCATCCTAACGCAGGTGACCAAATATGAGTTAATAGTTAAGTATATAAATAATTAATACTGATTATACTAACTGCTACCCTCTATTCTGTACAAAATTACGCTAATGTACAATTCTAAATAGAACTAAATATGTGGAAATATCTAGTATGTATATACATCATAATGGGAATAAACAATATATGTTTTCATATGTCTATCTATTACCAGATAAAAAATCAACCATATTATATATTATAGCTCCAGGGGGAAACGGTGTACTTGAATTGTGATCGCGATATTTCGGATATTCGTACATTATGTAACTTTTATATTATTTTATAGTTAAATGATTCATGTATTTGTGGAAAACCCATATTTTGAAATACAAAAAAAAAATTCAATATAATTACATCGTATGCAATAATAACGGTAAAAAAATATATGTTCAATTGTTGTATTAGTTATATGATACAAATTTTATTTATTTAATCTCTATTTAGTGAAGATCAAAGGCACTGCAAACCGTGAGTATTATATATATAGTGAGTTTATCAGGCAGAATCGTCTACGTTAGTATGAATAACTATACTGATATTCTATTTGGTGCAAATATATGATAGATATATAATCAATGGAAAGAGATGTATAATATAGGTATAGGTATAAGTACCTTTACGATAGAGTGTATAGTATAAATAGTATAGAAGAGGGTTGAGACACAAATCCTAAAATAGTTAATAAATGGAAAATATAATGAAAAGAGAAAGAAACAGAAAAAAATAATAACGAAATAGAACTAAAGTGCATACTACAAGTGATTATATGTGAGTGAGGTAAAGTTTTAAATTACGTACCGTAGTAATCTAGTGATGTAGTCAGGCCAATTGTCGGGGAACATTACTAGGAAAAATCCTACCGCTATTAAAATCATCCCTGCTAACTTCATCCCAACAAAGTGAGCTCCATAAAGTACTACGTCCAGAGCTGAAAAAATATAAAGAATGAAAAAAAAACATGTTTATAATCTCTTTCAGGATCACCTATAATTATAAATTGGGCAAATATTCAGAGTAAACTGCACCGTTGCAGTACCTGCGGAGACTGGAACGGCAGTGATAAGTCCAAGAGTTATAAAGAGATCGTAGGTCAAGGCGATACTGAAGTTTCCGAGCATATTGGCAACTGTATCAGTAGAATAAAGTAGATTATTATAATTTATATAGTGATTGTAGATGAAACATTGAAAAAAATTAACAGCGCACCCAAATGAAGAATACTGGCTGAGAGTAAGGCTGGCCAAGGAAGGCGAGTCCATTGAACACTTTCTACGCCGGAAAAATACAAGGCAAGACAGATTGGCCAAAGTAAAGCAGCGTTGCAGAGTCCGACTATTGAGAAGAAAAGAGAAACCTGACCGAACGTAGTTTCCCCTATAACTTTCTTGAACAATACCTACGTAGGAGTAAAATTCAAGTTAATATTATTACCAGTGATTCATAAAGAAAAAAAAAAAGAGAAGAAGTGAAGTCGACCTAAGTATTGCAAGAATTTACTTTATAAACTGCAGATCCAGCAGCAGCTGAAGTAGCGAGTACTACACCACCAAGAGTCGGACTTCCTGAGATACCGTCCATGTAAGCAAGTAATGCAATTCCTGTATCGCAGAGAATAACTGCTACTATCTACGGATGAAAAAATTAGATGAGTTTAGTTATTTGATTTGTAATCACATTGATTTCAGGTTGAGTTCTTACCCGAACGCCGACAAATTGTTCATGAAGAATAACCCAGGATAAAAGATAAACGCAGCATACATTGGTAGCAAAAAGAGCCATAACATCTGTGGCGAGCAATATTCTCAGGGAATGAATGTACATGTAATTTGTGACCACCCAGAGACCACAAAATAAACTACACCGAGTTAAGAAACGTCCACCAGTGAATCCTTTATCACGGAAGCCTCTGAGACTCTCGGCTACAATTTCTGACGGATTTGAGCATTTAGTTTTTGCTACTTGGCACAGAAAATAGACGGGGAAGTACAGGACTGCCCAATTCGTACAAAACCATGTGGTGAAGAATGGTGCGTTGTACGGAAGCGTTAACTGCGAATGAAACATCCAAGAATTACCATAAATCTTTTCTGTAAACTTTCAGGTTGAATATTATCGAGAATTTTTTGTCTCCTAATCATTAACGACTCTTTTTATGTGGCACAATTACTTCAATAGCTACTTACATGCTGATGATGAAGTCCGGACACATTTGAAGGTATCAAAGCCTCGTTAGTTAGTGTTTCTGGTTTTTGAAAGTACAGATATTTCATACAATGAGTTGCACCAACCCAACTAGCTGTTACACATATCGTTACGCAGACGCCGAAGTAGATCTGTGAAAAACAAAAAAATATATTTCATGCAAGCAACTCCAATTGAGTGGAAAGTTATTTTTTATTCAGATCATTAAATACTGTTCACCGACAAGCACATATATACCTTTTTAGCTGATTCGGCGCAGCATGAAGCATAACATGTTGATAAAGAATTTGAGGAACTCCCTGTGACACATGATTGTTGACTATGGCCTCCTCCCCCACCTGGATCACTGGATCTACAAGGAATTGAAGCGTCGCTACATCCTCCGCTTGCACTACAGCCTTGTTGATCGCATCCTAAAAACATATGAAACAATGTTTTGAACTACTCTTCAGAAAAGTTAATATATAAAATATTTATGTACAATATGTACGATATATGTATATGTAAATATAATAGTCATTATGTGTGCAATATTTTTTGAATTCGTGCTACCTGAATTTGGATCCAATATAACTTGAACAGGACTAGCATAAGGGCCATTATTCTGTTGTTCTTCATTCAAGACAATGCTCGGAGCTCGTGACCTCCGAGGGTGGAAAATTGTCGGGACTTCACCAACTCCTCCGCTACCCATTTTTCATCGATTATTCCTTATCTTAATCGCATTGAAATGCTGGAGGAGAGTATAAATGTTAAAGTTACTCGATATTCCAGTTTCATCATACTCTTGTAAGGAGATGAAGTTTAAACTGGTAGAGCAACAAATTCGTGGAAAAAATAATATCGGCTGAAATTTTGTACGATTTCGTTGCCTTAGGGTGATAAACTTCATCCGCGGATAAACGTCAGGCTTATGTTCTTTATAGGGAAAATGATAATTCCGTATTGTAAAGCATTTCGTGAATTATGACAGTAAGTAGATTCATAACACTTGAGAAATATCTTTCAATCGCAATTTGCAGTATGGAACGAAACCAATTTATACTAGTTAATGAACAGATGTAATAATAATCAGTGGATTTACATGCCCATTGTAATATTTACCATTATTCAAAATTCGGAAGAATTTGCAGTGCGACGAAACTATATCGGTATAAGGTCCTTTTATGACATTTGAGATATCGTCAGCGATTTCCACATAGTTATTTTAAAATCAATGATGTTTCAAGATCATTCTTTACACAATAAAATACTTGGATAAATTAGTTAAATTGTCGCATTCGGGTGAAGGTTCAAGTATTATAAACGTATGTTTGCATTATTGTTGTTTTCCGTACGGTTATACCTGCGTATATGTATGTATAATAGCCATGAAAAATACAACAATAAAAACTCGAGTATCGTACTAAATCGAATGCGACAGAATCTTCATTGTTTACATTATTAAAATTTCGGACTTAAATGTTTTTCAATAATGAATGAATGAATGCATGACAAGTTTCTCAAATATCAAACACACACGACGTTATGATATTAACTATAGTTTTTGTCAAATTCGACGTCACCCGCGATTTTTACAATCAATCGCATAATAATCATAAAATTAATAATTATGTCTTGGATTAATTGTCACCGCACAGCTTTATACGTTCATAGATAAATCGTACTCATGAATATGCGTTCAGCGTATTCGGCTGAGAAAATATAATACATAAAACACTGGGTTTGGACACGGGCACCCTTTCAACGTATCTCAACCCTCTTGTCACTTACGCCATTGATTGCAAGGTTCACCCACCAACTAATACTCTTTTAACTTTTGCTTTACTACGTCGGCGCGTGTTCTCCACATTTCATTTATATTCCATTTTATTTTTTTTATGACCTTGCACTTAATTATTGCACCTCTTACACTTGCTTGATTTTCTGATAAACCGAAAACAAAAAATATAGGTGATAAGGGTGGTGAAATAATTTGAAAAGAAAACACTGCCAATCGTGAGAATGAAAATGATTAGCATCTACAACCTCTGTAATTTTGGTACAAATTTAATGCTAGTATGATAATTATGTTATATGTCTTGATAATTTTATTATGTTAATATTATATTAGATAATAAAATATGCATTTAAGTATAATAATAATATTAGTAATAATAATAATAATAATAGTAATAATAATAATGTAGTATATTTTTACAGAAAAAAACAAAAATATAACATTTATATGTATTGTATTTCACATTTTCTTCTTAAATCATACATAATGTTTTTCACAATAATAGTAATAATAACATATCCTATATTATTAATTTTACAGACGAGATTTACAAACTATGTCGCACTATTAATTTATGAATCAATAATAATCATAATCCATATTAATTAGTGGTAGTATAATTATATGATAAAACCAAAAATAATAACAGTATAATTATCCTAATTGGCAATTTGTCAAGAAAAAAAAATGTAGGGCAGTAAAAGAAAACAGAGAACCATTTGGCATGAAACTTTGTAACCACGCAACAGTGAAAAAGAAAAAAAATAGTAATAATAACAACGACGATGAAGAAAGAAGTAACAATAGCTACATATATTGCATAAAGTATAATAGTATAATTAGTACATATTTGGAAAATCAGTCTGAAAGTTTTATCTCTTCAAAATGAAATTCTATATAGATAATCTTAAAAAAAATTTACTTATCATTCTCAAATGCACGCTATATTATTATATCATAGGTCCTAATATATCATTATGCATATTATAGTCATCAAAATAAAGAGATAAAACTGCCCCCATGCAATTTGTTTCTATTTGTATCACGCACTGATACATGTATTATAATGTTTAATTTTCGTGTTAGTATGTCGACTGGAGGAAAAAAACAAAAAGAGAGGCTCAAAAAATGATGAAACAAAATTAGCAAAGTGTTTGAAGCTACTGTGTAGTAGTAGTCGAGGGACTCTATTCGCTTCAACCTTAAGTGTACAACTGTACAAGTAATTTCCGATTTCCAAGGACTTCTGAAGACGTCCAAAGACTTCCACAAACTTGCAAAAAAGTTTCAGAGAATTCCAAAGAGTTGCGAAGAATTCCAGAGAATTGCAGAGACTTCTGAGACCAGTGTACATACATAAAAGTTCCGGAGTGAAAAGCTCCTCCGTAGTAGTGATACATTCCATCACGTCTTCGGACTTAAAATTACCACTTGCTTTTTTTGTTTGTCGCCTGCTTATGAAGATAAATAAAAATCACTATTTCTTTATACTAATCATGATCATAAAATCATCATACCTATTCCTAGATTTTTATACCATTATTATACGTAGTATGTATGTACTAAAATTATTTTTATTAGTTATGTATATTTACAATATAGCCTATATGCAATTAGGTACAGATGTTTTATTTCTTCTTTTTTTTTCTTTTCTTTTCTCCTGACCAAAGTCTCTAGTATCGTTGTTATACAGCCTATATATTATAGTAACACATAAGTATAGTATACAGGGTGAGTTCCTAACGTCCGAACACTGAAAGTAGCGTCTAGGCGGCCACGAAACCTACGTCGTCAATTTTTTACCGTTTTTAACCCAAACGGCAATTGTTTCAGTGGTTTCCCATTTCCTGATTGGTTAAAATCGGTCAACAATTGATGACGCAGCTTTCACGGCCGCCGAAACGCTACTCCGAGTGTTCAGAAGTCGAAATTCACCCTGTATGTATGGTATAATATAATATTGAATGTAGTTGAATTTTTGTTTGTTTGTATTTGTTGGAAAAGAAATTAATTATAGTCCAAAACCAAGCTTAAAATGATATATTGACTTAATAGTATCTTGAAAACGCGCATATGCCTATACATAAATTGTACATTGTATAATAAGAGGCTGAAGTTCACAACGCTAACGTAACAGAAGAAAAATGCACGAGAAATAATATCGCCAGCAATTTTTCAATGAAAAAGAATCATTGAAAGATCAAAAAATTCGTTTATCACTCGTACTGTCAAGCTTCTTTTTGAATTTATACTTTTTCTGCCTCAGAGTTATGGACTTCAGTGTCATTCTGTAATTACTTTACCAAAGAAGAGAGGAGCCTAGTTATTATTTGCAAAAATGATAGTTTATGGTACCAATTTCCGAATCATAGAAGACGAGTTCTAATAAATATATAAGATAATCATTTTGTTCGTTTTTTGTTGTTTTTTTTTTTTACATATATATTACAATATAGAGCTTGTGGTTTTTTCCTTACCCAGTTTTCAATAGCAAAATCTCAGTTTGTTGCAATGTAAAAAACAAAGTAAAATAAATTTCAATAAAATTTAGGAGATATACATACTAAAAGCTGCTCGTCTTTAGTAAATTTATATCAAAGTACCTATCTATGTATTAAACTTTTGTGCATTTAGGTATAATATATCGAATCAATATTAATATTATTCATCGATTACGTATTCAAAATATTTTACAGTGTACTAATATTCTAATTCTATACCTGATTTCGCGAGTTTCAAAGATGTTTAAAAAAAGTTAATTAATAGCATGATTACACAATAATGAATATACAATAATAAATCAATATTGTTTTTTTTTCGTTTCCTTTTCTATTGCTAGTTAGGTATTATAGATTCTATTTTGCCATTTATGTATGTATAACACTTTCCTGACTAGTGTTGACAATAATGAGCTATCAATAACATTGTTCATCTGAAAACTTACAAACGCTATTGTCTCGTTATTGATACAATTTCATTTGACATGCTTTTTCTTTTAGTTTTTCCTAATTTTGAGTATGACCAACAGCAGTAGTCAAGAATTAACGGCCCATTTCCAATTATCATAATTGGAATACGATCGAAGAGAACTTGGAATACTAGCCAGGAAACTTTTGAAATAGTATTTCCCAAGTAGCACACCGTAAACTCCGGGTGGACGTATTGCCACTGGATTCTTGCCCTGACTATTTTCTGACGAATCTTCAAATAGGCGCATTACGAACCAATAGTCGACGATACAGAAACGCATAGTTCACAAATGTCGAAAATTGTGGGTGTTATATGACATTTTAGAGGACATTCGTGGGTATAGAGCCTGCTGTGCGTCATCTTATGGATTATCTCCAGACCGAGCTCCAGACTTCATAGAGTTGGAAACTATTCGTCAGATTCTTGGCAGCTTCGCTTTGACATTTCTGATGGTTGACTATACGTCGACTTTCTGCAGTGTAATGATAGTCGGCGGACAGGAAAGTGTGCTACCTGGGAATTTATTATTCGTTGAAGAGCTCATCTTTCAACAGTTGGTTGTTAGAAAATAGTATTAATAATAATAATAATCATATAAATATAAGCATTTGAAAAGAATAAAATATATTGATATAGCATGTTGCATGGCAGGCGAAAATTAAATCATCACACTCGAATAAAACTGCATGTAAATAGGTGTAAATATAAAAATGGGATTATTCAACATTGCATCAAATTCAGACTAATATGGGAGAAAGTACCTGCGCTATAGAACAAAATAATTACAAGTAAAGGAAAAAGTAGTTTGTATGTATAAAAGTATTTCGAGTACTTTGGCTTTAAAATTCATTGAAGGTCTCTACTAATATCTGGGTGTAATGGTTTTAAGAATATTTACAAATACAGTCTTGGTTTTATACATTTTTTTTCAATAAAAAGGAAACGTTTTTATTTTCAACTTGAAAATTAACCAATAGATTGGTTTACGAATGACAGTTTTTATTCTTTCCTCATCATCTGCGGAGGCGAGAATGAAGATATACCTACTTATTAAGGACATGTAGCAGTACCGACTGTGGTACACAAACGAAATTTCAAACCATTTCCCGATAGAGTGAAGGTTTTAATATATTCCCTCTAACATCAGATAAATTATCCAGTTCTGTTCCCGCCATGACAAAGTTTTAGCCGAAACCGATGAAAAGGTATTTTTCATAAATAATATGTTACCGATACGTCACCCATGGGAAAGTGTCATCTTATCATCATTCTGTCTCCTGCATCTCTCACCCGCATAAAAAGATGACGAATGATATTTCATCTGCATTTTAGACGGATAATCAGATCCACTCAAAAATTTATTATATTTATCTTAGATTACATTTCCGTCGCTACTCTGTGAAGTGTATATTATATTATATAACTTATATGCCGGTGCATTGTATGAAAACAGCTGAGCCACTGATCATCTGACGCTGGTGCTTCATAACTGCGTGATCGCAGGTTCGCGACCTGTTCAGTGAAATATTTTTTCTAGTTGCTTCCCTTTTCTTTAATCCCCACATGCTCACAGAATGATATTTGAGGATGTAATAATGAAAAAATACGTATACTGCGTTATTTTGCTTCACACTTTTCCTACATTCGTGACTTCGTTACCGATGATAAAATATATGTATTATATCCAATCACAGCCTGTATGATTGATATACGAATTATTCCAGGGAAAAAAAAGAATTTTGCAATACAGCATCTCATTTTGAAATGATATGAATAGTATGGGAGTATGAAAAAATGTATAAAATCTGAGAAATAGAAATTCTCCCCTGGCGAGGGACCTGTACCACAAATCAACGGATCGCAAAGCCGGAAGGCTGATCACAGCCATTGCAGCTTCCCACGCGTTGACATACCGGTAACACATTGTTTACGGAAAATTACTTTTTGTCGATTTCCGTGTAAAGCTCTGTCATGCCGTGAACAAAACTTTATAAGATATCTGATGTTAGAGCAAAAATTCAATCCTTCACTCTGTTGTGAAATGATTTGAAATTTTGTTCCTGTACCACAGTCGGTACTGCTACATGTCCTTAACAAATCTATGGTGCATACATACACACAATCAGTTGAACATAATCTATGTCAGTGGAGTTTTTTCATGTTCAGAAGATCTCCAATGATGGATTTGTTCATTATACCTATAAACCGATGCCTACCACGCTGATGTGAGATTTATACAATCTTATTTGATATTTTGTAAATTTTGCGCAAGCACCATTGATTGAATAATTCTCGGATAGGTTGTTGCCAATGGGGATCATTGATTAGATAAAGTTGGTAACAAAAAAAAGTAGATCATTTTCCCCAACAAAAAAAGAATTGGACAAAATTCAAATTTTATTTATAATGTTGAAATGAAATTTACCATCAAACGATAATGGATATTAGATAGTTCAAACTATTTAAAGCTGAGCTCTTTGCAATCATTTTTATACGTACGTCCAAAAATCTAGATGAATATCAACATGAGTAAAAGTGTGTTACCTATTACCGAAACTGATTAAAACTTTTCACTAATGTTACGGTTGTTCCCCATTGGCACATTATATATAGAGCAATAATATTGTACAGGAAATTGTTGTTGTGCTATCCAGCTAAAGCTATTATAATACATAATAGCTAACTACATACTAGACTCCTTGGTGGTAAGAGACTCATTGTTGTGATCCATGCGTATTAAAGTAGAAGAATTGTGATTCAAAGTTCTACCGAGTGTGGCGACTCGTTCCATAACACATGACGCTGATAATCTAGCTTCAGCATCGTGATCCCAGCACTCTTCCATTGTGTCACAAAGCGCCAAAAGACCCTATAAACATAAAATGAATTATAAAATAACAATGAAATAATAATTTCTGATAAGATCTGTCGAAGTTTAATAATTACCGGATGTTTTCGCCAAGTCTCTAATATGAGCGGTCGCTCTTTTTTCACAACAACACTTTCCTGCATATCCTCCAGTGTTGGATGCAGACCGACTTCTTCCTCGAAAGGAAGTCTGTAGTCTCCAACAGGACCCTGTAGAGTATGAAATCGACATCATTGTATAAATGAACAAAATAAATCATAATAAGGATATTTTACACATGATTTTCAATCATTCTCACATCTTGGGTCGTGCATCTCGATGCTAGCTCCCACAACACTAATCCGCAAGCGTACATATCAATCCGTAAGAATGAATCACGGGTGAAATTAATAGCCCCCTCGAGTACCTCTGGTGCCATATAACGCCTCGTTCCGACCTGGAATATTGACACATTTTCACATAAGTTTGAAAGTGTTTTTTGCAATATTTGAGAGATAATTTTACCAAACGAACGAATTTATTGTGTAAAGTTCATACTATCTCTACCTGTCCATGAGTATCACCACATGGCTTTCCTGGCTGAAATATTAGTGCTAAACCAAAATCAGCTATACAGGCGCTCATGTCAGCCTTAAGGAGAACATTTTTGGATTTAAAATCTCTGTGCGCAACTGCTGGCTTATATCCATCTGCTTTATTAGCTGGGATTTCTTCGTGCAGATGCATCAGGCCCCTGAAGAAAAGTGATTTTTATTCAACGTGAAGCTTCAGGCAGCAATTGAGAACCTTAGCGGTTTAAAAATTGTAAATAATTATCTATGTTCTTAAAATTCCAAAGAAGACAGATGCTTTGTATATTCACCTAGCCATGGATTCAGCGATTTTGCACATTTCGGGCCACGAGACGACATTGGCCTTTAGATAATCACATAAAGATCCTTTTTCATGATATGCCGTTATCAACCAGAATTCAGCTTGGAGATTATCGCCTCGTTTTTCAACTCCGATATAACGAAGTATATCTTCATGATCCATATGTGCAAGTTTAAATATTTCCTGTTCAGATTGCCAAGATTGTTTATCTTGAATAGGAAAAACTTTAACAGCAACAACATCATTTTTAAGCTGTGCTTTCCACACAGCACCGAAACGACCCCGAGCCTTAATTTCCAAGAGTTGAATCGGTCGGAGACCCAAGTTTGGAGAAGGTTGGGGTAGAGGAAGAGGCTCCAACGTTGGTACCTGATATAAAAATATCAAATTAAGTTCAAATTGACCAAGACTCAAGTTTTTGCTGTTTCCCATCTCATAAAATTAACGAAAATCGGAAATTTACCTCATTGAAATATGCCAGCTTACGATGTCGATAAAACCAATACAAACTCAGCAATATAAGAACTAGTAATAACATTGGTATGGAAACCGATATCACTATTGTTATCACCTGCTGCTCAGGATTTGGAACCGGCTCCCCTGCTGAAACGATTTGAATTCCGAAATAGGACAAGGATGAAGAGAAGAGTTATGAAAATTATGTCCTTAACATAACTTTATTTATCACGTTCCGTATTGGATGAGACAACTGACTACATTCCATAAAAATTAAGTATAATCAATTCTGTTAAATTCGTTCTCACGTTTATCGATATCTTCATTTGGTGGTGGCGACTGCGTCGGATCCCATGAGTAATTTTGATTGCACATATTACCGTCACAGCAGCAAAATAATAACCGCTTTCTTTCTCTACTCTGGTCGACGCATTGAGATTTGTCGTAACAATCTTTATTGTCCAAAAAACATCCCTGATTAAAAAAGAAAAGAAAATTCAATGACACAGAATGATCTGAAGAATTTTTTCTACAGTAAAACTAAGAACCTAAAGTTATAAAATAACAAAAAAACTGGAGTATTAACCATTAACTTGGGGACTTTCTGTCCCGTAGTTTCATTTCTGTGCCAAAGTACATAACAATGATTACGCTTGTCGGGTTCACTGGGGCTGCATTCTTCTCTGGAAAAACAGTCATGCGTCTCTGTGCACATTGTATCATTATAATATTCGCAGTACGTTACTCCCTTGATATTATGAGCGACTGTTGTCCCTGGAAACGAATACGTAGATGATTAAATTGAATTTTAGGAGATATTTAAGAACTGTGGTTACATTCAAGTATACATTTTCCAAATATTTGGAGACACTTCATCCTCTAAACAGAGAAAAAATAAAAATTGCAAATAATGGTATTAATGGAGTTTAATTGCTACTTAACCTCAGGGTGGAGGTAGAGAAAAGCGCCAAAAGAAAACAATTTCTTTATTGAATGTGGATTAACTGAGCACTAGATAACTGTTTTTTTAGTTTTTTTTGGCTCTGTTTGAAAAGTATGAATATTTACTTATATGCAAGTACTTAAGTATTGGGAAACAGTGACGCTTTGTTGATAGTTTTGTGTAAATATAAAACAATACGCCATAGTTGTATTTATTACGACTAGTAATTTTTTTAGAAGGGGAATAATAATATGTACGGTAATATATTCATACCTAGTAATCCTAGAAGAACGCATGAGATAATGATAAAATACGAAGGCATGATGATGAACGGAATCAGAGAAGCATAACAGTAATTTTTCGTCTATTAGCTATTAAGCAATTTATAGTAATTCATCCATCGACACATTTCTCTAGCCTCAACAAACCGCGCACAACACAGTCTCACGTCATGTTTTTTTATTTTCTTTTTTTTCTAATACATGAAAAAGGTAGCCCGAACGAAAACTTCCACGGTAAGAGATTTGATATTCTTTCTTTAAATTCCCATTCTTAATAAACAAATTGATACAACACTTCGCTCTTTAAATTAGTATAGCCGTTTACTGAAGCCGTCTTTTCGTCACGAAATTATAAAAGATGAAACGTACTTCTCGTGAGTATTATTATAAAAGTGTACACGAAATAATACACGCGAGTGAGAATAGACAAATGTTCTCCCATGACGCCGTTATGTGTTATTCTCACGGAAGGGAAGGACGAGAACAATAAGATGGTCCACAAACGTTAAACATTCGAATAGAAAGATGAATCTACCTACATATCAGTGAGTGCAGAGCAAGTACAGAGATCGTACTGACCGTGCAGCATCTGTCTAGAAAATAGTGAAAATAATCGACTATGATAAAACTGTCAAGTTTTGTATGAGTACTTATGCTTTTTTACATTTTTTTCACGGGAAATATTCAAGATTCACGAGACCCTCCAAAAAAGATTAGAAAAAAATATATAATTCGTTATATCGGAACAAATATTGATAATATTTTAACTACATATCTATAGTGTGCTCAAATACTGAATAGAATTCGCGACATATTCGACAAGGAAATTGCGACAATCGTGCGTGAAACTGATACACTTGATTAAAATACTTGCTGAAAGTTGAATGATTATCAATGATGGAAACTGTCAAAGGTGACACAAAACCGCGAGTAATCGTTCTTGGAGGTGAAAACAATTGATTCTAATCTAAAAAAAAAACGCAAATCATAACAATAATAATAATACAATTATTAAAAATATCAAATTTCATGGCCTTTCGTAATCACATATTCTTTTCTTTTTTCCTCTCTTATCAACTTCGCGTAGGATGTGGTTTTATCGGACGGAACCTTGTGGAATATCTACTGGATAATGAGCTCGTATCTTACGTTCGCGTTGTCGACAAGGTACCACCGCAAACTGCATGGCTCAATGAAAAGCATCAAAAAATATTTGAGAATCCTCTGCTTGAATTTAGAAGTGCGAACCTCATTAACCAAGGTACGATGCCTCTTCCGATGTTATGGTTTTTTTCTCAGCAACTACTTTCAAGAAATCTGAGTCCTCAAACTATCCCTTGATTTTGATGATCCAAATTGTTTGATCTAAAGGCTTACAGAATGCGCTGATTAACTTCTTATGTTTCCTTCCAAAGCAATAAAGAATATAGATATAATTTAACTTTTCATCGAGTTATATATACTTGAATAACAAGTGATCGAAGTTCCGCAATTATAACGATGATGAAATTTCACCATCTTCTTGTAAAAAAATATTTAGTATCGTGCGAAAATGCATTTTCCGGAGATCAACCGATAGATATTGTATTCAACTGCGCCGGGGAAACAAAGTATGGTCAAACTGATCCTGTTTATAAAGAAGGAATACATAAACTGAGCATGCACTGTGCCCAGGAAGCTGCTAAGCTTGGAGTTGAACGATACGTTGAAATTTCATCTGGGCATCTATGCTCTTCTGAAAAGGTATATAGAGTTGAAATTTATATTCAAGTATTGGACATTATCTGTATTTCAAACGAGAGGAGATATTCTTCTGAACGAATAAATACGCGGCTTTTAATTCTGATTCATTCTTATGTAACTTAAAGTACTTTTATCAACCTAAGCTGTTTGGTTAACACACTTTCTGATAACAATCAGAATAATCTCATCAATACATTTTATACAATGCTGTCCTGTTTCCGGCCAAACGTACTCTAGAGTTTACTATTTGAATGATTTTGTTTAATTTCCAGGCACCGCATAAAGAAGACGATACAGTAGATCCTTGGACATTTATAGCTAAGTATAAAATCCAGGTTGAACAAGATCTAAAGAATATACCGGGATTAAAATACACAATTCTTAGACCAGCTGTGATCTATGGACCGGGAGATCGCAATAACTTAGGTAAAACAATAACAATAATTTCCATTTCTATAAAATAAAATGTGTTCTAATATTTGTTCATCGTTATATTGACTCGAGATACAGGAAAAAGATCCAATGTTTAATTTACAGCACCCCGCCTAGTTGTCGGCGCAGTTTACAAACACTTGGGAGAAATGATGAAATTGTTGTGGGGACCGAATCTTCGGATGAATACCGTGCATGTAAGAGACATAGTGAGAGCTATGTGGCACGTAACTCAACGCTCTGATACAATTGGCCAGATTTATAATGTCGTTGATGAATCAGATTCCACGCAAGGATCGATTAGCGCTCTTGTTTCAGAAATATTTAACATTAATCATGACTACTGGGGTACTGCTTTGTCAACTTTAGCTAAGGTATACCAAGTCAGAAATGAAGATTTTGTAATCTCTGAAGACTATAATGGATTGTATTGAATGATCAATAAACATTTTGATATTTTATTTAGACTGATATGACTACTGTCGTGGAAGAAGTTAACGATAAACATATGAGTCCTTGGGCCGATGCATGCAGCAAAGACGGAGTTGAAAATAGTCCGTTATCGCCATACATCGACAAAGAATTACTTTATAATAAACATCTGTATTTGAAAACTGGAAAACTGTCATCTACAACTGATTTTACTTATCTTTACCCCAAACTCACAAAGGAATCTCTGAAAGAGGTTTGTTAGAAAGTTTGTTCAGAAAAAAAAGATATTTTAGTACAATCAAAATTGTTTAGATTGTAAGAATATATAATTTATGATCAAATTTTTACAGGTTGTTGACGATTTTGTCGCTATGAAGATATTTCCACATTCCTTAGTTCTGTGATCAAATGCTATATTGATATGTTGCTCAAGCAGTTCGTAGAAGCTTAATAATAGTGAGTAAAATTATTTAATTCTACGATGCTGAAGCATGATTTCACACTGTGCCTAATGTTAAGATAATACATTATTGTACTGCGCTGAATATTGTTCAATTGGAAATGTACAATTGAATTTGTACAAGAAAATTGTAATTGATTATAGTATATGAATCAAGCCTACAGCCCAAATATGTGATATAACAAAAAAAAATCGAATAGAAAAAAAAAATTAGTAACATATGTACTTAATTTCACATTAGCGAGTGTTAGAAAGCGGTTTGTTATAGAAATTTATAATAATCATAACGATAATAAATAATATAGCGCTAGTCAACGCAGATGAAAAAGTTTGCAAACGAAATCACATTGATAAAGTTTCGATTGACCAAGTTTTTTTTGTTGGTAATACATACGAATTTTGAAAATGAATTATGCAATTTGTTATTTATTTATAAACTTTTGTTTATGCGTAATCACGCCATTTCTATATGTGCCTACTTTTGTACGAATTTTTCATTGAGTATGATTATACTATATTATGCTCGATTAGACACAGTGCCAAAGTCTTGTAGGTATGTATACTTATATGTAGTACTTATTCGTACGAATTCAACGAATTATTTGATATGGATGATGTTAGTCTCACTTTTTTTCTGAGTTAATTTTCTTCCAATTATGGCGATTGATAATAATTCACTTGGTAAACTAAATAAGAACAGAAGTACCGGCCACATCAAAGATAAGCTGCCTTAGAATAATGCGCAGCAGTGTTTTTTTTTTGTTTTTTTTTTCACCGTAATTCTAATGCATTGATATTTTAATTTTTCTCTAATTTTCTTATACATTTTACCTTTTTAACAAATTTAGAATTGTTTCGTTAATAGCTGCGTATATTTTCATTGATTCAGAAATTCAGTTTATAATATTATGATCAGTGAATCTATTATTCTGAAATTTCCCGAATAATATTATTTAATCTAATTCATCTACTAGAGAGTACAAAGATCTCAATGCAGACGCAAAAAAAAACGAAAAAAGAAATCTATTCAGAATAATTATCGAATGCAATAATAATAGTAGGTATATTTGTTGGATAAAATGGAATTTGAATAAAAATGTTTATATTCATAGATATAATATAAAAAATAAATATTGTGGGAAATACCTACATCATATACTCTTATGATTAATTGAAATTGCCTAGTTGAGGTAGGATCGTTAATCAAATATACATTCTTGAATTTACAATTGAATGCTGGTTTGCAATGTTATACAATGAGTACCTATGTGTCAGAATCAATGTATACACAATAATATTTGAATAAAATTCATAATCTATAATAGCACACATCATAGCACGAAATCTCTTTTTTACATCCTATAAGTAATTGCAACTATTTTTTCCCACATTATTCTCTCATAGATTCTGGATTGTTGATTACTAATAAATCCTTTTTTTTCTTGTTTAACTCAAATTCTACATAAGTATAATAACGAAAAGACATTAGAATATGAGGAAGCAATATTCGAAAAATGCGCTGCCTCATTAATTTTATTCAATCATCATCGCCGTCATCATCATTATTTTTGTTACAACAATATGCTGTGTTACAGAAAGGTCAACAATATCATTTAAACATCTTCGTGTGTCATATCATTAATTATTATTATATAAACAATATGATTATAATAATTCTATGCATAATAATTGATTAATTCATTAATTATATTCAAATATATTAAAATATATACTTTTAATATTTTCCATATAGTATAGATAATAATTAATATATATGTATATATGTATGCGTGTATTATATACAATATATAATAATGTTTTAAGTATTTACAAAGTAACTGCACCTTATAAATTGGTATAATTACGAAATAAGAAGAAAATTAAAATAAATAAAAACACCATCAACTATGATATAGAAATTGAAAATATAATAATAATTGTGATAAAAGGTTGAGAAACAAAAATTACAAACATCCATATAATGATAATGGATTGATAGTAAATTTAATTAATAGTAGTAATACCACTTCATGAAACAAAATTACCAACATCTATTACAGGTATCATTGGGATGAAAAAGAAAACAGAAAAAAACCATACAAATTTAAAGAATTTCAATACCACTTAATCAATATAATATTATAAAAAAGTTCATTGTGTGAGGTATGTAAAACGGTATATAAATATAAATAATAGTAGGTAATAGGTACGGTGGTTAAGTTAAAGTTAAGTAATGAAAGTTGCGCCATACAGAGCAACTTTAACGGAATTATAAAATTCATTTTCAATTGGGACCCCACCTTATCGATACATAATATACTTTTTCTTCATCAACAATAGTACAAAAATTCTCTACATGCTATAATATCTGCAATTCTAAATATAAGACGCTAAAGTGTGTGGAAATAAATTTTCATAGTAAATTATTGCTTAGTTAGAGAGACGACTAATTATTGACGTTATTATTGGGCGTGGAAACTGTATCTAGCAACCCCAAAGCTGATTTTAACATTCAGACCTAAAGGCTGATCACATCCACATTTCTATTACAAAATATCCTTACAAGATTCATAGAATCTCGATCACCTTTATATATTATCAGATGAAAATGCGAATGTAATGAACATTGGTATAATTTCGTCTGCTTTCACTTCTTGTAAATAGTTGTTCCCAGAAAATAATATGGTTAACGTGCAAGGTCTACTTTTCATAGGACTAATTATATATTATACTGTATTTAATGATGAACGTATTCAACTCTCTTTAAGAGTTTTAACAATCTGATTTTTGGACTATTCGGTGTCCTGAACTTTTGTTATGAATCTATAGTAGCTAGATAAGTTATATGTATTACAAATAGTGTTTGGTAAGCGTAAATTGTTTATCCACAGACATATAATGAACTAACTATTGCCACCTTTCTATAATTACATAACCCGGTGAAAAGAAAAGAAACGATTTTCAAACGAGATTAGATTTACGTAGATTTGAAATCAGGGGTCTCAGAAATGTTTTTTCTTTGAAAGAATATCATATTAAATGTAAGCTCATGCATTCGAATGATCATAGAGAGAAAGCAATAGCCAGTAGCTTCGGTAAACCATAACACAATAATGTGTCTTCTTCTATGTATTTTCTATGTATTCTTTTTCTATTCGTTGCATGAATATGACTGTTTTTCTGAGTTCAATTTCAATATTGAACATTGCATCTGTAGAATAACGAACGAGATTTTCATACTTGAATATGAGTGTAACGGTGTATAATTTAAATCAATGAGGCGTTCGAAGAAACGAATTTGAAAATGAAGCGTGTAATCCTGTGACTAGAGTGATCTGACTAAAATGATAGATGATTGAATTTGTACTTTGTATGTGTACGTATATAGGTATGTATATACATACGTAAGAATAGTAACGAACTTATATTAAAAATTTCCTGGAACAAGCTGAATAAATAGAAAGATTGTATGGTTGTTGATTAGATATGTGATTAATTGTACAAAATTCTTTGATCGCCTCAAAAAATACTATTGTTATTAAGTTTGGATTACATAAAAAAAATATGTGCATTTTTTTTTCTGCTCTTTTCTCGCAACAAATAGAATTATTTCTTCGTGAAGATGTGTCGTTTGGAACTTATAATCCGAATTATGTTCGACTTTCGTCTCTAATAATTAATGGAATAATTCATTGCAACATTTATATATGGTATGTGAATACAAACAAGAGGTATAAATAAAACTTATTATTATATGTATGTATGTATACATATTCATGTGTAGATTTTTAGAACACTGCAAGATATTGGATTTTTGTTTTATATCAAAACAGCAAAGAGGCAACAAACTTACTTCTGTAAACACTGAGAAAATACTAAATAAAATAATAAAAAAAGGAAGAATTCCCCAGTCTTGTACACAGAAAAAAATTCTTATATACTATAGCCTATTTAACTGAATTCAAAGTGTTCGGAGTAATTTTTTATTCGGTTTCAAGCTCTCAACTACGTATGATTAGTAATACTCATGAAGAATCTTGCATCGTTCTAAAAAATCAAATAAGATGTGAGAAGGTAGGTAGGTAGATATATTATTTATCTTTTCTTCTTTGTTTTTGTTAATCAAATTTATACTATAACAGATTTCATGCATTCACCTACCAGTTACATTATTATAATAGGTATGTATATGTTGTCTTGATTATAATAATAGGTAGATAATCTAAAATATTATTGAATGTATGAAGTAATAAATAACAGTTAATGTTTGGAGGTACAGCAATAACATTGACATGCCTACATCTCACTCTAAACGATAAAACTTAGTCTATCAGGTACTGTGTCGGGTTCTTTTTCTGTCATGGTAACATACACCATTCCTTTATGAGTGTCGTGTGTTGTGTTCACTGTATGTTTATTTTTAATTCTTACTTTTTTTTTATTACCATTATTTTTATCTATTTTTTTTGTTACACTTGCAATAGTCTATTTATTCCCTTCTTCCTCTCTTTCTCTTTTTCTCCATTCTTTTCTAAATCGGTGTGAAATGACTATTACGAAAAAACCAATAACAGGGGTGATTCGGTGGTACCGTTTAATTAGTTGAAAAGAACAAAAAAAAAAAAAAAGGAGAAATTAAACGGACAAAGCAAACTGCTTATATAATTATTATTTATAAATATAGAAAACCGATTGAATCTTTTCAGCGTATTGACGATAATACATGTATAAATAAATGATTATACTGCTATAAATAAAGTTGATTACGAATATTGAGTTCGGCAAAAAAAAATGTATTGTTTGCTGCAACTATTTCTGTTCTTCACTTATTGACATTATGTAGAACATGTATAGAACTACAAAAAAAAACGGCGCCAATCCTCAATCTTGGAAAAGAGAAAGAAAAAAAATAATACATGCAAATTGATAAATAATTGATGATGTCAAACAAATGAGATTCCGAAAACTAGAGCTAAGTGGTCCTATTTTTTTTATACATATAATTATCTTATGTTCCACTTTTATGCTTTAGATCATATCTTCGAATGATTGATAAAAAACAAAAAAAACAAAAAATTTTTATCATGGAACATTTAATTCTTGTCATTAAAATTCTTATATCAATTATACGATTAAGCGTATGAATTATTATTATTATTTTTATAATCAATTGATTTATTATATTCTTCTTAAACTAGTGTTCAAATCATAATTGTAATATGTTAATCTTTGAGCCAGACACGATTACTTTTTCTTTCCTTTTTGTTGTCTTTCTTTGAAAATCAATATTATGTCATATTTGAGGACTTTTGAGCATGGCGATAATGGTGACAATTTTGCATATTTCCACCGTAAATATGAGATAGCGGGATTGTGACTCTGTAAAAGCTCGAATAATTTTGAGATTGAATATGAATCTGCTTTGAAGTAGTATGAATTGCGCTCTGATGTCAGATTAATCACTAAATACGACAGGCATGAATAATCTATTTATGTATTGGCGGCTCTCATTGAAACAAATTGATGCACTTCACGGTGAAAGCATGATTTTTTTAATATAACTCTGGCCAACATCAATCATACAAGAAAAATCTGGCACTGCGATTCCGATTCACAAACACATGCAACCGCAATCGTGGCTGCATTTTGTAATGACTTGTCAGCGCTAAAATTTTAATGAAAGAGAGACAGCGGATATTGAAAACCTGATAGAGTGAGAAGGTCACAAGACTGCTGACTGTACTTGCCAGCTAATTTCGGAATGTAACCCGAGTAACTGCAATTTCCGATTTTGCCACACTCCCTTTTTTATTAATAAAATCGTCGCCACCATCACCATTGCTCTGGGGTTTCTGTGGACATGAACTTCAATGTAATAGAAGTCTCATGATTTTTGCAAACTGTAAGAATTTATAAAGGGATGATAATAATTGTCGAAACTATCACTTGGTCTAGTTGCTTGTGTTGCATTGCTAAAATTTTGTATGTTGTTATTACATCTACATACCGTAAATTGTGCAGCAACATCAACATCAATTAAAAGTAATTTATACATTACGCATAATAATCATTTTCATAATCCAAACATACGATCAGATAGCTAAAACAACTGCTTATCATATGTATAATGATAATAATCACAAAATGAAAATAATGAAAACTTTCTAGTGTATTATTACTGGTTGCTTTTCATATTGAGCCTCCAATACCATTATTCTTTGAAAATAGTATTAGGCGTTTAAACGAAAATAAATTGGCGAATGTCAACATTAGAAGTAGGAAATAATAAAGTAAAAGAGCTAGAAACCTTCGTCAACACAAACGGGGGTTCAAACTTCCATCTTCAGTCTGCAGAATTTACAAATTTATCGCTACAAGTATTTCTATGAAATCTGTTTAAAATCTGTGTCGGAAACTCTTTTATGTAAAAAAAGAAAGTAAGGGGGTTCAGTCTTTGTAGATGCCGGTCTTAGTCTTTTTTTTTCATCTTTTCCATTCAGAATTAATAAATGATGCTCTGTCTAGAAAATAAAACTGTATAAAGCATAAAAGTGTATGTAGTACCTAGAAATGCTAAAGAAATGACTGCGCAACTAGGTTTTTATCGTTACTAATATTAATATTCAGTCGTGAAACAAGTTTAGTAACAATTTCGACCAAAACTATGGAAATAAATGTTTTTTTTTCGCCTACCAAGAATTTTTGTATGAATTCTCAAAACCATCTAAGTGATATGAAAATTCTTCTGCCGAATGCTATACAGATAAGAATCAATTAAAACTTCAAATAGAGGTAAAATATCATAGTCTGTATAGTGAATAAATTCACATCTGATATAGTATTATAACTATAACATGAACATTACTTTTATCTTTGTTGTTTGAAAATTATTCGCTAATTCTCCAATTAATGATTCTTCTCAATCTTTTCTAGATACAATTATGAGCAAATACCATGTGGTAAAAATTATTATTATTATTTTTTCCTAATAATAATATGTAATGAACATATCAAAAAAGTATTTTAGTAGCTGTTTAAAAAGTGTCAACATGTGTCCGTGTGGATGTTATTTTGATGACTGGTTTGGTAATACATCTATTATAGTGTAGTATACCTAATAAATAATTGATTGAATAATATTTACATAGCCAGATATACTACAGGCACCCATTTACTTCAATATTTCATTTGTACGATACTAAAATTGTTCTCTTAGTATTTCACCACCCAGAAAGGTTCTTATTCAACGTCCTTCTTTTAATTAGAACTCGCATCAATCCTTCTCTACTCTCGAGCATATCTTTGATTACATTGAATCAAAGCCACAGCTTATTTAGCGGCGTAGCGATTGAAAGTAATTTGAAAATTATCCATAATTACTACCTGGTGTACCCCAGCAGCACGGAATACATCAATTTACCAAATTTCATAAGATATTCTCACCCATTAGGACCGACTATAGGTAATGTCATCGATGGCACCTGCTGCTCCAGAGACAACGAGCTCTCTGAATCTTCCAAATTGTTATTCAAACTGCTACCGCTGCTTGTTGCGGTATAATTCAATGCCGTCATCTGTGTCTGATCTAATTCTTGTTCAGGCTGCCGGTTCGAGCCGCTGCTGCTTCTTGGTTTGTACTTCAATAATAATAGAAATTGAGAAATTGTATTCAATCTTCCGAATACTTACTAAACTTGGTTTTGTATAACTTCCAATATCTGTGAAGACTAGAAATACTGTCTACAATCTGAATAGTTTCATGAAATAACGCGATACCTGAGGATTTTCAGTGATATTGAGATCTTTGCTTTCGCCGTTGATGGGCCAGGGTGTTAGAAGAGGTTCCTTAACGCAAGGTTCGACAATACCATTCAAACGACGATCCTAAAAGGACAAACGATATCCAAATAGTATTTTTAAAATGTTAGCAATACTCCCAATAATATTTAACAACTTGGCATGTACATAAGAATTTGTAGTTTTGGGCGACCGCGGACAAAGGGCAGCCAATTCGATTTCGTTGGTAGATGCAGCTGTAGGGACATGTTGATTATTTGCAACTGAAGTCCTCTCAATGCAACAACCATTCCCATTTCTTAATATAACTCGATCTTTTAATGTCTGGGAACTTTCTCTGGGCGATTGTGTGTTTTCCCATTTTCTTCTGCAATATATACTGCTCAGGCATATTACTATACAGCAAGTGCTAATGCTGACTCCGACAATTATTCCTGGGACAAAAAAAAATGTTCTCTTGGATTCAAGATAATCACAGACTTTTATTAAAATTTAATAACTTACCGAGACTTTGATCTGCCTCAGGTTTTGCAGGGTGATTATTACTGGGTTGAGTCCCTGTAGGATTTTTAGCTGAAGTCCTAATTTGAACCATAATTCTCTGTGAAGATTTTCCGTACCCTGAACTTGTTGCAGCTCTCACTTGGACATAGTATACTGTGCCATGGGCAAGTCCTGGCAAATTAGCCGCTGTTTTATTCCCGGGAACGGTGACATTCGGCCAGAATTCCGGAGGCGTGATTAAGGGAGCGTTCATGTAAGAAACCGTATAATTTTGTATAACACCGTTTGCCTTACTCGGCTGTTTCCAAGTAATTTGAATCTCCGTGCCGTTTGAAATAATCCAATCAAGTTCTTTCACAGCGCCTGGAACTATTTCAAAAAGTTGGAATCTCGATCTCGAAGAAAAGTAAAACGGTGTAAAATAATTGTGAGCAATTTTTTGGAATGATCTGAAACCAAGTCTGAAGGAACACCTTTACAAATAGTAATACTCTTTTCATCAATTCTTAGCAGTTTATTCGCAGACTCCTCACCATCCTCGTCTGTGTAACATTCTATTGTTTCGCTGTAAGGACTCTCATGAATGCTGTTGTTATACACAACTCTCACTTTGAATTGATACGCTGTATAAGGTTCCAAAAGATTAACTGTAATTTTTGCATCGGTCCTAAAAAATCATTAACATCACAAAAGTAAAACGATTTCCCACCAGCTAGTCAAAATGTTGTCATCTTTTCCATCTAATTTACTTACGTATTCAGACAAATGGATGATTCTGAATCGGCATAATAAACAGTGTTGTAACAAACTTCATAACAATGTTCTACACTGGACTTTACGGCGGACCAAGTCAAATTCACAGAGGTAGGCGAAGCAGGAACACCCTCAACATCAGTTAGCGCATGGTCTAATATAAAAAACACAGAATAAAAACGGCGAGTTATTTTCCTGGGATTCTTTGGTTCATTTTTTACTTACAATCAACGGGCTTCTTTGAGTCTAGTTGGCTAAGAAGACACAGCTCAGGTTCGCCAGGAGTAATCATACACAATCCTATTCCGTAAAAATCATCAGCTTCTATAAATGAGAAAAATAGAAAAGGGCAGATAATATATTTGAGTGAAAACTTGGTCAACAAGGGTATGATGATTACCATAATTATCATAAATATTTACCAATCTTTGGAAATAAGTATTTCGTACAATTCTTAGGTAAAGAAATGATGGATAACTTTTTTCCTGCTCCATTTTGGTAATACAATTTCCACGTGTCAAAATTTATTCTTTGCTTAGCTGTATCTTTGTTGATTTCCCATTCAACCTGTTGGAAATTTGATAGAAAAAACAAATCACGGTCAGAGATCATTGATTTTCTCTTGCTCTTCAGCTAAGCAAAAAGACAATGAATTACTGACCTTGATTGTCGAAGTATTAACATTCGTTACATCAAGGTTCACTAATTTTGTCAACGGATATTGGCTGTAATTAGCCAAAGGCATTATGATGCTGGTCCAGTTGAAAAGTGAATCACTAACATTGGGCCAGCCTTGTTTAGTACGAGCAAGAACTCGTACTTCATAATGCGTTCCAGGTATTAGATCTATTGTAGAGAATTCAAAGTTAATATAACAAATTGGTGTTCATCATCAAATAGCAATGCTCCATTTATAAAAAAAGTTCATTAACTTGCCTGTGAGAATGTATTGAGTAATATCTGATGAAAGATTCCGAACTTTAGTTGAAGGATGATCTTTGAGCCTCCATTGTAATTTATATTCCACAACATACCCTCGTGCCTGTCTTCTACTAAGCGGTATCCAAGATACGTTGAGGTTTGTACCGCTTATCGGTTCGACGGTGACATTTGGAGCGGCTATAGGAACTACATAGTGAGAATCGATTAAAGTTAGCAAATCTTTGGATTGTTATAAGTAATGAAATAACTACTACAAACGTTATACCACAAAGTAAGCATGCCATCATATTTTTTCACATACCACTTGCTACAGTAGAACACTCAACGCTAGTCGATGGGTTACTAGCAGCCTGTTTTATCCACTTCCTGACATACATTGAATAATTAGTGAATGGTTGCAGCCCAGAAAGTTCGATACAGGATTCATTTCCCTGAGGTAATATGGTGTTCTCTCGGCTGCCTGGTTCTAAGAGAAACACAAAAAACGGCAAAGTAAGCAAAGCAAATTTAAATAAAATAAATTGTTATACAAGTCAAATCTAATAACACGCACCCATTATTGTATAATGAACGGTAACCCACGCGGCAATAGTATTAAATGACGATGGTGCTTGCGGTGTTTTCCAAGATAACAAAATTTTGTCCTGTGATATAGCTCGACAATTCAAAGATGTAGGAGCCGGAGGCCTCTTGGATAAATAGGATATCTGGAGTCTAGCTGCAGCCCAAATTTCACCAGCAGCATTCGCAGCAACACATTGATATATACCAGAGTCAGCAGGAATCGTTGATGAGATGGCTAATTGCATTTTATTATTCTCCTTCATCCAAGGTCCTTGACGAGCTACAATGTGATATTTTATTGGTAAGTTTTTGGTCAATTCTGTAGGAAATTTCAGTTCCAAATCTGAATAGTATGTTTCAAAACATAATTACGGTGCATATCAAGCGGCTTGGAATCTTTAAGCCAGTAAATTTCAGGTGTAGGATATCCTTGCGCTTGACATTCAAATCTAATTGTTTGTCCACTACACTGTGATAGGCCGATTGGTTTTTTTATAAATGTTGGTGGTACAAGAACGTCTACAGTAATTTTCTGCAATAATGAAGAACATTTTTTAAGAAATTTGAATATTTTTATATAATATAAAGTTGGCACTCAATTTTTGTCAAGGCAATATTCAAGAATAGTATTCAACTTTGAGGCACATTTAGTAGAATTCCAAGAATTTATCTTTGATGCCATGTATGTACCTGAGTTAGCGTTTTTCCAAAATTTGTTACAGAACATAGATAATCGCCTGCATGTTCGATCTTGATATTTTTCAGTGTTAAAACAGCGATACTTCTAGTGGAATTTGTGAGCAGAAGAGTTTTGTCATCAGTACCGTGAGAATTGAATGTCCATATAATTCCGAGAGACGGAAAACCCGAAGAAGCGCAAACTAGCTTAAGGTTTGAACCGATAACAACACGATAACTGTATGAAATTTGTGGAAAGAGCAAAGTAGGTAAGTTCAATGAACTCTTTTTGTCTCCGACTATTGAATCTACATGAAGGTATGCTTCTTTGCTTTTTCTAGTTTTTCTTCTTAAAAACTTGTTAGTTACTATGCATCTGAAAATCATAATCCACAAATTAGATTCCGTATGCATAATTCAAAAAGCAATTTGAACTCTATCAAGTCACAATTCTCACCTGTATGAACCAGCATCAGATAACTTCGTTGCATTTATATATAGAACACCTGGTGATACCATGAAGTATCTGAGAAATGTGTCAAAAAGAATTATTTTTTTTTCTGCTGAACAGAGATAAAATACCAAAAATTTCACTGTCCTTTGCAACACGTGGCAGATTTGAAAAAAATGCAAGTTTGTAGAAACCTCACAGCTCATGTAAAGATAGGTTTCACAAAAGATTTCAATTCAGTAGCGCACAACAGTACCCTTGATTTTTTATTGCTACATTATATCGGAATGCTTCTGAATTATAAATACAGCACAGCGTAGCTGAGAAAATATACAGTTACATAAAAGAGAGAAGAGAATTTTCTTACTTTGACTTATCATCGAATGATAATGGCTTTTTTTCATGAAGCCAAGTAATATTTGGTGGAGAAGGAATGCTGTCGATGAAACAAGAGAGCCTTGCCACTTCACCCTCATAAACAGTAACATTTTGAGGAGATTCATTAAACTCATGAGCCAGATCTGAAACAATTATTCATCATTGATATTTATTATTCTTTCAAAACTTGGAAAACTACATCAGAATCACATTTATAATTGTAAAAATTAATAGATATAAATAACGAATAAAATAACCTTACAAGGAATGTGTAAAATGGCAGCCGTGGATCTAAGCGCACCAATACTATTTTTCACTACACAACGGTAAGACTCTGGGCTCTGAGGTTTATGATTTATAATATTTTTATTCGCTCGATCTCCGTGCTTTTGTCCAATCTGTAAATAAATCAGAATTTAATAGAAACTGAAAAACAGATTGTTTCTCATTTTCCAAGAAACTTAATCTTTAAATTATCAATCACTTACTCTAAGACGCAGCTCTCCTTTAGCCCTTGCATTGCATCGTACCAAACCACATGGTGGTGCTGCCGTACCGTTTCTAAACCATGAAACGTTCTGATTAGGTCCGCCGGAGCAGTTGAGGATCGTTTCTTCCCATCCGACAACCACATCACCCTTAGGTTCGTTATCCAATCTAATACCTAATCCTCCGTTGCTTTGAAATACTAAATTTTCACATTTTGATTTGTCTAGACTCACAACACCGCCGCTCCCTCCTTTTATACCTAAAATATGATAATATAATCTCATTATTAGGAAGACAAATAGAATATAGAACAAGAGATTATCATCTATTTTATAGATCATTGAATATCTATGAAAGGAAATGGAATATTAATTGTAAACAAGAGAATTTAAGTACAGTGGATTAGAGCAGATATAAGAATATTAATGAAGATGCAAGGCATGGTGACATCGGGGGTTTAGAAGAAATGTAATTTCTGCTAGGGATCTACTGAAGAAGAGGATGATGAATTGAAAACGGTTGAAAGAAGAGAAAACAAGAAGGACAGAGAGCAATAAGTTGCGAACGTTAAAAGTTCTTTGTGATTAAAAAGAGCGAACGTGGAAGAACCAGTTTTCAAATCGATTTCGTAAGTTGTTGTGTGTATTGTTGAGCAAAACCAACATGAGCTGAGCTGGGTTGAAACCACGGTTGTACTACTCGCGCGTAAGTATTACGTATGCATTAGGTATAGTATGTGCATACGCAGAGTACGTATAATGTTCGGGGAATATTATAACCCGTACGCGTGCACCCGGCGAATGGCATAACAATAAGAAGCGTACTACATAAGAGAATACCATATAAATAAATAAACGACGATGATAAAGATATACGCACCTGCGAGACAAGCGGGTCTTAGCACTTCAGTAAACAAGATGCTGAGAAAGAATACTCTCGCCGCCATAAATCAACACTCATTGGCACTGGTTTCACTGATAAATATAAGCTGAAATACGCCGCGAGAATATAGGGCTCCTCCTTCGTTGAAATTTCCTTTGCCGCATGTTCGACATAGTAGTAGTATGTAGTGGTAATCACTGTAATAGTTTAGGGTAATCAATAATGATGTAGACTATTTATATTTATTAGAACGTGTTTATTTATGGAGTCTTATATTTTATGTTTAATACTTGGCGTCTCACGTTCAGTGAGCCGGGCACTCTGCTGGCCTTTTTTGGTAGCTTTTCCCTAGGTTGCCAACTAGCAATGGTTGCCAACCTAGCATATATTACACCTTCCCTTTCTAGCAAAGACTATATTTATTACTTTATTTCACATAGTCCTTAAATCTAGACGGTTCTTTGATGTTTCGACCACTACGAGTTGTCGCATTTTTAGTCGGATTCTCATGAACTAGATTATCGGGTATACATGTCACATCAATATTATTATCATTTTTAATACTAATATCACAATCAGGAATTTCACTATCATTTTCAGTCAATTGTTTGTACTCATTTCCCGACTTCCTTAAATGAATCGAGTTACGTCTCACAATTTCTCCTTTTTGATCTTGTACTATGTATGACCTTGGGGTTTCATGCTTTTGTAAAATTCGGGCAGGTTCCCAATGTTTATCTTTTTGAATTACAACATTATCCCCAGCTTCAAGGTCTTGCCTAGCTTTAACATTTTTATCATAATAGTATTTGTAGATAGCTTGTCTGTGTACAATCTGTTTATGAATATTTGGCTCGATTTTTGGTTTAAGCAAATTGGAGTGACTTGGTAGTTTAGTTCTAAGTCTTCGACTTGCAATGATTTGTGCTGGTGAAACTGTCATCCCAGTGATAGGACAGTTTCTATACTCTAGTAACGCTAAATTTATATCTTTATCTTCCTCTTTGCATTTTTTTAGAATCTGTTTAGCTATCTGTACAGCTCTTTCTGCCTGACCGTTACTCCGGGGGTAGCGAGGAGAACTAGTACCTATTTCAAAACTCCATTCTCTGGCAAATTGCTTGTATTCGAATGAATCAAACGGCATGTTATCGCTGATAACTTTGCTCGGTATGCCATGAGTGGCAAATACAACTTTGAATTTCTTTATCACTTCTGTGGCTGTCTTATTGACTAATGGTATTACCTCCAGCCACTTAGAGTAATAATCCTGTATTACGAGAAAGCTCTTCCCCATAAATTCACATATATCGGTTGCAATCTTATTAAACGGTAAGTCAGGTATGTCATGAGGAATCAATGGTTCCTTGATATTCTTTGCTCTGAACTTTTCACAAACGCTACATTTAGAAATCATATTTTCTATATCCACCATGAGGCCTGGCCAATATACAGCTTGTCTGGCTCTAGCTTTGGTTTTATCCACTCCGAAATGAGCTTCATGTAGCAATTTTAATACATCTTGTCTGAATGCACACGGTACAACTAGTCTATGATTGAAATAGACCAGGTCATCTTCAACGTTCAACTCATTTTGATATTTGAAATAGAATTTTACATCTTCGCCAACCTTACTTCTGTCACTTGGCCAGCCCTCTGTGTAATATTTTTTAATTTTAGACAAAATTGGGTCTGACTCTGTAGCTATTTGATATTCTTTCTTTTTGTACTCCGAAATGTTCAAAGTGCTAATAACCGAGTGTACTACTTCAGTTATCCATTCACTTGTCTCGTGGCTACTAGCTCTTTCGTTAACAAAGTTTCTTGATAACAGATCTGCCACGTACATGTATTTACCTGGTGAGTGTGATACTGTTAATTCGTACTTTAGGAGTTTTATTTTCATTCGTTGTAGTCTGCTTGATGCTATGTCACCTATGTTTTTATTATTTATTATACTGACAAGCGGCTTATGGTCTGTGACCAAGTTGACGTTACGGCCATATATGTAATTATGAAATCTTTCGGTAGCATACACAATCGCAAGCAACTCTTTCTCTATTGTCGCGTAGTTCTTTTCAGCCTCGTTCAGACTGTGGGATGCATAGTATACCGGTCTACCCTCCTGCAATAAGCAACAACCCAGACCACTCTGAGATGCATCAGTCTGTATTGTAACTTCTTTGCTAGAGTCAAAATTTGTCAAAACTGGTGCACTTGTGAGCGTCTTTTTAATTTTATTTAATGCTTCAGAGTGTTTTTCCAGCCACAGAAACTCTACTTTTTCTTTTAGCAATTCTCTTAATGGTGCTGTCAGCTCAGCTAGATTAGGTATATACTGTCGGACAAAATTGACAGTCCCCAATATGCTTTGCAATCCCTTTTTATCTACTGGAATTTTCAATGCTAATATCGCTCGAACTCTATCTGGGTCGATTTGCATACCCTCTTTACTGAACAGATGTCCCAGATATTTAACTTGACCCACTCTGTACTGAATTTTGTTTGGGTTGAATTTTACCCCTACTTCTTCAGCTCTCAAAATAACTTTTTTCATTATCCTGTCATGTTCATCCAGTGAATCAGCAGCTATCAGCAAATCATCAAAGTAAATTTGAACGCCTTCAATATTGGCAAACTGCTGACTGTTAATATACTGAAAGTACTCGGGGGCCATGTTCAAGCCAAAAGGTAGTCTATTGAATTTCCAACAACCAAATGGAGTGCTAAATGTGCACAATTCACTGGATTTACCATCTAACTCCACGTGCCAAAATCCATCCTTCAGGTCTAGTACCGAGAAGATGCTTTTGTTGCACAGTTTTTCACTTATTTCTTCTATTGTTGGTATCAGTACATTAGGATTTCTTTTTATTACCTTATTTAAATTGTTAGGATCAAGGCACAACCTCAAGCTCTTATTTTGCTTCTCGACTATTACCACATTACTAATCCACTCAGCAGGTTTAGTTACTTTAGATATTATACCTCTTTGTTCCATTTCATATAAGGTTTTCTCTAGTCTGTCTTTTATAGCTATTGGAACTCTCCTAGGCGGGTTAGCAATTGGTTTACAATTTTCCTTGAGTGATATCGTACACTTATCTTTAAATGTCCCTAAACCTTCAAAAACCTTCCTGTTTTCTGCAATAAATTTCTGTTTATCTATGATATCTATCACTTCGACTTTTTGTATCAAATTTAGTTCGACACACGTCTCTAGCCCTAGGATTGGAGTAGCTTTACTTTCTATTACTACAAAATCAGCTGAAGTTTGTTTGCTTTTGACTTTACATTTGAGGTTGACGATACCAAGTGGTTTTATCTTGAACCCTCCAAAAGTTTCTAACACCACCCTTGTTGGCTTCATTATGTATTCTTTGTCTACTTTTTTTAGTACGCTGTTTGGCAAGACATTAACCTGAGCACCTGTATCAAGTTTAAATTTTACTTTTAATTTTTCTACTTCTATCTCTTCGTGCCATGTGTCAACGTTGCTAATACTCTCAATACTAAGTGTGTCAATGCAGAAACTAGTAGTGCTATCACTTAAATCTAAATCGTCAGACTCTTCCTGTATCTCCTTGACGTTCTTCACGCGGCAGGAAATTGCCATGTGGTTGAGAATTCCGCATTTGGTACACTTCTTCCCATAGGCAGGGCATTGGCGAGGCCCGTGGCGTTGTGTACACCTTCCACAGTTGAACTGCTCACTCTTCTTACCACCTACGTACGTTGTCTTCTTTTCCACTTTGGATTTATTTTGTCTGATACTTTCGACGGACTTGATTTGCAAATTTTTCGCTTGTGCTTTCGATGCTTCCGCAGCTTTACAATAATCCACTGCTTTTTTCATGTCCAAATCATCAATTCGAAGCAACCTTTCTTGCAGTGTTAAATCATTTATGCCTAGCACAATTCGATCTCTGATCATTTGATCAGTAAGATTAGCGAATTCACAGTCTTTTGAGAGTTTTTTTATGTCAGTTAAAAATTGTTCGAAAGCTTCACCTTCTTGCTGGTCTCTTTTATAAAACACGAACCGCTCGAACACAACGTTTTTCTTGGGAACGCAGTATGCTTGAAAATGTTCAATCACTGTTTTTATTTTCTTTCTGTCCGTGACGGTTATATTAAACGTGTTGAACAATTCGACCGCATCTTCACCAATTAAGTTTAGAAATATAGCGACTTCCTGTTCTGGGTCTTCGCCTGCTTTTCCTGACGCTTTTATGTAGATGTCATAATTCTGCTTGAACTTACGCCAGTTCTCACTTATGTTACCTTCAAGGCTCAAAGATTTGGGGGGCTTGAAGCCATCCATTTTGTTTTATACAACCACGCTTTCTTTTTAGGTTAGTAAACTTTAACCCAGAATTGTCCACTTATTCACCCTTTACCATCTTTTATTCATGATACGACTGCGCCATGTAATAGTTTAGGGTAATCAATAATGATGTAGACTATTTATATTTATTAGAACGTGTTTATTTATGGAGTCTTATATTTTATGTTTAATACTTGGCGTCTCACGTTCAGTGAGCCGGGCACTCTGCTGGCCTTTTTTGGTAGCTTTTCCCTAGGTTGCCAACTAGCAATGGTTGCCAACCTAGCATATATTACAATCACTAATGTCTCCGATGTTGGAGTTTACCAAATGCCGAATTCCGCAACCACTCCATCATAACCCCCCGTGTCGACGTTTGTACGCTCTTTACAATATCCTGAATGAACACACTGCCACAAACTTTACGCAGGGTTTAAAGAAAAAACAACAACACACCTCACAATAAAACTCACGAAAAAAAACTATGCCCTCGCTTTATTATGAAAGAGAAGATACGTTTTATTTTCTCTTAATACCCAAAGTGCGCATCTTTCACCTCGGCGGTCCTCTCTCTCACTCTTCCCACCTCTCTTTTCTTCCCATCCATCGCCCTCTTTCTGTCTCTCCTATTTCCTTGCGTATGCCTGCTCTCTCTCTCTCTTTCTCTCTCTCTCTCTCTTCGTGCTCTCTCGCTTGTTTTTCTATTCGCCTTTTCGTTCCTCTTATCGAATCTCCGCAACGTCTAGCCTCGCAACATGATTATGCGAGATGAAAGGTGAATGCGGAACAGCGCTAAAGGTGGAAGGATCTTCATTGACCTAAAACTATGTTCGACATATTTTAACAAGAAATATTTATTTAGCTTCATATAATTCAGCCCACTGATATACATGCCTAAAGGTATAGTGGGTACGGAACGGAACGTTCTGTGCATCGGCGTATACATGCATCAATCAAATACGTTCAATTCGTCTGCTTTCCGTTCTGTTTTCCGATTCCGTGATTCCGTGCCCACATGGGGATCCTCCCAACCGAATGGCGGATCGGCTCGACACGTGGATGACATTTGAACAGAGAAATGTAGCGATTGCTGGAGCTAAAATGAGCACGAATTTGATCAGTGGTTTCTATAGTCATCACTGATAAACATCAGTGGTTGTTATATCGCAATCGTAGGTATATCGGTAATTATTGATAATAATTGTAATATTCTTTCATCATGTGTAACAATGGGAAGGTGAGTACTTCACGGAAATCAAACTGGTGAACATTGTCAAAAGAGTTTTCACAGGTGAATTTCATTTGAAATTTGAATAAAATGCAGTCAAGGGTTACATAATCATTTATTCGAAGCCACTTTTCTCAAATAAATAATTCAACAACGTTTACTTACCTCGTTTATACAATTTTCTATCTAACTTTACATTAATGAACATGTGTTTTCAGTGCACATTTATTATCTTTATTATTGTGATTTGAATTACGCGCTATATCAGTGGTCGCTTTCTTCTTTTCTCCTTATACAAATTGATCGCCGCCGACCATCCGCCGACCTTGAGAATCGCTCTGCTAGTATGGCTATCCGCCCTCTAGTGAGTATAAATTGTATTTATATACGTGCAATCGATTGTTGGCCGACTGTAGGTATTTGATATAGTCATAGCCCTGTGGCAATATTCCGCGAAAATCGATAGAAAATTCAGCGACCGGTGGTAAGAATTTTTTGCAGCCCTAGTGAATACGTTGAGTGTAGAACACTCAACGGTGAATACTCCCACCCGAACCGGAAACCAGTCCAAAACAAACTTTTTTGGACAATAAATATTCATTGATGTTGATTTGGGCGTAGACCAATCAGGAGCGCTCTAGCTCTCGTTCCCGCGCGTGCAATTGCGTACGCGGTTACTTTCTTTTGCGGTAAAGCCTAGTAAGAAGCTCGCGGGAAATGTTGAATGATAAACTCTATTCATCAGGAAAAACGAAGATGTTCGAAGTCGACGGGAAGAGTTTGAAGTTTTGTCTCGTGAATCTTATCGTCAGTGATGTGGAAAGAAACAAGTTTAGTGGGTTGATAACAGTGAGTAATGATTTGTGCTCGAAATTAATATAGACAGTTGTTCACCAATTCGGTGGCCGTATTTATCTGTTTTCTGTATCTGTTTTTACCCATGCACAGTACCCATAAATGCTAATTCGTTACACATACCATTTTGTTCCAATAACTCAATCATACTTCCTTGTTTTCTTTTTCTCCAGTAAGTCATTTCGAATGTGAATGAAGAAATACCAAATTATCGTGAAATTACTGTGCTTTCATCCAAAATCAATTAGTGATTTTATACCACGTTCTTAATTCGGTATCATTTACTTTAGATTCTATCAGTCTAATGGATCGAACTGTATTATGCGATTGTTTTTTTGTTTTCTTTTTTCCACCTCGTCTCGTTTTCAGGTAATGTAATAATATGCACTAGCTGAGAATATTATAATTTGGCTTACAAACCAAGGAATCATGATACTTAAATCTTGAAATATTACTTTCTCGGTACCACATCTATAAGATTATGATATTTGCTGAGAAAATGAAAAACGGAAACAAACAAAAGTAATAGAAAACAGAGTATTGTTATAGTTAAAATTCCTGGTAAGTTTGAAGTTCAATCGGAAATTTAATTATTTAAATTCGTTTGTTTACAAATAGATGAATTATTCTTTACTCCGCAAGAAATATGACAAAGCAATTCAGAAGAAAGGTGGAGCGATCAAGAGCAATGAAAAGGTAATTGTTATACCTATAAATGAAAATTCTGTATTTTGAAGTTCTTCTCATTGGATTTGCTGCCCATCGCGATACATGCTTTTAACCAATCTTAATGAATGTTGCGGTAACTATCGAATGCCAACGAACGATTGCGCGTATGAAAAGTTCAATCATTTATTGTTAAAAGATGAAAACCGCCACAGTCCGTGGATTATTTAAATTCCCGCACATGTATGTATACATACTACAACTATTCTGATTGGTTCAGACATTCGGCTCCACCTTAGATCTGCTTAAGCATGACGACCAATGAAAATTGCCGACGCATTGGCCAACTCTGTATAGAGTCCAAAGCAGCTCACCTATGGGCTTATTCGTGTCAGTTTTGTCGGTAATTTGCCGACCCTGTTAACATTGCACTATATCTATAGCTAGCAGTGTATACAAATAGTTATACATCATTTGTTATTTTAGTCTACCTTACCGACGTTTGGAACCCACTAAAGACCACTTTGCTGGCACAAATTTTTGCCCATGGTGAGCTGTCTTTAACATTCTTGCGTCAATGATTACAGGAAAATAGCTCCATTACACTGTAGCGACATCGTCACGCGACGAGTAAATAGAGTACCTCTGTTTCATGTTCCGCATCTTTGTTCCACGTATTCGATGATTCGGCCGGTGAATTTTTTGACAGCGACAGACACGCACGCTTCTTGGACAACGAAAACTAACCAACCTAATCTAACCTATAGAATTTTCTTTCAATTCGTAAATAATAGAAGAATAAAAAATTGTCGGTAATGGCACAACAGGAACTAGATACGGACTGTGAAAAAATGCAGAGTTTTGACGACAAAAATATAGACTTGGAAAATTACAGAAAATTAGTTAAATCATATTTAGATTTGGTAAGATTCAGAAAATTAATATCAACTGGAATATAAATCATAACCTATTAATTTTATGAACGAACACCATATCACCGAATTTTTATCAATTACCAGCATTTGTATAGCGCAGCCTTATTCTGGGCAGATAAAGTATTGTCACTGGGTAACGAAAATCCAAAAGACGTATGTACGCTGGCTCAATGCATGTTTCTTATGAAGCAATATCATCGCGCAGCTCATCTCATCAGAAGTCGTGGACTGGAAAAGGTATGTAAACATAACTTGACAATAAAAGCCACTTGGAGACGCAAAAGTTATCTTTCTTGTATCAAAAGTTAGACCTGTAACAGATATCTTGAATTATTTAACTATGAAGTGAGTTTTTCAATCATTGAAAGCTCTAAATTATCATGCTTGCAGACAGACATAATGTGCCATTATCTGGCTGTTCGATGTTTGTTGGAGGCCAAAGAATTTACTGAAGCTCTCCAAGTTGTCCGTGAGATGGAAAGATGTATTAATATTTCACAATCAGGTGTTAGTTTCAATGGTCAGGCTGATATACTAGAAGCCGCTCCAAGAAATGTAAGTTGAATTGATGGTAAAATGATTGGTAAAGATTCGCCACCTTAATTTCCTGTTTCAAATTAACGAACGTTGAATAAATATTTATGATAATAATTTACAGGTACAAAGCTCGATACTTTATTGCAAAGGTAGAATACATGAGGCAACAGACAACAGAGCCGATGCCTCCGATTGTTACAAACAAGCTTTACAGTGCGACGTTTATTCGTATCAAGCTTTTGAAGCGTTGGTTCAAAATCAAATGCTCTCCTCTTTTGAGGGTAAGGATTCTATTTTAAATTTAATCAGGCCTGTTATGAAGCTCTGTTCATTTTATTATCCTCATAGAAAAAGAACTTTTGGAGTCGCTGCCAATAGCGGAACAGTGTTCTGGCGGTGAAGCTAAATTACTACGATTATTATACGAAAGTAAATTAAAAAAGTATCAATCACCGGTGGAAAAAGAACCTCTGATATGTTGTGGGGTTCAGGGAGTCCTGGTAACTGATCGATTGATGGATAATTTGGATATGGAAGTTTCTAGAGCTGAAAGACTGTATTATAACTGTGATTATCAACAATGTTTTAGTCTTACTGAAAGGTTTGCATTAATTCTATTGCTCTCATCTGCGTTTTACTGTGTTATATTATCTCTGATTCTTTTCTATAAATTTTTCCATTGAATTTCCAGAATTCTAAAGAAAGACCCCTACCACAGCACGTGCCTCCCAGTGCACGTTGCATGTTTAGTTGAATTAAAAAAAGCCAACGGTGAGAAATTGATACTGAAATGTATTCATTTCTTGTAGAACATATGAATATGAATAATTGTATCAACGAATATTTTTCAGCACTCTTTTACCTAGCCCATAAGCTAGTAGACCTATACCCAGACATGGCACTGGCTTGGTTCGCAGTTGGCTGTTATTATTATGTGATAGGTAAAATGAATCTTCAACATGACATGAATTAAAATATGAATCTCTCAGATCGATTATTGTAATAAATTTTCAGATGTATCCTTTCTCCCGATTAATAATCAAAATATTTTTGTATTAAATAGGTAAGAGCGATCCTGCACGGAGATATTTGGCAAAAGCCACCGCTTTAGATCGACTTTTTGGACCAGCGTGGCTGGCCTATGGTCATTCATTCGCTGTGGAAAACGAACACGACCAGGCAATGGCTGCCTATTTTAAAGCTTCGCAATTAATGAAAGGCTGCCATTTGCCACTGTTGTATATCGGCTTGGAATGTGGCTTGACAAACAACGTTCGGCTAGCTGATAAATTTTTTCAACAAGCTCAGGGAATCGCCCCTGATGATCCATTTGTTATACACGAAATGGCTGTTATTTCTTTTCAAAATTTAGAGTAAGCGCATTTTTAAGCGTTAAGTTATTTACTTTCATTCATTTTACCAATATTTTGCAAGAGCTTCATCATATTCAAATTCTTCAGCGTCTTATCATAAATTACAGTTTCAAAACTGCTGAACAGCAGTTTAAAGAAGCGATGAAAAAAGTACAAGGGGATCTGCAAGCTGTGATTTTACCCAGTAAATGGGAGGCACTGCTCAACAACTTGGGACATACTTGTAGAAAGTTAAAAAAGTATGATGAGGCATTGGACTACCACCAGCAGGTGAGCTTCGAGAGTCTGGAGTATTTAACAAGGTCTTTCGTGACGGTTTGAAAATTATGTATTATTTTGAACCACATTTTTCAGGCTCTGGTGTTGAATCCATTAAACCCGTCAACATATTCGGCTATAGGATTCGCGCATGCGCTGAGAGGAACTACTCAGGAAGCTGTGGATGCATTTCACAGAGCTTTGGGCTTGCGTAGAGACGATACATTCACTACTACAATGCTTGGGTACGTTATGGAACAACTAATCGATGAGGGGCCGCCTTATCCAGGTAAGAAATCAGCGTCTTATGAAGAAATATGAATAATGTGGGCTGCCATTGTCGGACGATCAATTGATACAAATCATTCTTTATTCCAGATGCGCCAGAAGAAACACCAAAATACAAATTTCCTGATGCAAGGATACATGCTGGAGGCGGAGAGCCGTCTGAAAATTCGAGAGCGCTTGCACAGGATGTAAACATCGATGCATTGAGGGTGAACCTGTTTTCAGGATGGGGAGAAGACTCGGCTAAATCTGAAGACGAATCTTTAGGTAAAGTTGAAATAGCCAGGGAGAGAGTAGTCGTTAATTATTCTACCAGCGATATGAGTTCGGAAGTAGAAATGCTTGATTCCTCAACTGCGCATATAGAATATAAATGAATAAATTAATTGATAACCGCATAATTGAATAAATAATGCTTCCTACTTGGGAAACCTGTGCAAGATTTAAACGGAAAAATCGAACGAAATTGCGCAAGCAATTATTGTGATTTGAAAATTTTTCGTTGACTATTTTATTCTCAATTGTAACTTTTGTAACAACTTTGTTTACTAGATAATATGACATAATTGAGACGTTTGTACGAGTTATATGAAACTTGCTATACTCATAAGTTTCATATCGGGTACTGCATACGATATTTGTTAAAATATTTCCAAGAAATCGTGAGTTTTTTTACTAGCTTTTTTTTTTTTGTATCCACACAAGATTTGATAAAAGCAAAACATGAAAATATAATGACAAATAAATTGTATCTACAGATAAAGAATCGAGGATGAAAGACTCTACTTCTGTAATTCAATAATCCTTACGATTTTTTTTATAGATAGCGGTACTACAATTGTACTCAAAAATCAAATGTATTCAATCTAATGATTAGAAATAGGTGAATAAAATATGTCGCGAGAATTGATGTCTGGAGATAATTTTTTGGACAATGTGAATGCAAAGTCTACTACACGCTTTCCTAGTATGAAAATATTCATCAATTTCGTAATGATATTCATTTTCTTTTAAATACAAAAAGTAGAATAGAATTTCAATGGTGATGGAAATTGTATTTGAATATTTTGTAAAAAATTTCGGAAACACGAAGAAGTCTGCAAAAGTCTCATAGCTCCGGTCACTCTATGAGCGCTATTACATATTTTGGGAAAAATTTTCAGTCCTCTTCGGAATATTACGAAAATTTCATATAATATGGAAAATGGTTTTCGCAGATTTTTCTCGGTTTATCTGAACATTGACAATTACAAGTCGACAAATACCTAGCCACCTAGAATTTTTTTCTTTTTTATGACTGTTCATAAAAGGTGAAATGAAAGGTTTCGCCTGCAATAAATCGGACGCGCGTGTTTACGCGCGTATTTGTAAAATTTGAAATCCTGCCATTCGGAATAGCTCACGTGACAGATACGTGATGTCACCACGACGCAACAATGAAAAAGCCGCGTGCACGGGGGGAAAGGGTTGGTACGCTTCATCGTTGGGTTCATAGGCTTCGAGGGGGGCGACGGTCAGGGTGTTTCTTACGAACCGCCCCGTCGCGTGGCGACTGCGCGAAAGAAGATCGTGCGTGGTGAACGAAAAGTAAGTACGGAGTGCTATTCAATTCAGTTTGCCGAGCGAAGCAACGTGGAGAAGAATGGGCGTTACATCTCCAGCGTTGGTGCGTCGTCGTTATTAAAACATAATAATCGTTATCGAATAATAATTTACAACGAACTTGATAACGGAAAAAGAAACGACGTATAATTCCGCTCGACAAATCATATAGTCCTATAAATTAATAATATACATATATTATGTAAAAATAACAATCTTTAATAAAATTGGATTGAATAAAATTTCGAATGCCGGCAGCGGAACGAATTTCCGATTCAAATATTTCCTAAACACATTTTTTTAACGTGACATTAATTTATGTATTAATTTATTATTATTTCGTATTATGATTGTTATTAAATATTCGTATTAAAAAGTGTGGCCTGGACTTGAGCTACCCTCAATTTTCTTTTCATTTTATACATATATTACGTATAAATTCTTCTGTAATAAAGAAGGAATAAATTGTTCTTTATCATTATTTCCTCAAACATTTTCTCGCTATAAACTGTAAACCATTCTTTAACATATATTACGCGCGGCTGTAGCTGTACCGAATAAAATAAAGTTGCCAAATTGCTAAATTATAAAGAAAACCAGATTTACGGTGCAGTCACGTACGTCGACACGCCATGCCTACTCTACTGCAACAGGTAAGATAACAAATAAATAAATTTACATTATAATTGAATGGAGACGATGATTTTTATACCGTGAAAACTAATTCATGGCCAGGGCCCTTATTCTGATTTTGTTTTCACAACGTTGTTTAGACCATTCAGAGAGCAGTTTTAGCCGGAAAGTCAGCTTTATCACGCGTGATACAAAATCAGAATAAAGCCGCAGCTGTGAAATTTCTATTCCACGTGAAAAGTTACACAAATTTCCTCGAAATCTCTATATTTACACGCTATAATCCGGTAATTCTGTTCCTGTAAGCAAACAAACTCGTCCCTTTTTTCGTGTGTTTGTTTCAGTTGAGGGATTGAGGTTGTTTCTCCAATCTATCCACGTGCGAAACACGTTGTAGCATTTGCGATTCAGTGTATTGATATCACGGCTAACTTCGCACCTTATGCGGCATGCGCTGCATACGCCGTATAGGCTGGTGAAACGTCTCATACATTGCATACATTTTGTTCGTTTCTCTGAATCCTCGTGTCATACTCGTATTTCTTTTGCGGAAATTACGCGCACATTATTATCCTTAGTGTTATTCCTGTTCTTCTACACTCGTGGAATTATTTTTCCTGTTGTATTTATGTATATTCTACTATCGATTTGTACACGTGAAAGTGTGTGTAACGGGCGATGTTTGAATTTTTTCCCCCCTTATATTATGTATATTCTTCATCTATTGTTTCGAGTTTCTCCCAAGTAGACTTATAGGTACGCAGATTCAACGGGTGAAGTAAACGTTTGTAAATATACTGTATAGCGAGTATATACCGCATAGATATATATATATATGAAGTCGATAAACTATCAATGATGTATTGTATGCATAATTTTTTATTCATAGGTGATTACTAATTAGTAGCGAATGTAGAAAGACAGAGATCTAGATTAATGAATTCGTAATATTTTTTACTATAAATTTTTGCTGTTATCGCCGGTATACTGTATCACGCCCCTACTTACCGACAATTTTTTTTTTCACCACTTATTTCTTGTTATAACAATTTTTGATCGTGTTATCGTTATAAACAATCGCGAATCTGCGTTCGTCGGCGCTAGTTGTTTAAACTTTGAATTGCGAATCGAAAGTTGGATAGGATAGTATGTCCAGAATTTCGGTAATTATGTATAATTTTCTTTCTGTTGTACACGGAGGAAAAATTGCGGTCCAGGCTCCTATACTTGATGATAAGACTATAATATCCTACAGAAATGTTAACGTCTTGCATTTTTTTAGCATATCATCTTATACGTATAGTTCTCAGGCACATAATGCGGTATACAACAAAATCGTAATACCAAGTATAGGAGCCTGAATCATAATTTTTCTCCGTGTATTATTCTGACAATACGGAGCATCAATTATTATATTATAAATGGAAGATTTCTGGGAAACTTATCCGAGTTTAGCGCAATTCATAATATATCGGCATAATATGTAAGCTATCCGAATGGGTCAAACCTCTAATAGGTATATACAACGTTATATTTTTCAACTCTGTAAACTGCACGATTCTGTATCTGTAATATGGGTATGTATTTGTACATACATATACGCGGCTTAGGAGGTAGATATCATATAGACATATAGGGATGTATTATGTTTTTCTGTTCCTCAATGGTTCTCCTGGAACCTGAAGTACAGAGATACATAGCTCGTATACAGAATAATTTATTTTTATTTGGGACGGGAATACTGTATGAGAACACCAATTTCTCCCATGGCATTATGAGATCACGTGTTTTCGTTATCCCTATTCCCGTGAGATGGTTACGAATAACAAATTCGCTGTTCTCACTCGCTATAATTTTGGGTCCGCTGTCTGTGACGTTAACGCAATAAGATCACGAATAATATAGTATCGAGTGAAATTCTGCGATTCGGCAAAATATTCAGTTTCTTACGAATTCGGGAATCCAGCAGCACGCTGGGGGCTAAATCATGGAAAATGAACCAACACCTTCTTCATCAAAAAAATGCACTCGATATTATCATTATTTGTGATGTTGTTCCATTAACTTCATGAACTTCAGCCTCATAACAAATTATTAGAAGAGAGATACCCCATAGAAATATAATTGCCGTATGATCTTTTTACAATTGAGCGCTCATATATATATATATATATGATTAAAATTAATAGCTGGGACGATCATACGACGCGGAATGTGGAAGTAGCTCGGAAAGTGATACTCAAGCTCAGAGTCATCAGCAACAGCAAAGAGAACGTGTACGTGAACGTGAACTGGAGCGAGAACGTGAACAACTTCATCAGATACAGTCGATCAGCAGTCTTCTTTTAGATCTTCCTTCGGCTTCGTCGACTCCTTATATTTCCGGTCATGCTCGTGACGTATCATACCTACAAACTCCCAGAGGATCTTTAACCGACGGTAAGCAAGAAGAATTTGCAAAATTTGTGTGTTTTCTTTCTTTAATTATTATATTACATTATGATATCACATTATTATTTAAATGCTATTTATCTCGTATTTTTTACGTGAAACTAGAAATCGGTCTTCATTATTCTATCATCGAGCTCACACGCGTGATAGTTGAATGAAAATGAATGGTCACGTGGGTATAGGTATTAATTATTGCGTGTAAAAAAATTATTAAAAAAAAACAGGAAGGAGGATAAATATCTTACATAGAGAGTCGGTTTACGGGATGGAATTCCGTCGAGCAGTCGCGTCACTACTCTTTGCTTCCTAATGCGAAGATCGAAGAAATTATCTGCCTCGTCACGTCCGATGCCAAAACTGAATGGATCGATACGAAATAGAGTTTTTCTTACAACGTTTTTCTTTTTTTTATACCCACTACGCTATGCGACCTTTCTAGACACTCCAAAAGTTCTTCTCTCGTGCCGGTTTATTCATCAAGTTTCTTTACATTGTTAAAAACATTCGTTCTTATAGCTATACTACAGGTATATGAATAAAGGAACTAACGAATGAAAAGAAACGCATGAATTTTCCACGTTAACATTATTAATCTGTAACGACTGCCATCCCGATTATACCTATCATATTTAGGCGGAGGTATAGTATGTATGTATGTATATACGTATTTAATTCTCCCGCGAGGTCCGCATCCTCCTCGCCGTCTGCTGCAGCTATAAGCAATGAGCAACGTAGATTAAATCTCTTTCTCGTCTTGCCGCCGTCTCGACATTCGCATCTAGCCGCAGGCAATAACGATTTTCCCTGCTGACTTCTTCACGGTCGTGAATTAAGAAGTGGGGGATTATTGTTCATTAAATATATGATTTCACATTCACGTAATTCAATTACATTCTTAACTATTATGTTAGTATTATGTGGTGAACGGTGGATCGTATTCAACAAATTTTAAATCATGTCAGAAAAATACTTTCAATCTACCACCAACACCACGGTATAGGTACTATAGTCGATCGCGTTTTTCAAATCGCGCGAAGAAGTTATACCTACGCTGTGATATAATATCCCGACTGTATTTGTTATTATACATCGTCGTTTGTCTCGCCCGTATCATTTGCAGTATTTGTTGCATTGCGGAAGGAATATGTATCGATTTCAATCAATTTAAATTTAAATTACCTATTAGAAATATAGAAATAAATAGAAAAAAGGAATATAGACGTTCGTGTTACGATATCATATCATACACGGAGAGCAGCATCAGCAGTTATATCGGTATATTATCATTATTATTCACAAAGGCGATATGTCGATTTCGGATTTATTCGGGCTTGGATTACCCCGAGGATCGTTGATGAGTGGCAACGGTACGGGCAGCGGTACAGGAGGAAGTGGCAGTGGAGGAGGACAAACTGCCCTAGGATCACCCGGAGGATATCGCAATCATCAGCAGTATCACAATAATCCATCGCTCCACAGCCAGACGGCGCATCACCTTTACCAGGTCGGTGAACATTTTCTTTTATTATTATTATTTTTTTTTTTGCTATCAAACAAATATTCTTTCCTTGTTTTTGTTCGTTCATATACTCCGACGCGTGTGAATAAGGATACTTATCATCGATGAGTATGTATGACGTATTGCTGTAGGTAATGGTGTATATTTTTATTTTTTTTTAATTATATTACATTCATAATAATAATGGAATAGATTCTGAGATATATTTCCGAAATGCATTTCTTCCTTTTTATTTGCGCATGCATCGAATGACAAGTGATCAGCTGTTTAGACACAAATCTATGACAACCATCAAACAAAGTCTTAACAATTGTCGGTGCAGTATGCATATAGGTAGATGAAATGGCGAGCCGGCTGAAACTCGGGAGTAATTGATATATAATATCAGCGAAATGTTGTGAAAATTACAATTATCGCCGAGATTCTTCGATGAAAGAAGGAAATTTGGTTTTCATCGGGAAACGTATAATACCTATCGGCGGAAATTGAATTTTTTCCCAAAGTTTCGCTGATAACATTTTTTCGTATTAACCTAATGCCGGACAGTTCGGGTTGGGAATATTCAATAAGGCTATGATATACATCATACCCTATAGGTATAATGGTAGATCATGTATAGTATACCGGGTGTACCTATGTATTATATTGAACCCGTACTATGCGCGTGATATACGTATATACCTGGCGTTGTATAGATTCTATAGACGGTTCACATCATGCTGTAATAAAAATGTCAAATGTGAAATAGGCAGTATTGTATATAGTTATTACACATAACGCAGCAGAACTCGCTCTACGGAGCGCTGCCAATGCAATAAACCAGAGCAATGATCGCATCCCCGTACTTACTTTTGGAGATACTCCAGAAGGAGGCTTCGAGGTGTTTTTTTTTTTTTCTCTCTTTTTTCCTTGTTATTCTCGTTTTATTTATTTTGTTCACGATCGCGTCGTTGCGTTCCCTGCATATTAGAGACGCGATGCGTTTATTTACTCCTTCTTCCGTAAAATATTTCAAATAAATAATGGACTAGAATAACTTGCATTATCTTTGTATTGTATATTTACAATATATAAATCAAGAAATATAGGTTTACGAATAATTTAGTCTGGTTAGTCGAAGAAATTTATCATTTTTCGTATACGCGTATTGTATACCGGGTGATTCAGGACCCGCAGAAAAGATTATTTTAGGACCAGATTTCTCACGAAATTCCAAGAATAAAGTTCCTTTTCCAAAACCGCGTGGGATCTATGGCTGTCGAGTTATTAATTTTTGAAGTTGACCAATCAGCAGGCGTTCGCCTGCTCCGTACAGTACCGGATCCAGCGTGTTCGCTGGCATAAACCCGTGGCACATAAAGCGATTGAATTGAAATTTTCAATTTATTTATGACATTTGTTTATACAAAATTATTGGTGTCGCCGGCCGTCTAATTTCGGGCAGCGATCCCGGGGAGCCGACGATCTGGACCGCGAAAACTAGAGAGCGCTGGTCCCGGACAATGGGAAACGTCGATCCCGAGATCGTTGCCCGAAATTAGAGGGCTGACGACCCCAATAATTTTCTCAAATTAAATGTAATAAATAAATTGAAAATTTAAATTTCATCGATTTATGTGTCACGGGTCTACGTTAGTGCCTACGCTAGATCCGGCACTATACGGAGCAAGCGAACGGCTGACGATTGGTCAACTTCAAAAATTAATAACTCGACAACCTTAGATCCCACGAGGTTTTCGAAAGAGAATTTTTTTATTAGAATTTCCTGAGGAATCTGATCCTGAAATCTTTTCCGTGGATCCTGAATCACACTGTATTATAGAAGCGCCTGGCGTAAATTGTGGGCGTACACATTGGATACATTGTTTCAATATACGATTTGTGTATATATGAATTGGTAGAGAAAATATAGTATAGTGCAGTATATGGATTATTATAATATATAATATACCTATATGACATTCCACCGCGAGATATAAGTGTACATAAAAAATTAATAGAATTCTGTTTTAAACGCCCACTTTGTACCGCTGCAGATAACGCAAATGCCGTATATATATATAAACTTGATGCCCATATAGGTAATACGTGGCGGTTCTAATTCAAAAGTGTTGTGTATGATACTATAATATACTTATATTCATGATATAGCTACAGTTTACTAGAGGATATATATCCTAGTGTGAACATGATCGCTAGGCTGCAGTTGATGACGTTAACGCAACAAAATCACGAATACTGATATCGGCAAAAATTTATCGATGTAGAAAAATCTTCAATTTATTTGCAATTTCGGGATTCTCTGACCTCCGGCGTCGAGGATTCCCGAAATCGTCGAACTCATGAAAGATTTTTCTCCATCGTAAAACTTCAGCTGACATTATTTTCCGCGACTTCGTTCCGTTGACGTTATAAACTTTTCAGCCTAATACACGATTTTCTGAAATATTTTCCACCTACCATATCTACGGTATATGGCGAACAGTTTTATTTGATTACGCATACCACACGTGGAAACGGATGCAGGATAATGCTAACTGATACATAATGGTGCCTAATTGCCAGGCTATGAATTTATATGGTATATATAAAACTGCGGAAATATAAAAATGTTGGGGCAGAAAATAGTGAATTGTACTTCACACATAATTTGGATAATATTGGTGGAAAAAAAATTCCTCTTTCATGAAACGTGTATCGGTATAATAGAATGAACATCAAAAGATGATAATTTTCCGTGTAAGGTTTTCAGTATTCATGTGCAGGCAATTATAGTAGTGGAGAGAGAGAGAGAGAGAGAGAGACACGTTTCTTTTCACATAGTACGAGAACTTGAGAACATTAAAATACAAATAGGCAAGAAAAGAAAAAAAAGAAAAAAACGCCAGCGCTAGACCGAAAGCAGCATACGATGCATAAAATAAATTACGCACGAGGTACTATTCTGCCGCGACTCGCGGACCGCCGCCGCCGCATGCGTTGTTATTATGTGCGACCTCGGTCGTTGTAACGTATCGTTGAGGCAAGCAGAGCCAAGAATTTGTAGGTCTGAGCGAGCCAAAACAGCTCTACATCACAACTAGATCGACGAGCAAACCGACTACCTATTATCCTGCCTCCTTCAATCTCTAGAGTTTAGATATTGTATCCTGGCCTCATAGTATCCTATTCGAACAACGATTACATCATTTCATATACATATATTGTATCTTTTGATTTTGGTAGTGTAGCGGATTCTTTCTTTTCGCAATTCTCGTTCGACCAGTTATTTTTGTTCTTCTTATCGTTTTTTGAGAAAATTTTAACAATAAACGATTTTATTTATATATTCATTTATGTATTTACTGAGTTGATGGGAAAACCATATTTCCAAAATAGACTAAGTTAATGATACCTTATTTTTTTTTTCGGTGATTCAGATCGAAGTTTTCGTAGTTTACGAAACAGGTATCATTCACATCTATTATCATTTCAATATTTATATTTTATTTATTGGCTCAGACGTTTCCGGTGTCGGATACGTACGTGGTACCGAAATTACGCTGATATTGTTATGATCTCGTTAATGTGAGATCGATTTTCCTTCAAAATTGCTTCAATGTTTTTTCGGTCTCTCTGAATTACTTTCAAGCAATTCAAAGATGCATGAAACCCCAATACTTATGTATTGTTGGATACAGTGTGTCCTTTTGAATTTTGGTAGCACTTCCAAAACTGTTGAAATCCAGCCACAAGCAATAATGCTCTCTTCTTCATCATTACATTGTATGTACAACTTTGAATTGAACCGCGTTTTATTTTGTTTATTTTCTAATACCATTTTCAAGTAGCACTTTCCAGCTTTTCATAACTCTAACTTTATTTCCAAGCACATCTAATATAAATATAAGTTCAACATATATGCTTTGATAAAACTTATAGTACGAAGAAGGAGGACATGGATACTGCCCAACAACATCATCTCTCGATATGCCGGGTTCACCAACTTCAATAACTACTCCAGGGAGCCCGAGCACACCTGGTAGTGTTTATTCCAATCCATATACTTATGCAACTACCACAAGTAACAGCAACAGTAGTACGCACACTACTCCGTCTCAAAGTAATAACCGTTTGCATTTGCAACAAATGGGTTCTCCAACGTCTCCAACTCACTCTCAGTATTATGGGAGACCAATACGAGGATCCCCGTCTTATAGGTCTGTAGAAAATAACAATTATTGTGTGTGTGATTTTCATATCCAATCGAAATAGTAAATCTTTCTTGAATTATCAAATCTGATACCTCATGATGTACGAGAAAATTTTTTGTTCACTTTATATAGCGACTGTGGGAGCCCAACTTTGGATTATAATCCTATGATGGGGTATAGCGGTTCTCGATCAAACTCACCGGCAGATTCTGAAACCAGTGGTGTCAGTAGTATGGATGGATCACTGTCTGACATTATGGTGAAGAATATTTGAATACAAAATCGATAGCGAAGCAAAATTACGTTCACAAATGATGAATACTAATCAAATATCTTGAATTATCTTTTTCAGAATTGCTTGTCCATGAATCCTGGGCAACATCATTATTATCCGCCGACCTTAAGCTCCCTAATGTCACCTGAATCTGATCTCTGTTCAGGTGGTAGAGTGGCTGCTTATCAACGTATAGCTGCTAAAAAATATTTATCATCGCCCCATCAGCAGCAACAGTCTGCCATTCATCATCAACATCATTCTCATAACCACATGCGTAATCATCAATATGTACAAAACCAGACGAGAAATTATTTGAGCTCACTTCTGAGCTCTGAAAAAAATAATTGCTGTATGGCCGGGAATTCTCATGTTAATGTTATGTCTGGTAATCTCTCGACTCCAAATAATTCGGACCAACAAACTTCACTTGATAGAGCTGCAAGATATCATCGTAATGCTGCTTGTAAGTTTTGTTTTCAAAACGCTATTATTATCTTCATTGGAATATATCTTGGAATTGGAATTGAAAGTCTTCCGTTTTATTCCAAATTCATCAGCACTTTATGATGCAACGTGTACTTGGAGCGGTCTGTTGCCTCAGCGTACACAAAAACCTCTTGGTTATTCGTCGAAAGTATTTTTGGGCGGAGTTCCATGGGACATCACAGAATCTCTGCTGATCTCAACTTTCAAACAATTCGGTCAGATCCGCGTCGAATGGCCTGGCAAAGAACCCTCCGCTACTCAACCCAAAGGATACGTCTATGTTATATTTGAGTCTGAAAAACAAGTATGTGGAATATTTTTCTCCGGCAATTTTAATCATCGCGATTGAAAAATGGTTAATTCTTTATTTTATTTTCAAATTTCAGGTAAAAGCACTTCTGGCTGCCTGTACCCATGATTTCACAAATGGAGGTAGTTGGTATTACAAGATCTCGTCAAAACGTCAAAAGGGAAAAGAGGTAATTACTATTCTCGATTGATTGATCTCTATTTTGCTACGATTATATTTATTTTAATGTCTTTTTTTTCACCACAATTTGATTTCACACAGGTTGAAGTTATTCCCTGGGTACTGAACGATAGCAACTACGTAAAATCTTCATCCCAAAAATTGGATCCACAAAAAACTGTTTTCGTAGGTGCATTACATGGAATGTTGACTGCTGAAGGTCTCGCTAAGATAATGAACGATCTTTTCGAAGAAGTAATCTATGCAGGTAATTGATAAATAAAATTTTAGCTGGACTCTCTTAGCAATAAATTTATATCACGTTCAATATATACAATAAACTAACTGAAATTCTTAATCGTTTCTCAGGTATCGATACCGACAAATATAAATATCCAATTGGTTCAGCTAGAGTTACTTTTAGCAGCACTCGATCTTACTTCAAAGCTATCACTGCCGCCTTCATTGAAATCAAAACTGCCAAGTTCACTAAAAAGGTATTTATCAATGAATAAAATATCAAAATTTCGAAAAAAATTTTAACTTCATGGATATGAATGTATTTTTTCTGTTTGTTTGTTGGCAAAAGGTTCAAGTAGATCCGTATCTCGAGGATTCATTGTGTTCTGGATGCTCAGTTCAACAAGGACCATATTTCTGTCGTGAATTGGTAAGCGCGCACACCATTTTCTCTTTTGTGTCATTTCTATAAATCAAACCTTCAACTGACTATATTTTTTCCTGCAGGTATGTTTCAGATACTTTTGTCGTAGCTGCTGGCAATGGCAGCACGCTATGGAATCAATGAGGCATCATAAACCTCGTATGCGCAGTTCGAAGACTAATCAAGTCATCGGATTATCATCAGGAGTCGGAATTAACAATGCAGGATCTCGCACATCGAGCAGCCCAGCCATTTAAAATAGCTGTCAAAGAGAGAAAATAACCGTAAATACCCTCAATTCCTAATTCTACCTTCAGTTTTATTGATTTTTTTTTAGTTATTTTTTTTAATTCATTTTTTGCCCCCTATCTTCGGACTAGAGTTATTTGAACGGACATGATACGTGCCGATTAATTTTCTACGTTATGGTACAAAGTCAATTTTTACCATGTGGCTGCGGGCAGCTTGTCTGCCCTGAATTTAACGGTAGACAGAAAAAGCTGGTTGGCATAACTATTAGTTTTGTTCATCTTATTAATATTATTATTATATTATACATAAATATAAGAAATGATTAATATTTGTACTAACATGAAGTTATATACTACCCATATATAACTAACATTCAATCAAGTTCCTATATAAATGATGATGAAGATGATTGATTTATGATAATGAAAATGATAATGCGTGAGGCAATTAATCATGATTATAACGCATTTGTTGAAACAGAGAAATTTTTTTCTTTTCTCTCTCTTTACCATGTTTATTTTGAGACTGGTTCTCTTGTTACCATTTTAACTAAGAGGGTATCAATGGTACGATATTGTGAAAATATCATTCAAAGAAACACATGGTTAAATTTTGTGAAAATAATTATGTTGGTGCTATTACGTGCGCCACTTTCATGATTCTAATTCTCTGTAATAAATATAGGTAATGCACCCCTCCTCGCCTCTGAAAATCTGTTTTAGTGACAATATTTTTTCCTTACAATATGAAAGGATCAATTATAGTTAGTCGTGGTTTGAAAATCATTTGTTAATTAGTTCATTAACAAAAGTTCAATATGTTTATTACTAGCAAAACTTGTTCATTTTCTCTGAATTTTTTTTTATAAAATAACAGTAGAAAAAAAGAAAACAAAAAAAAATTTATTACCTTTGAAACACGATATTATTAATTAATGAATTATTCTTTTTAACGAGATTCAAATAATTAGACAAATGCCAAAAATATTGTTAATCATATTTGGTGCTCTAATCTTCAGCAATTACGCCCAGCATTGTATTAGTTGTCCAAGGTTCAAAGCGGCCATGTGCGTACATAATGAAATAGTAATAACGCCGTGGTATATTCCTCCTTATTACCGAGGCTCGCGATCTGTTTGTTTGTTATTATTATTATTTTTTCTCTATTTGCAACAATTACTAGTAGAAATTATTGCTTCATTGTTAATAGTTTTACATTAAAGATTGTACAGTGTACAGGTGGAAAAAAAAAATGAGGGATTATGTCCACACTGTAACTGTGAACTTGATAATAATACTATTAATATTGTTAATTGAGCCAAAAAAAAAAAAAGCTGCATACCAGCAGCACTCACTGGACTGTTTAACTCTGTTGACGAAATGGAAAAGTATCTTGGTCTACGATTCTGGAACGGATTGTAGTGAATTGATTTTTTTTTTTTTTTTTAATTTTTTTTACTTTGATATAATGATATGATGTTGCGATTGTTTTTTTTTTTTTTTTTATTTGTGCAAAAAGAAAAACGTTTTTTTCAACTCATATTTCTAATGTTTTGATACGATTTTGTTAAAAATGTATTAAATTTCATATTTTGCAGATCTTTTAGTTATTCTTTCAATTAATTAATCAATTAATTACCATTATTTTCATCTTATCCCTATTTTCACAATGGTGGTGGCTTCTTTACTTTTGTTGTTTGTTGTGTTTTCTATTATTATTATTTATTTCCAATGGTTTCTATTTGTTTTTCTTTTTCTATTCTGTATGGTATGTGGTCCTTGACAAAGAATTGTCCTCTTTCCTTACTCTTTTCAATTTTCTTTTCACTCATCCGATAAACTCTGCGTGTCACTGCGGCTTGATCAACGCATACGATATCATAAATCTTGAACGGGATGGAATGAATCTCTTAAATTAATCAAACAATATATTTAATCGAAGCTTAAATTGGATGAAGGTAGAATTTAAAAATATACCATAAGCCTTATGCCGAGAAAAATGTTGGCCTAAATTATTAAGAATATAATACCTCTGTATAATGAACGCGTTAATTTTGCCTAGTTTACTCTTTCGTTTTGATCTCTCCATTTTCGAAACACAATGAATTTTGCAAAAGGGAACGAATGAATATAGTCAACGATCAATTCCTAGAGATTACTTTGGTGCAAAAGATATAATCAGTATTAAAAAGAGATAATAACTAACAATACATATAATAATAAATAATAAATAACAATACATATAAATTATGCTACCACAGGACTACTAATAATATTATAATAGCGATATACGATTAAAATAATAATGATAATAATATATTCCAAAGTAAACCATACAGGGTGAGTCTGTTCAAAGGTTTAAAATAGGTGGGACTTACTTGCGGTAAAGGTACGCCTATTCAGCCATTTCGAATCTACCGTACCTTGTTTTGCACATCCCCACTACGTTTCAACATAGAGTCTGCGGCCAGAGTATCAGTCTGAATACGCGTGCCTTTGCCGCAAGTAAGTCCCACCCATTTTAGACCTTGGAAACAGACTCACCCTGTATATGTATTCTTAAATGATGAAATATTATACTATACTTTATTGAAGCTTAAGTACGGTAACGTTATCCGAAAGCAATTTCGCCAATTATGGTAGTTATTTGAATTTTACGTTATTTTATTGTATTTTATTTTATTTTTTCCAAAAGCCAATTCTTAACACAAAAAGTGATGATCTTAACGATGATTGGTAGTCGTATATATGTACAAAAATGTTTTTTATGCTAAAAGAGATTATGGACTTCTAGTTTTTTTTTAAATTAATTCAAACAAAAATTATAAATCAAATAGAATAAAAAAACCTCACATGTGGGCAATAGAGAGAAAATACTATTCTAGCAATTAGAATCATGATTGGAGCTAGTGAAAATTTTAAAAACATTCTCTTTTATCAATGAACGAATAATAATATTAATGATGATGATAATAATAATAATAATAATAATAATAATAATAATACAAAAAAAAGTCTTATTTAACAACTTTTAATGCGCTGTGCCTTTTAACATAATCTGCGTAGTAGGTTTTATCCTATATATTGTGTGAGACACAAATTAATTTTTAAAAAAGTACTTGAGAGGAAGACATACACGGATAGACACACACGCAATACCACAGGGTGATCTTGTTTAAATAATTTTAAGACTGTAATCTACCAAACGCTTGGACGTACGTATGTCGTTTTCGTCAATTTTCTGGAAAAAAATTTTTAAGTAGTATTCATCTTCAAAAGTAATTGAGTACTCGCGGAGAGATAAAAATGATTTATTCTTCTTACTTTTATTATTAAGTTTAAAAAAGAAAAAACAAAATATATAAAGTGCCTCTATGTTGGTTTCCTTTTTTTTTTATTAACAATAATATATTTAATAACATTCAAGTAGATCATATACCCTTAATACATTATTTACATGATATATTAATATCTTCATATTACCAATATGTACAACGTAATAACATACGCATTAGTAACTTAAAGACTTACATTACCCATTCCTATATAGTATAATATAAAAACAAAAAATATATACATCAAAGCTTTATTCAGATATCAACAATTATACTTTATAACATGTAACGCTTTGGCCCCCCAAATTTAAAAGGTATATTATAATATCTTTTTCAAAACCTAATTATCAATCTGTAATACAAAAAACTAATTTGTTGAGGAGAATAAAAAGAACAGAAAGAAATCTATAGTCTTACATCGTTTCATTACAGGTATGCATACCAATTGAGCCATGCTTAATTTAAATTTTTTGATCATCATATCCATATTATGTTTTCCACTTCAGTGAACAATCTACTTTTTAGATGCTATGTGTTTACTAAACATCTGGTAAATTATTATCAGCGATGAAACAGTCCCTAGAGCTCCAACATGCCATGTCTTAAATTTTCCTCCCCATAAAATACCAGGGGGTAAATAATTCACCGCGTAACTCAAGTCCAATATTAATCTGAAACAAGTCAATGATGCGTCTCGTTGCTGCGACTCCAATAGACGTAGAGCAGCCCTACAATTTTTGAATCATTAAAATTTATTGTCGATCTGTTCTATTTAGAATGATTAATTCATCAATATCATATGTAGGTAGTTTTCCCTAACGATATTATATTTAGTTTTGACCATCAGTCAACTCACCCAACGTCGCATTGAGCATGTTGTAAACAAGCTTGGTGCTTTTTCAATTGATTCATTTTTCTAATCGTTCTGAAAGCATGAATCAGAAAATGAATTAAGAAATATGTCGGGAAAAAAATGACTGGACATTTATAATACAGAGAAATTTATAACATAGAAAAATTCATCTATCATTTCTCTTTCCTCAGCGTTGTGTAAAGTGATATTATATGTACTTTGAACCCTGTGAAAATTTCGGTTTCTTTTCTGTTCTGTTGTATGGTTCTTACTTCACTAGAGAAAGGTAAAGAGAGATAAGCCAGCACCAAGTAGTAGCTGTATCCAACGGCGCTACATTTATCGATACAAGTTTTTTGTCTCCAGCCCAGCAGGTGTGTTCAATTGGGTAATAAACAATATCAGTTAGGTTTTGGAGAAGATTCGCCCATCTGATGAGCCAGTCAGGCTCCTAGAAGACATAAAGATGACAAAATTCTCTAAGTTGAATTATTATTTTGGAAAACTGAAAAACAATTCACGCAACAAGAATGTCTTAACTATAAATTATGTACCTCCTTGCCCCATCCATAACTGATGACATAATTTATCATAGGAACGTCATCGAGAAGGCGTAAGATTACTCTACAGCCGCTTATTTGGCTGGAAAAAATTTGTGATTTTGCTGCAATATCCTCTGAAATGGTTATCCCAGTCCCTAATTTTCCTAAATAAGTTAATAACCTTAGAAACTTATCCCTTCCTTGATAAGTTTCTAAAATTTCCGAGACTGTAGTGAGATTCATCGTGATCTGAAATGTAAAAATTTTCAGCTATGTTTTTAATGTGCCGATTATCCACCTTGAAGAAATTACGACAAGTATAAAACCACGGATGATATTTTACGAGAGCAGAGATAATTGCTGATAAAATTTATTCATAGGTGTACTGTTGTAGGTTATGTTTGGGAAATTGTATCCATTATTGATCTGTATTCATCAATTCTTGAACTAACCTTCGAGTTTAATTTTTAGAAATAAAATACGAGCAGCGTAGTCCGTCTTAAGCGTATTGTATGTTTCTTCATGACCTAATCTAATCTAATCATTGCAATCTAACCCTAAAATATGAATTGCCATTGAGCATGTGCGACCGCGACGATAGATACATACATGTCAACGTGACATCGTCAGGCATGCTTTCGTTTCGATTTCCGTAGTATTAAGTTGCTGAAGTCGAAAAATACTACCGCGACATCATTGGCTCTCATTAACCACGTGACCAACGACATTTTCAGACCTTGTCCAAAATGCCGGAAACCTGGAATCGAATCGTGTAGCTAGACAATAGGTTTGTTCGATTACACATGCAAACTGCACTAGGGCTATGAATTACATTGTCGGTTATTCGGAAGTGCCACTGAAGTATAGGTATATATCAGTGGGAAGTGCCCAATGTCAAGTGTTTTCAGCCAATCACGTTATAGCTTGCAGCAAACTTCCAACCTTTCTACACTCAACGCTTCCATCCCTAGTGCAGCCCCAGTGCAGTTCGCATGTGTAATCGAACAAACCTAATATCGGAGAAATGGCGTCCGCGTTCGGTGCGTAGTTGAAAAGTTAATCAAACGATGGCGACACGATACGTGTATCTATCTTTCTGTTCGTCGCGGAGTATGTTCGCTGGTTGAAAGATAGGGAGGGGTACTTTTTGTGCGCCGTGTAGTCGTGTGGTGAGCAGAGACGTGATGACGTCAGGCTTGAAGTCAGAAGCCGTGAAGCCGTGTTTGAAGCTAAGAAGGGCGTGAAAGTGTGTTGTGCTGTGCTCTTCGTTTTATATATCATCATTTATATTTCAAATAGAAATACATAATGTACAAATAGTATAATAGTGTATCGAGTGATTCATATTAATTATGTTCGGTGCTGTATTTCTTGTGTGATTATTAAAGTAAACATGTTTCGTTGTATACCAATTTTCAAAGGGTGTAACAAGCAGGTGGAATACGTTGACAAGCGTCACTGCTCGTTGCCAAGTGTTCCCGAGGATATTTTACGTTATTCCGGTAGTTTGGAAGAATTACTCCTAGACGCTAACCACATCCGAGAATTACCGAAGGTACGGACAAAACGAAGAAATACTCAAACAAAGCAATTCATTTATAAAGAGATTAGAGGAAGAAACAAACAAAACAAAAAAATTATGAGAAAATTGCACAACTGATACAAAAACTAAAAAAAAAAAAAAAAACAAAAAAAAAAAAATAACAATCAAGTTGATTATTACAATCTCCGCAAGTATAATATCTATAAACAATGTCAACGACAGGTTGACGAGTATAATAAATACTTCGCGGTTTAGCGGAGGTATTTTTGATGATTATAGTAATGATCTCACGTATCTCGTGGTTATTATTATGTGTTTCAGAATTTTTTTCGTCTACAAAGACTACGACGATTAGGATTAAGCGATAATGAGATACAACGGTTGCCGCCGGATATTCAAAATTTTGAAAACCTCGTGGAGTTGGACGTATCGAGAAATGGTAAGTTTATAGAATAACAATTCTACTTGATCGTTGATTGCTGTCAGTTTCATTTCCTATTCTTCTATGGTCAATTTTGCTTCCTGCATTTGTAAAATTACTAACTTCTGACAATGATAATAACCGTCCATTGGATGACAGAGTCGGAAACCGACTGGCAGTACTGGTACTAGAAATAAATTCTTCCGTACGTAGTAGTGCCTACTATACTATGCTGGTCTCGATATTAGATAGGCGAGGAGCGCCGCGCGAGCGGTAAAATTTACGTTCTACTATAATATTACAACACCGCATCGCGGTGCCTTATCCACCACATCTTATTCATCTTACACCCTCCTTATCTTCAAAAATATTTGAAAGCTATGTGAGTACATGATACCTAGAGATTGTGTGTACCTCTGAACAGTTAGTATGTAGTGCCTATTCGTCCAATTCTTTTTTCTATCGCGAGATGACGAAATAAACACTCGTATAAAAATACCTACAGGAAAAGCGAAGTAAGAAGAGAAAAAATTCGTTCAACCGCGTGCGATCTATCCAATACCGCATGATATTATGTGTCATAAGATAATCTCATATGTCTATATTATCGTGAAATACATTATACTTACTGCGGTGGTAGGCGTCTCGAAAAAATATATATTATTCATTTCAAATTATAATTCAAGCAGATTAGGGTTCATGCAGTATTTCCGTGTGTCAAAATTGGTTCTCTTTTTTATCGTGAGTAACGTGAGAAAAATGATCACGGGGAAGGATCACTTGCGCACAATCCCATCAGAAGCATAGCGTTCGTTTTCATTCGAAGGGCGGTTAAGCTTCGATTGTAATAGTAAGGTGTGGCGATGGGTCTTTTTCATTTTTCGTCTATTTCGTACTAAAAATGATTATCAACAGAGCATCGGAATATTTCCGTCTAAAATCTGATATAGCACCTTTATCATGGATAGAGTAAACTCATTCAAATATCGTACATAATCAAGTCAACACTCGAACTTGGAATATTGAAGGAAAGGTCTCAATCATCCAAATATCGTTTGAAATTTTTGAACCAGCCTTTTCTCGAAGGTTGTTATAGCTACCTAACGAATAGTTAACGCGCCTTACTCATTTACCTTTCATACATACCTTATACATATTGTGGAAAGTATAAGAGTTAAAAGCGAATGATGTATGTTTACCTATTTGCCACGATAATACCCGATGCAGTAGCGGTGCAGCAATGAAATGGAATGAAATTTCAAGTTATTACTTATTACTCCACGTATACGTTGCGTTACGTTACGTTACGTTAGAATTCTTATGTGTCGTAAAGCAATTGCTCAATGACCGCGACGTCTAATCAGTTAATCATATTACATTCGGTATGATACTATAGTAGGTATAGTGAGTATATCCTCGTCACTGAAACGGCTCTGCTGTGACACATGGCTAAAAAATTTCTGGTATAGGTAGGGATCACGAATGTGATATAGGTAGAGCTTGTTTACTGATTTATCAGGTTTTTGTTATTATATTTTTTATATTCTTCTTACCTCGCGTAACTGCAGACATCTCCCCATTATCTTCGTACAATATCGCTCTACTGATAGAGACATTTTGTTTCGTGGCATATCTTCACGTTCAGAATCTATATTCAGCTATAGCAAAGGTATATATACACGTGCGTGAAACGAAAGTTTTTCAATAATTTTTTTACGGCTCGAGAGTATATTATGTTCAAAATAAACGCAAACATTCATCAAGACACGCTCGTAAAATGTCTTCTCTGTTTTGCTCTTTGTCTCGCTCTTTTTACAACATCCGTTGAACCAAAACCCATAAAAAATGAATCTAAAGGGGTTCAGCTTTCTCTTGACCGCGGTTCATTTGGTATAACGGAATGTGGAACCTACCATAAGAGAATAATTCAACCCTATAAAAATTGGTCATTCTTGACATTATCTGATCGATAGCCTCAAGCAGATATGTAGTATATGTTAAAAATTTTTAGAACGAAAATAAAACAACGGGAAATATCACGGTGACGGTACGATTATACACCGTAGGTATACCGTGTATATATGTATAACGAGGCGTTGTTGTTATCGGACTGAAAATTGTTGTCACCCTTTCCTCCGTTTTTTTTCCCCCTTCCTCTATTCTTTTCCAGAGGCCTTTCTTCATGTAGCGTCAAATTAGGGTCGCCTCATACAGGGTCAAACAGATGAAATCGTGTTTTTCTTTTGCAATACAAAACCGTTGCTTAATAATGTTATTCTCGTTGACAATTTATGCCGATGATGTATCGGAATTTGGTGAATCTCGTCACGTTTTCTCTTTCCATCTCGCTTCATGTAGGTTTCGACACGGTATCAGAACAAGTAGATTATTTAATTATTTTGTTTACATTTTTTCTTCTCGTTTTATCGTCAGTCTCATATGTCGTCCTACACTTTGCCTCGTAATCGAATCAATTAGCGCTCGGCACGATTAGCCTTATCGGTCGTCAAGACGGAAACTGAGATGGAGAAAAGAAGAGAAAAAAAGAGAATCAATCGGAGGAAAGAGTTGAAGGCCTGCAATCAGCTATTGATTGATTAACTCTTTTCAATGAAAATTCATAATACGAAACTCGTGAATTGTGTAATATCTATACCTATACCCGATGCAATACAACTCGTTGGAATTGTTGGTCTATCTCGCAGGTGCTGACCCAGGATAAAGATATCTATGCATGTACATACGTATATATGATTACTCTATAGATGTAAATAACGAATAAACAACGGCATCATATGGACGTTGCATACTGCATAGGCGAACACTTGTTGAACGCGATAATATTTATCATCCAATGATGTGGAATCTGCGGCGTGCCTTGCGCTGGAAATCTTCGATCGTGGATAACCTTGCACTTATTCCTATTATTATACATATCGAAGTTTTTCATGAAGCTATACGGAGTGATTGATATGCAACATCGGGAAAAATAATATCAGCTGTCTGCACACGTGAACATTTTTGTACAAAATGCAAGCTTGGCGGATATTTTTTGACTTGTTAACACATTCGCATTTTTGACGATTTGACATTCGCTCAGCCGAAATTATTTTTCGCAAAACCGTTCAGGTGACGAAACAGCTGATATTATTTCTCCGCTTGTGTTGCGGTAACGGTACATACTCCTTCCACCTCACAGAAATTTTTTTTTTTCATCATTTATACTCGCCCCATCCTGGTCCAAGTGAGAAATAATGAATTGTCTTATTATACGCGATTCATTCCCATTTGTACACCGATTACACGTGGAAAGTATATTTTTCGCAATATTTCAATTTTACCAATTTTACGATTTATCACATATTCTCAACCGTGGCTCGAGGCCATCTATGCCTTCATATACATTAGTATATCGTTTTATTTCTTCTCTTTATTCTTACCAACCATTGTAATCGAACCAAACATTCAGCATTAGGTGTGCGCCGGTTTGTGGCTCTACTACACTGCTAATATATATTTATTTACTCATCCTGTTAAAACGGATGTTGTTCAGAATTGGTGGTGGTGGGTACTACTATTTGGTCTTGTCCCTCATCTGTATACATGTAGTCATAGATACATCGATAATTATCAATGATTCGCATAGATTTTCGCGGCGTTACAGGTATATACTTATACAGGTACGTTTGATAACGACAGTAAACTATTTACCGTAACGATGATAACAACAATGAAACATATTGTTTCATGTACTTTACTCATAGTAGTATGCTCGGATGTATATGTAGATACTACACATACACTTCTATGTCATTAGCCCTCCGTGTGAACACTGTGCGTTGAGGGAACAGTTCAAATTACCGAACTCCTGATTTTTCCCACATTTTTATACAAATTTCAATTTTTATTGAAAAATCTGTTTGACATTTCACTTGACTGACTTTTGGATAACGTTCTAGACACTCCGAGAAGTGACCCATGATTTTTTCCCGACTTTTTGAAGCGCGAAACTATTCGAGAAATTGGAATTCCCCTTGATGCTCCAGTGGTCACACCGAAGGTCTGTAGAACAAGTGCTCACACCGAGGGTTGATCATTATTACGGACTAAAATTATAACAATTGTCCATAACCTATTGTAAACGATTACCATTATAGTCGCACGAGTGGATATTTATACTTAAAGGCGTTAGTAACCGACTGACTTTGTACAAAAACCGAAATATACATTCTTCTTCCATCATTTCACTAGGATTGATAACAAGCGAACCATTGAAACATCTGGAGAATATATACGGATTCCTAATAAAACCAAACATGAATCAAACGTCTCATTCTATTCTACATTTAATAGTTGAAACAGAATCGAAAAAATGTTGCTACCTCGAAATAACAACGAAAATCTGACCATGCTCGTTCCGGAACTGAATTACATACAGCACGACGCTGCACTCTGCATTGGTATTTAGAGTTAATTGATTTTTTTTTGTACTTGGCGGCGATTCGCTACCGCGAATCTTGATTTCGGACTTCGCTGCAGTCACCAATGCGCGTTCGCCCCCGAACCATCAGCGTAGTTGGTATAGGCGTATGTTTAAGCTATCATATGGAATTGCTGAATACTATTTCACTCAATCGAACTGTAAATATTTATACTCAGTGGCATACCAAGTAGACGAGGAACTGAATAACTGACGGCGTGCGTATACACATGTATGCATACATATATATTATGTATACGACGAGCAAAACTAGCGGCAGCAGCAGCAATAATATAATATTATATACATATATATATATATACCATTACATGCGAAGTGCTTTGCTGCACTGTATGTGGTAGGTATATATATGTATGTAATTACGTATAGACATAGTATATACTATAATGTACTCAGCAGCAACATTCTGTGTCATGATATTATAGACGTATATATACACCCCACCCATCTCTATGCGATTGACAACAACGATATCATGCACATGAAATGTATTATATTCCTACAGTGAGCACGTATACGTACCTATCCTAGATAGAACGTCGTACGTAGTACACGTAACATGCCTCTGTGTAACAAAAAAAAAAGAAGAAGAAGAAAAAAAAATGAACTAAATAATAATAACGAAAAAGAACAAGAATTTCAACGCTTCCCGCAGTCTTTGTAGTATATTTCCGTTCACGAAGCACTGTATATGTACGGTCCTGAATGCCTGAATTTTTTATTTTATAGTTTATTGTAGTTTAAATTAATTCTCGAAAAAACAAAAATGGCTAGGCTGACTAGCGGGCAAATCCCACGCATCTGCAGTGGAGCAAAGACCCAGGCCAGGCCAATTTTTACTCCGTTTTCTTTGACATACAGGCAATCGCATCGCATCTGGCGAGACAATACCCGCGTCGCGATACAATGTACCATTAGGACAATAAGAACGCTTTCTGGCAATAATACAATAGTTGAAGAGACTTCCCGAGTCTTAGCGCGTGGTTTTCCCGCAGCTACGACATGCAGTTGATCGCCAAATGCGAGTCGCGCAGCCTTTCCCAAAAAACTCGTAAGGGTTCTTTTCATTGTTTCCCGGACATACCTGGTCTTCCCTCACACTCGCGGTATAGTATGCAGCCTAGGTAGGCATACTTCTCCCATTTTTGTACATAAGCTAAGTTAACATAATTATGTGAAAAATCAGTTACCAAGGAATCGTCGTCGGAGGAACTTCTACTCCTGGTCCTTTGGTCGCGATTCCCTTACAATCAGATGTACTTCGGTCCGTTGTACGTGCTTATAATAATTCAGTTGTAGTTAACTTCACTAATATTTGGTAGCTTAACTGTAACACATCACACAAATTTTCATCAAATTCGCCAGCGACGAACGGCCATAAAGTAAATTACATTTTCGAATAAATTACTTGTTTTGTCTTCAAATGTGATCTATTACTCAGGATAAGAAAATAATACGCCCCCGGAACACCTATTCTAGGGTACAAGACAGTATACCTATATATGTGTATAAAATTCATAACGAAAAGAAAGAATAGGCCTGTTATGGCAATACCGTATTTTTTAGCTGGTATATTTTTAGCTGTTTCGCCAGAACAGTAAACGTTTTTACGAAAAATGTAATTTCGGCTGATATTTTACGATGAAAAATAATTCCTACTATCGTTCGACAATCTTGATGTTATTCTACAATTGATTCTATATTAGCACATGACGGAACAAGTCGTTCATGGAGAACTCGCGGAGTTAGAAGCTGATAACCTCACGTTCTGCAACAGGTTTTGCTTCAGGTTATAGGAGATTGTCCTTTGATTAACGGATCGCATTGAGATCAGATTGCACTGGATGGTATAGTTGATACGCGAGGAGGAGAGAGAGGAGAGCATGCTTTCCTGGTCGGATAATGAAATGATAAAATTTTCCTCCACGAGGTAGCTACATTATACATATTCTGATTTTTTGAAGAAAATTATTCACATAATTATTTAATCAAGTCGTAATCGGCGAAATTATTCTTCTTTACGACAATTTTTTTATCCTCCTGTTCTGTACGTTATCCATAATGTACACAATGGATTCTAGAGTTTCATAGTATATCCCCCGGTTATCTCTCATCACCGGAAACCTCCGACTTAATGAAATTATTAGGATCCTTTGGTATATAGAGCGTATAGGGTGCGGTGTATTGCAGCACAACAACATGTATATACATTCATTTTCACAAGAAACATGTTTATTCTGCAGTACATGGGAAAATGAGATTGTCATATTTGTGCGCGGATTTAATAACTTGAAAAAGTATTATGTGGAGTCTCGCAGTAGTATACCTGTGCCTGCTGAGGCTTCCTTTCCATCTTTCTTTCGTTCTTTCTTTCTTTCTTCCCGTTGCAATATCCATACTATACACATATCTACTATTACTATATCTGTATAGGAACATCTATTTTTGAAAGTGACGTCGTATTCTTCTATAGAGCAGAGATACAGAATGACCCCAGTTGAACTTACTGTTAGAAAGGCAGATATTCAGGGTGAAGGACGCCTGCATCGCGAAGAACTCTCCTATAGTCAGATATACCTACGTATACTACACATAAGGAGACCTATACATACAATTACACATTTACCAACGCGATCTGTAACGCATACACATAAATCCACCATATTTTTGAATTCGCATACGCATATTATACGTCGGCATGAGTACAGGAGAGAAACCAGTGCAAATATGCACCAAAAATTGTGCTACATGATTTGATATCTGCGCCCCCCCCCCCCCCCCCCCGCCATTCCCCGTCAAATGTAAATAAAAAAAAATCATCCTCGTCTGTATCTATTTTTCATAATGAATCACTGAAAGTAATGACCAAGTGTCTATCCTTTCGATATGGGTGATGCGTATATATACTATTCTATTGCGTAAATTGTACCTACATATAAATGGTAATGAGGCGATGTCAATGTGATTCATGAATATCTCTTCGTGGAGCAGAGGAGCATAGAATTATGTAGTTACGTGTTTTGGAGTATTTTATTTGTATATAGTATACAAATATATGTAAACAGTGGAGGGGTAGGCTAATGGTCTTGTCGTTTTTCGGCCTGTTTAACTTGGTGGGGCCACCCCTTCCGCTCACTTTAGGGCCTCGGGAGTTTTATACCTATATCGAAATATACCAGCGAGAAGGCAAATTGTGTAAATGTTTGTAAATAGTCAAAAATTTTATTAATAGATTTAGGTGTCTACCTATAGGATGATATGCAGTATTTATTTGCCTAAAGAATGTTTTTTCTTTTTCTACTTTTTCGCTATGGTAACTCAGTCAACTACTGTTAGAATTAATGCATAGTATGTACGTGCACATGCACGGATGCTGAATACTTCGATATTTTATATTTACAGCGAAACTCTTCAGATTGCTGCAACAGCATTCAGACGGTTTTACTCGTTACTTGCTTCAAAGTTTGCGATATCTACTATTTAATACTCGCTTATAGTATAGAGATATAATATAATTCAGGGCGTTTACTGCCTTGAAAATAATATCACCTGGAATTTCTCAATAGACAAAAATCTTCATTTTTATTTTCATCGTAAGATTTCAGGCGAATTTTTAAGGAATTTTCTTGCTTCAACGTTGCATAAACTCCAGCTTCAAGAATTTTTCCAACGAACAATAAATTCTCTCCAATGTTTTCCTCATTTCGAAATATTTAATGTTAGAATCTTAGAAACATTTATTCATTTTTTCTTCCATTTTATTAACGTTGGATTTGTATGAAAAAGTTCGATCAATTTCAATAATTGGCAGAAAAAATAATCAATTGAAGATAAATATCGTCCGAATAGCAAGGTTTGGGATGAGCTAAATGAGACTAACATAAGAACAAAAATAACGCCTACGATATAGCTCGGAAATGGTAAAATTATTACGAAGAACCTGAAATTCTCAGGGATTTTTTTGTCCACGTTTTAGTATTAAAAATGTATTGATTTATTAATTAAGTCGTAGACATCGGGCAACTCGATACTAATGACAAAAATGATTGACGTTCTGTTACAGACATACCAGACATTCCTGAAAACATCAAGAACTTACGAGCTTTACAGGTGGCTGATTTCAGCAGTAATCCTATACCCAGGTAAAAAATTAAATAGAATCATTTTTCAAGAACTGCGCTTTCTATTGTTTTTGATTGAATTTGTTTACTCATGTTTTGAAAATCATAATGTATGTATATACGTATTTGATATTATTGTAATGAAGTTTATATTTTTCGTTCATTATAATGTTTGAGAACATTGATTTGAAAACCCTCTTCCTATATGTATATATTTTCAATTACTTCTTTCAGATTACCGGCTGGATTTGTTCAGTTGAGGAGTCTTACCGTTTTAGGTCTAAATGATATGTCACTCACAAACTTGCCGCCTGATTTTGGAAGGTATTTTCACTTATGATATAAATTTGGCGTATTCTTTTATAGAAATTGATATAATTATCAATCGGTTCAAATTATTCACAAGAACACTTTGAGCGTTGATAATCTTACCACTACCTTGTCTATTAAATTTTTATTGATATATTTATACAGCTTAGAAGCGTTACAATCCCTTGAGTTGAGAGAAAATTTGCTCAAGTCATTGCCGGAATCACTCTCTCAATTATCAAAACTCGAACGATTAGATCTTGGAGATAACGAGATAGAAGAATTAGTAAGTATGAGATTAATCTCAGAAAGTCTTTCTTTTCACACGAAGAGATTTTACGAAACTGTAAGGCTAACGAAAATGTATATTTGTTAGCCAGAACACATAGGGAAATTGCCAGCACTTCAAGAGTTGTGGCTGGATCACAATCAGCTTCAGCATTTGCCACCTGAAATTGGAGAATTGTCTACTCTCGCTTGCCTCGATGTATCTGAAAACAGATTAGAGGATCTACCAGAAGAAATTGGTGGTCTAAGATCGCTCACCGATCTTCATTTGTCACAAAATGTTATTGAGAAGTTACCCGATGGGCTTGGGGAACTTAAAAAATTAACAATTTTGAAAGTAGATCAAAACAGGTTGTCTACTCTAAACCACAACATCGGCAGGTACATATGTACTCGCGTAGATACACATGCCTACGTTTTTGTTTATTTGCTATGCATGATCAACGATGTTAATCCAATTATACATAATATTGTCATTTTTTCAGGTGTGAAAAACTACAGGAGCTAATTTTGACCGAGAATTTTCTCTTGGAATTACCAGTATCCATCGGAAATCTTTTGAATCTAAATAATTTAAATGTGGATAGGAATAGTCTACAATCTCTTCCTCCAGAAATTGGTAAGGAGAAGCTACGCTCTAGTTTATGCTTTAATACAAATCATTAGAGAATCTTCTTCAGCGAAGTAATATTATTCCATTTCATATCTATCTTTTACCATTAAAATTTTCATTATTCTTCCTGTTCTTTCCACTGTAGGAAATTTGCAAAATTTAGGTGTCCTCTCACTACGGGATAACAAATTGCAATATCTTCCGACTGAAGTTGGACAATGTACAGCTCTTCATGTTTTAGACGTGTCTGGGAACAGGTGATTGATAGAATCCAACAAGAACGGCTAACGATTATTTCTTTTTTGTAGTTTGAATAGAACTTTAATTGATTATCGTAATATTTTACAGGCTACAATACTTGCCGTACTCGTTAATAAAGTTGGATTTAAAAGCAGTATGGTTGAGTGAAAATCAAGCGCAACCGATGCTGACATTCCAAACAGATATCGACGAGGAAACACAACAGGAAGTACTGACATGCTTCCTATTACCACAACTAGAATATCATCCTGATAATCAACATGGTAAATTTTCATCGGATTTTTTTTAACATTCTAGTTCAATTTATTTCATAAATTTTTTTCAACTTATCTTATTCTTTCAGACAGGGATAGATTGGGCATGTTGGCTGGAATCAGAGACGCGATCGAAGGCGAGGAGATGCGCGAATTGGGAAGTAGTGACGACGAAGGTTGGCAAGAGAGGGAAGCTTCCCGTACACATTCTGTTAAATTCACAGACGATGCTCCAGAGGCTGATAAGGAGGTGAGCAGACCACTTCTCGATGGAAATAATTTTAACCTTTCAATTTTAATTCGAGTAATGAGGCTAATATTCTGCCTACGTAAAATGGACTCTTATAGTACTCTGCAACATTAGAGAGGGCTCTGTATTTTCTGCATGCTGAACATTGTCAGGTAGCCGGTCTTATTGGTGGTTTAACTGAAATAGTGTATTTCTATTATTGCATGAATTTTTTTATATTTGTGTTGCTTTAACATAAGCATAGAAGAAGACTGTTATTATTTTTTAGGTGAATGCATACTGTACTGTGATTTTTATTCAATCAGTATTCTTTGGTACATTTAGCAAACTATGAAACCAAATATAATATAATAATGATCATCGTATTTTGGTGGTTGTTTAGTTGAATATTATTAAATCTTTTATGAGTACCAAAAGTAATTTAATGTTTATTCAGCTTTGTAAGCGTACATCCTTTAATTATTGATCGTAAACAAAAATTCTTGTTAATAATTAACATAGATTATAAATCTACAGGAGATATTTCTCTCAGAGCCTTTGTAGATTCTTTTTTTTATAATATCAATGAATAAGTTGCATCAATCTTTTATTACTTCATACTTTTTTCATATTTTCGAATCATGGTGGATGATTGTCATTACTTATATCATCTTATTATAGCTAATGTAGATGGATATATAAGTATGAGATTTAATCTGAATAAATACAATTTTATTTTTTACATTGTTCGTTTATTTTTGATTAACAAATTATTTCTGCTGTATTTTTATGTTTATGTTTCATTTAACACCACATTAAATACTACGAGAGATGGCCGTGTATTACGCCGACTTCAAACATTGTAGCCATACATTAAACACAATATTTACAAAGCAATTTTCCGACTATATGTATTTTCCCACTGATTATTGTGACTGGAAGTGACAAATTGCAGAATTTTAGACATTCATTAACAATATGATATTTCACAGGCTTAAATTCATAGATTACGAAAGTTTCACAGTCACATTAAATGCACAGATATACACAATAGTTTCTTCCCACTAACGAAACTCTTGTCATGCGGAGGATTTAAGTGACTGCTACCGCATCTAACGTCTACTTTAATAATTAAGGAATGTTATCGTCTATAAGTATGATTTGTTACCTTCTCATAATCATTATCGCTTCCAGTTCAAAATTGTTGCTAAATAGATGCTTATTTCTACTTCAATATTCATGAAATCTCGTTATTTTTTCAACTCTCAAGGATTCAGCTACATACTTCTGTGCTTTGATATTATTTCAGATTCACGCTTACATAAATATTTGGTGGCACTAAGATATTTCACCCACTTTCATAATATGACATTTTTTTATTCCAGACACCGTTTGTGCGTCAGAATACGCCACATCCTAGAGAACTAAAGGCTAAAGCTCACAAGTTATTTAGTAAAGGAAAAAATGATAGTAGATCGGGATCGACTGACGAACAGGTAATTCTCTTCTCGATAGTTTTATACCAGAGTTTTTTCAAATTCAACATATTAATTGTTTTTCTTATTTCTTGTCTGCCTCAGGATGTTTCCCAAACCTTTGGTCTAGACAAAATTGAACCTGACGAAACTCTTAAAGAGTCTCAAACGACTAATTTCATATCTTCTGAACAAGAACAACAATCTTTACAAAATTATGAAGAAATTACAAAAATCGGTCCTAAAATTTCCGTTCCTGATACATTAGGCGAAAGTCATGATGTTCCCATACCACATGAAGCTGCTCCTCTTCCTCCTCAGCATTCTTCAGAAATTGATACACCGAAGGTGAATAACCCATACAAGCTTCGTATTCATAAATCGTTTCTCCATACATCACAACAATTAGCAGTTGAATAATTTTTAATTTCATCCACAGGATTCAGAAGTAGGAAGATCAACGCCAGCTCTTGGTCTCAAAGACGATGATTCTGAAGGTGATGATGTTCAAAGGCACGTTGAATTTTCAGTAACTGAAGAATCAAATAACGAAGAAGGTATCGGAGACACTGGGAGACCAAACAGGCTCCACCGTCGAGATACTCCTCATCATTTGAAAAATAAACGAATTCATACTTCTATTGATAAAGACAAAGTTGCTTCCATTATCGCACAGGTGAGCCAGCCGTTTTAAAATGTCAGATGATACATTCTGCTATGATTCTATCATTTTCTGCCGCTTCCGGAAATGAACACGCCCAAATTATAAGTCACCCTATTCTTTTATGTCAATTCTATATTTACCCAGGCATTATTGAAGAAAGGCGATGACCTTCCCGCATCACCTTTACCTCCGATCGACTCCACAGAAGATCAGCAGTGTCCAGGTGAGTGGAAGGAATTTTATACTTGCTGAAAAAATATTACTTATCTTCTCTATTACGCAATACCTGGATTTTTAGGTGTAAATTCTTGAATTTAATGTCGGATTGCTAATCTAGAACAAGATTAAAGGAGATTGTAAACTATTTCAATTCATTGTAGTGTTAAACGAATTTATCTCGGGCTTGACTGACATCATTCTACGTTACACATACCTGATTGTTTTCCACTCGGTGGGGGAATTGCCCATGATATGCTATCTTCTAGTAGTACACAAACTTATCAATTCTGATTATTCTGTCTCTGAAACAGTGCGCTGTGGTAGTACTGAAAAGAAAATGTTTGAATGTCATATTCAATGAAAAACGCTAAAAGGGCATAGAGTGTGGCTAGAAAATTGTGTGGTTGTGGTTCAATTTAGTTATAAAGCTTATAAATTCCATTGAAATATCAATATGCCTCGAAAATTCAAAGTATTTCTCAAAAAGAAAAGACATAAGAAAGGTAATTGACGAATTTTTCAAGCCATGGCATTAAATCTCAAATTGTTCACCTGATATTCACGGCTGTAGACAAATTTCTATTTTGGAATGAAATTCCGTAATTACCTACAATAATACTTATATGACAATATATCGTTGACCCATGGCTACCCAGATTATGTTATCAAACTACTTACTGATAGTGTGAAAAGTAACAAGTAATCTTGTAATATTATCGTTTATACTTTATATTTTTTCTCTAAGCATGATGTTACAATAACTCTATTTTTTCAGATCCGATATCAGACGCAGAACCTTCAATAGAAATTCGTGAAGAACAGTACGAAATTCACATAGAAAGAACAACAGGAGGCTTAGGTCTATCTATAGCTGGTGGTATTGGATCGACTCCATTCAAGGGAGACGATGAAGGAATTTTCATCTCACGAGTAACGGAAGGTAAAATTTCACTTTATTTTATATTCGTATAATGAACAGTTCATACAATTTTTGCAACTTCAATAATTCACCGATGGTAATTTAATCTTCTTACGCAGCTTACTCTTTGACGATTTGAATCTCCATAACAAATTATAATTCATTGGGATACCTATATTAATTGGATAAAACGGGATTGTAAATATTAATTATATTACAGGCGGACCTGCAGACTTAGCTGGTCTCAGAGTGGGGGATAAAGTGATTGAAGTTAATGGCGTGTCAGTCGTTAATGTAGATCACTATGACGCGGTCGAAGTTCTAAAAGCTTGCGGTCGTGTTCTCGTTTTGGTCGTTCTTAGAGAGGTTACAAGAATTATACCTCCATCAGAACAGGTAAAAAATTAATAAGTTAGCGGTCAAGGATAATTATTGTAAGAATAATTATTCTCATTACTCCCAATTCCGTAAGTATATTTCATGCAATTCATTTTTTTTTTATCCTCCAAAACAGACGTCTACAAGGAAAGATTCGGTGTGTTCAAGCTTGAGCACTAGCCGAGCTCCCAGTGCTACATCTTATGTATCATCAACTACTCTCTCGCATAACTTAGAAAACGGAGAGAGCCAATTAACACCTCATGAAACTCCAAAGGTAAATTCATGCTCAAGCCAATTAATCAATCATTCGTTATCAATTAACAGCACAAGTATCACAAATATAACAAAACATTTTTCGCAGATAAAGAAAATCCCTGAGCCTATACCAGCTGCTAGAGCTAGCAACGAACCTATGATGCCTGTACTGGTACATACTACCCTCATTCGGGACCAGAATGGCTTAGGTTTTAGTATTGCCGGTGGTAAAAGCTCTCCGCCATTCAAAGACAATACAGATGTAAGTTACTGGATTTATAAGAGGCGGAGGATTATCGATTCTCGACTGAAATCTTGAACAAAAAGTTTATTAATTGTATTTTTTGTGGATTTTACAGGCGATATATATCTCAAGAATAACAGACGGAGGTGTCGCTCAAAAAGATGGAAAATTATTAGTTGGCGATAAAGTTATATCGGTAATAATTAACGCAATCGGAGAATGTAAATACTGTGAATAAAGACAAATATTTTATGCAGGTGTTTTATTTTTTACAGATAAATGGCGTCGAAATGACTGGAGCAAAGCACGAACAAGCTGTAGGGATGCTCACTGGCTTGGAAAGATTCGTTCGACTTGTTGTCGAACGTGAAATACCTTTTTCTCAAGCAAATCCCGCAAATCCGTTAACTCCATCCGAAAAATCACCACGAGTTATTGGCGCTCCTCGTCCATACACAGGACTTTATAGCGCTAATAGTTACATGGCAAATAGACCAGGCTACCCGGGTTATCGTCGCTCTATGGATGCAGATAAAAATCTGTCACCAAGTCCAACATCAAAAACACCTCCGCCAATGAAACCTGAAATTCTTAATGGAGCTTCCAAAATGAATGGAGTTACAGAAAGCGTAAATCCACTGAGAAATGCCACAACTACGATGTCCTCTGGTAATAATAATCCGAACCAACCACAACCACAGCCAGCTCCTAGATATAGCGTTTCTCAAACAGCATCCGTTTCTGCGGCTGTTACATCTGCACCAGCTATTGAGACAGATTCGAGATCGGCATCACCACAGGAGGATATACAGGTACCGAAGCCAATCACCAACGAGGAATTTCAGGCCATGATCCCTGCTCATTTCCTACGACCTCCGACATCCTCGCCCTCGCCAGACTCCCATCAGGGCCCCGTCGTCACAGTGACTATCAAGCAACCCGATAACCTCCCAAGGGATATTAATTTCCCCCCGGCGCCTACCACCATTGGCAAAGTTACCGAGACCATCACTAAGAGCACTCTTACCGAAACTGTGGTCACTAGAGTCACCGACAACGAGCTGGTTCAGCCAGTCATCATTGAGGTATGTGCCTCACTAGAATGGAGCATGCAGTAGTTTCTATTATTTTTTTTGTTTTTTTCTGTTTTATTTTTTTTAGTTTAATTTTCATAGGTAGATCAAGTATATACATCCATCTATTTAGTAGATCAAGTATATATCCCATCTATTTATATTTCATACATCATACGTTACAATGTCGCACCATATGTATATTATTGATACAATTCCATTCTAACACAAACCATTGCCGATGCGTTGTAATCGAATTCGAATGCACTTCAACGTTATTTCATTCATAATCAGATCAGAGAAAATAGAGGAATTGGTTTCAATTCATTCACTGTATTAGAAAATACTTCTTTGCGGTTTGACGAAGTCCGTTTTATTTATTTATTTTTTTTTTGCTTTTTATTCTTGAAAAATTATCATCATTTACTTTGTACCAGAGGACCTGATCACTCATGAAGTCTGGTCTATTTGAGGGTGACATATCCTGTGAAATCCTATTAACTCTTTGGAAATTATATAAATTTCTAAGTCTATATTTATTCAGAAAAAGTTTAGTCTAGTTAATTAAATTGTTTATGGACAAGTATTGAATATTAGAATCAACAGTTTGGGAATAGCACAGTTTTGTCAATAGCTTTAATCTAACAATGTGGAAAGTTTAAATAAGACGAATTTGATAAATTATACTCCTACAACAATTTGGAAGAGAATTAATACGGTAAGTTCATTGTTATATAGAAAATTCGACTGATTGGTATTAGACGGATTTGAATATAATGTGAAATTTCTCTTTATGGCTAATGTGGTATATTATAATATGGAAAAAAAACTTACTAAATCTGAACGAAATTCTTTTTCAATAATTGCATTGTTTTAATTCAATTGACATGGTTGATGGCGCATGTTAAACGCATGAAATCTTCACAATGATTTGATACTCACAATGAAAACATTCTAAACTTTTTAGTAGTTCCATTTTTGTTAATAAATGTGAATCGAAACTTTTACATAGGTTTTATCTTCAATAACAATTGGATGTTAATGATGCAAGAAACTGTGTTCTAAAATTCTAGGTATATTCTCATGAATCTTACAGGTATTGATTTCTGTTTGAATACAACTCAGAGAATCTCCATGGCTTCATGATCGAAACCAATTGCTTTCTTTTCTTCCCAAGATAGTCGAAACGATAGACACGGAACATTGGAGGCTCATTTTCATTTTACACTCATTAATTTTTACTAACAGATCTACCAATTGACCATAGAATAGATTTACCACACAGCTCTCGCAATAGATTATATTTATTCATTCAATTTATTAAAAAAAATATCACATGGGCAATTCTACTTCAATCAAAACGTAACAGCAGAATAATCAGATTCAAAAAGTTTACGTCGCTGGTATCTGATATGAAAAAAATGCATGACTTTTGTTCACATTATGCCTACATTGAGAAAATATTGAAACAGTACCGCACACATGCATGAATGATTAGTTTCCAACTTATCTATTTGGTTTGGATAAAAAAAAAATCGCTTGCAAGATCTGTTTCAACAATTATCAGCTCAATACTCATTACTTTGAATATAATTTATTCAAATAGCTGAAATGAATCAGTTACGATGAGAAAATTTTTCTCACCCTGTGAATACTAAATTGATGAATAATTTTTAACATTTTTTTCATTTACCCTTTACTCGCTTAGCTCAGATAAATATTTAATTTTTGTTACTAATCAATTCATTTTCAGAAGTTACTTGGATCTATTTTTATTAGATAGATCTCGAAAACTTACGATTATTTATATGTAGAATTTTGGATCACTCATGAGAAATAATAATTTACCACAAAATAACACTATGCATGAGCCAAGATAATAACTTTTTAAAAATATATCATGGTGCATGTTCGAATTAGTGTTTGCAGTATAGCAGACTTCGTGATATTAACTTGAATTAACTGAAATTACATACTGTTAGGTCTATTAAAACGTAGAGAGAGGAAAAAAAAAAAGAAAAGTAACGTAGATATATTATGCTAGTTGAAAATTAATTCATAGGAATAACAGAAACAAATTGAAATTCAAAGATAACGAGCAATCAGGCCCATAAACTCGGCGAGCACTACGTTGTTCAGACAATATTGAATCTCAGATTTTCTGTTGAGTATTTGTTGAATATTCATTGCAGAGAGTTTGTTCGGCTTCAGAATTCTCATGCGGGAATTTTTGTTTTTGTTTTTTTGATTTCTAGTTCCATTATTTGTCACATGTAACATATATTGCATATATAGATTTTACTTGTTATCTATAATTCAACTTCAATTTTCTATGTATCTAATTCATGGTGAATCATTTTCAATACATGAAATAATTGTCTGGCTTCGATGTTGACTTGTTAAAAAATTGAGGGCTTGTGTACTGGCGTGGAGATTGGTAAGTATCTTTAAACTTTCTGAAAATTATTAGATCTTACTTTGGATAGCAAAAAAATCTACTGAGAATTGAACCCCTACTATTGTTTGGAGATTTTTCGAAATTTTCGGATCATTCTTTTATGTGCAATTCCATGGTTATCAAAATTGTATCAATATTTATATATAGTTTAGTTCCAAAGTTATTGCCACATAGTATGAAGATAAAATGATTATAAATTATTCTAATTTTCAATTATTCTTCACCGTGTTTGACAATGCCAGAATTAGATCGTTACAGCATCACCTCTTTTTTTTAGATTCTTCAGCAAAAGCGACGCTTCCAATTCCAATCACATACGTTGAACATTTCGATTGCAGAATGGGCTGTTTCATTTACTAAACAAACACATTTCAGATTATGAGGCCTAATTTTCTAACACATGTAAATTCTCATTCACCATTCAATCAATGTATCATTATTTTGTTCGTTTCATAAACTGACCTTCAATCATATTTCTGATAGAAGATTTATAGGCTCTTTGATCAATTCGGATGATTGAATTTGGTAAGTGACTCAGCCCTGAGAAGATTTACCCTCGCTGATGCTTGCTGCTGCTTCTTCTTGGAGTTATATGCCTTTGCCTTTTTTCGTTACACTAAATTCCTCCATTGCTAAAACTTTTGATCCTTCACGCCTTCCCTTTCTATTCCTAAAAACTGGCCACTGTACCACCTACTATGTTTGAAAGGAATTCGTATCGTAGATTTTCTCCGTAAAATTCCAGAAAATATCGAGCTGTTCCCTTTCCGTGTAAAATAATTATAAGAATGATTCCTATTTTACTCAAATATACATGTTACTAATTATCAATTCATCAGGATGTCGTGCTCGCTAAAGAAGGATCCCTTGGGTTTAGTATTATTGGAGGAACGGACCACTCGTGTACACCATTTGGCGTGAAAGAACCCGGAATTTTTATATCTCATGTAAGTTATCAAGAATTTCTATTTCGTGAAAATGAAGCTTGATCCAGTCTTGCAAGACTAGAAAATTGGAAGTAAACTGCTCCTGCCGAATCATTTACTAAAACTCTGAATAATTAAATTTCTAGGTTGTACCTGATGGAATAGCAGCAAAGTCTGGAAAGCTGAGAATGGGTGATAGGATACTAAAAGTTAATGGAACTGATGTAACGAAAGCTACTCACCAGGAAGCTGTGATGGAGCTCCTTCGACCCGGCGACTCTATCACGCTTACAATCCAACATGATCCATTACCAGATAGTTATCAGGTAAGTGATCAGTTTCATGTTAGGTGCTAACACAATTGCTTTGAAATTGTAATTTATGAAAACACAAAATGCTGATCAGCTTCTTTATATCTTGCTTAACTTGACAGAGAGAAACGATAGGATTTGAAAATTGTAACACGTCTGTCTTATTGCTTTTATCGAAAGAGCTATGCTTATATGTAAGAACTCGTCTTCTTAGCAGGCACATTGTCTTTGTTTTAATTTGTTTGCAAATCTTAAACGCTTACAAAAAACGAACTATTTTCTTATATTCTCTAATATTCTTTCAATTATCTTTTTTTTTTTCTCGTGAGAATTACACTCGAATACTCGACCAAACTCTTTCTTCCTTTGACTTCCCATAGTTGGATTGGATGATGTATAAACTTCTCTTCCTCTCTTCTTTCATCAGCTTTCTAACTATTTACCATTATCATATTATTTATTTCACAAGCTGGTCGAAATAGAGTACATTCCAGTGACAGTAAGTAAAATGACGTGAGACACGTGTTTAATGTTCTGCTGTTTTTTATTTTTGTGGTTTTTTTTCTACTATATTTATTAATTGTGTAAATATTGCATAGAATATAGATCGCAAAGCGTTTTGTGCTCGTCTTGCATATACCTATACACTGAAATTCATGACTTTCAACCTTTCTCTAATTCTACACTTTTTCATCCTTCCTTCTGCAGTCTTTAAATCATACTTTCCAAATCCTAGGTGCACCTATAATGGCGATACTTTCAAAGATTTTTATACTGAATTTCGTACCATTGAATTGTAACGCCCGAGTTATCGACATGTATAATTTTTAAACATGTGAAAATAAACCGAAGATTTTTGATGGAATTGTGTTTTTGCATTGTCCTTCATTCTTTACATCAAATTTACATTCAATAGTATATGTGTCATATTTTTTTCAGGAATTGACAATAGTTAAAGAACCAGGAGAGAAACTTGGCATGCATATAAAAGGTGGCTTGAGAGGCCAGCGAGGCAATCCTCTGGATCATACTGACGAAGGTGTTTTTATTTCAAAAATAAATTCTGGCGGTGCTGCTAAACGAGATGCCAGATTAAAAGTAATAAGAAACTTTTAGCAAATTCAGAGCCATTGGAAAAATTTCACTCCTTGATATCAAATATTTCTATATTTATCCAGGTCGGAATGAGATTACTCGAAGTTAACGGTACATCACTACTTGGAGCGACGCATCAAGAAGCAGTCAATATTTTACGATGTTCAGGAAATACGATAACTTTAGTCGTTTGTAAAGGATATGATAAAAACGACTTGGACCAATCATTACACATGTCCGGAGGAAGGGATTCGAAAGAATCAAGAATTTCTCGAGAATATAGAGACTCGACAACTGATGAAGTCTCTAAGTCTCTGTCGCAGAGTGTATCTAGTTTAGATCGTGACGATGAAGATACAGCTACTATTCGTCAAGAGCAAGAAATGAAAGCAGAATTAGTTGCTTGGGAACAAGAAGAACGAGAGCGAGCTCTCTTGGAATATAGAGAAAAATCTACACCAGAAAAAGTAATTTTATTCTTCTTCTTCTTGCACCTTAATTTTAAAATAATATTCGAGCTGAGTGGACTACTTTCAACCTATACTTTGTTATTTCATATAGGTATTAGACGTCGTAAGAGCAGCAGAATCGTTGGTAAACAAACCAAATAGTCCCGTCGACATGCTCGTACCACCAAAATCTCCGGGCGGTACGAAGGACCTAAAAACAACTACGATCGTCATGACCAAACACACATTAGCACCTCAGAATCCCACAGTGAGTACAAGGATGTTTTTTTCTCGTTTTAAATATCTTTTTAAACTGTTAGATGGAATGCTCGTAGTTTCCTTCATGCTCAATCAAACTTGGGGTAAAATCAGGAAGCATGTTGATAATGATTAATGCATGCTATCTATGGCATTACAGTTTGCTGATTGGGTTTTTGAAACACTAAAACACAAATACCTCATTCATCGTATCATTTTATTGATCATAATATTAACTAATTAATTATGAGGATTCCTCCGCAAGAAATATGTCTATGGTATGACATCATGGTGGGGATTAAAGAAATTCAAGCATTGTCCTACTTTTTATTTTCTCGCGGCAGAGTTCTTAATATTTTCTGTTAGGCGAAAAATATGAATCACCTTCCATTTTATAGGAATAGTATAATCATAATTGGCATATCTGACAGTCTTGATATAATAGTTGTTTTTACGCGAGTGCCGCAGTACGACGTAAATTCCAAACTAAAGTCATACAAATTATGTTTAGCCCCGGGGATATATGCTCCCTAAAATGCAATTTTTGTGTGCGTATACATTTTCCTGCGTTTCGTGTTCACCGATGGTCGAGATTGTTGTTCTTTGTTTATTTTTTTAATGAATGCACCGATGTTAGCTGTATCTCTGAAACCGAATTTTTGGTACACATGATATTAGATTTCAAACCTAATAAGATCTGTATCAAGTAGCATTTACCTCTTATAATCGTATCCTACACCTTGCTCAGGATTTGATTTCTTCATTTTAACATGCAAATTTGATGATAAAACATATCATTGAAACTGCATACATATGCAGAGAAAACTCCTAACGTCTGAACACTCGGATGAGCGTTGCGGTGGTCACGAGCCCAAAACGGCAATTGTTTCAGTGGTTTCCGAGTTTTTGATTGGCTGAAAACGGCAAAAAATTGAGGACGTCTAAACGCTACTATGAGTGTTTAGACGGTAGGAATTCACCCTGTATGTATATAATTATTATTTTATGTACATATGTAGTACCCTAAGAATATAGTACACCGCCGAATATGGTTTCCGTCATGAATAGATTTAGGGACATTTTATCCCATCTGCCAGAACGTTTCGATCAGATAATTGAATAATCCACAAAGCATAAGGAAAACTACTGTTTTCTTGTTTCAATATCCTAATCTGAGAAGTGTTCGGTAATTCTGAGAAGACTTTTTACAAATATATGTATCATATTCTCACGAATAATACTTCATAATCGAGAATGTGTTTGCTGCAATGCCCTATTCGGATTTCAAATCATTCAGTTACAAAGCGCACTAATATCATTTGAATTTCAAACCAAATGATTTGACTGATGAATAATCATGGTTTACCAGGGGACTTGTTATGATCAAACGTTGCGGCTTGATTTATTACTTCACCATTGATATATTTTAATACCCGTTATGAACGTTTATTTCATCGTTAGAAAACCGCTCTGTGTATTATCATTATTATTATTATGGCATTGAGTAATATTTCTCATTTTTTTTATTGGTTTACTACGTTTAATAAGATTCCAGTATTATCGTCATTATTGTGTATCATTAAATCAATTCTTTATTACCGTTTTAAGTTATTCAACTAATTTAATAATTTCGCTTAAATCGCGCATGAAATACGTGTTATAATATCCATGTCCATGTTCAGTGCATGCTCTTTAAAATAAGGGCTGGAAAACGAAAACAAAGAGAAAAAAGAAAGTTGAAAATATTTACAGACAACGGAAGGTGATAGCACAACTTTGGCGGTACTATAACAAGAGCAAGATACTATCCATCCTCTTCCCGTTTTCCCCGCGTCTACCCCCTGCGGACTTATGTGCCATAAATAAAACAAAAATAAATAAATACGAAATTATTTATTATAGTTATATACAATGTTATATGCATACTATGTGCTACTATGAGATTCTCATACTTATATTTATCGTTAGAAACAATAGTATACCTTGTTATATTATATTTGTTATTTGAAACTTAACTGCCATCATAAAAATCTGCTAATACGCAAACGATAGTTGCAATGGTAATTATCACTGAGCATTTTAAACAAAATTTGATTAATTATTTTAAATACATGACGCATATTAGCGCAAAGTGTGTGATGTATTTTTTCCGTGGATAAGTAAATACTATTTCTCATTAGAGAATCGCACAAAACTTAACGTGTCTAACACGCATCGCGCTATGATAATTTAACTGGAGGATGAAATAGCACTGTCATAATGCGGTACGGCAAATATATAACAATTATAATATCCTTGTCACATGAGATAACAAGGCTTTTCATTTTTGGCAAAGGTTCACACAGTACAGCATATGAAGGAAAAAGCCTTACATATTGAGAAATAGTTGGTCCCTTTTTTTCAATTATACGGAAAATTAAGCCCACATGTTATCGACATACGAAGCGTTTTAGTTTATAAATTGATGTTAATCATGTTTTTATATGATGTTTCTTCATGTATTTTATGCAGATTCAGATCTTCAATTCAATGTTATTTTTGCAGTGTCTTAAGCTTTTAAAATTTGTGCATATCCGGTGTATGAGAAAATTTGCAATAGTTGCGCTGCAATGAAGTTCAAAGAAATGAAATTAGAAATTATGCGAACATGCAGTGTTGGGTCTCTTATTTTGCTCATTCATCCCATACGCTTCTACCAACAAAGCAAATTGACTTTTATTAAGCCTATTGAATAACGAGAAAAATTTTTTACATAGTAGGGTGGCTATAATTGCGCTAGGAGGCTCCGTATAACGAGCCATTAGATCTCTGCGTTATCTTATGACTATGACAATGTTGATATCAAATTGACGAATTTTCATTCTTTGATTTTCAAATGGGATTATAGTGTATATACTAAAAAATAAAGCAAGACACAAAAAAAAAAATTATGTATAAAGATAAAATCATAGATATAAAATGTATTTATGGATATAAAAAAAATTTGCTCTTCATGTTGAAAAACAATGGAAGAAAAAAGCATTATAATAGTTATTTACGCCGTGTTAAAGTTACATGTATTTAATCAGGAAAGCATAAATTGAAAGGAATTTTATGTAGGCATGAAAACAAAAAGTTGAGGAAATTTCGTCGTAACTCTTAATATTATCTATGAAAATTAATGAGAGTAAAACTGCCGAAGGACAAAAAGAAAAATAAATATGTAATTTCAAATTACATATACTATATAAATAAAATACTTGACGAAAGTAACTATATTTATTAAAGCAACATACTTGAAATATGCACTCAGAATTTTTACAGATCAAATATATGTATACGTACATAGTACGAAATAGTACTACGGTGTAAGAATATATTTTGGTTAGTTATTAGTGCATACATACTATATGAAAAACTAAATAGTTGAATTTTTTAATCCATCAAATGTAAATATGTCTCATTATTCTCGCAATGATTCATACAAGACTATGATGCATCGCTGTTTTTTTGTTTTTTATGTTCAAAGAGCTGCAGATCATGTTTCAATTCTTTGTGGAGTAAAGAAATGTTGACAAAAATGATAGGAGAGTGACACACTTATCCAATTATATGATTTTGATGAGTTTAAATTGTGTCAAATCAGGGTTAAAAGTAGCGCCAATGACGGTTAATACTTTGATTTCATTTATTGGATTAAATTTATTTATTCAGCAATAAAATTCTCATTATGTAACTATGGTATCGTGAAATGTCACCCTGTAGGAAAAAATTTTATAAGCAAGAAAAAATATAAAATCAAAAGTAAATTTTTATATACAAAAGGAAAAAAGAGTTTAAAAGCGCAGCTAGTTTCATTCACGCAATTTTCATTATATCATTTATATCAATCCGAATTATTGATGAGTTTTTCAAATCAAATCTAACATAAATGTTTCATTTCTCAAAATCTGTTTTATGGGATTTATGGAAATTCAATGTAATTTCATTGGACTATACAGTCAAGCCGTAATATTTTAAAAATATGAGAAAGTATATTGTTGCAAGTTTTTCAAGATTCACAGAATTAAACTTCTTCATGTTTTATCGCTAGGCACATTGTTATAGAGTATAAGAAGCGCCGACTTGGCCATTTGAGTCAATTTCATACAACAGCAGATTACCACGAATATAATTATGGCAAGTGAATCAATGCTGAAGGGCGATAGAATCTTGTTGAACTTGTTGTGGGACACAGTGGAATGTTATATTCCTATTTTTGAAAAATGCAACGGCTTCATTGTATTTGCTGTTATATAAATTCATATCATTATTGGAATATAATTGAGTGTAATTTATCTATAAATTTTCTATAAATGTTATATGTTGACGTGAAATCTAATGGACCAGATGTTTATATATGATAAGATATTATTTATCTAAATACCTATAAAATAAAAATGATGTTGATGTTAACAGTTCCATCTAATTAATATTCAAATATCTGTGCGATATGTTTTGTGATTTTCAATCAGAACGCTGGATTCTTCTTCACAACGCAAAGCCAAGCTTTGTTCTTACTTTAACAGTGAATACTCGGAAGGCCTAAAGTTGCAAATATCTAATTACAAGTCAGCTGTTATAATTTTTGTCGATTTCAAATCAACGAAAAAATGTTGTTTCCCTTAGTTATAGAGAAATCTTTTCAAACTACTAATGAAACTACCAAGGCAGGTGGGTTGGATTTTACAAATTCCATTTGCCCACCATTTTTACGAAATCTCATCTACAAAATGTAATATTAACGTTTTTCTCAGGCTTGATATTACGTAACTAAATCAAACACAAATTATGTGTAAGCTAGAAGTTAAACTACGTAAATTATCATAGAATTTGGTCTTAGCATTGCTTTTGAAAGAAGTATCCAACGTGTTCTGAGTTGAGATAAGATAGATAGAGTATATATATATATATGAAACAAAAACAGAAGGAAACATATAATTTTGAGACAGATTTTATTCATATATTTGTAATAAAAAGTGGAAAATTGTTATCTACAAATCATGAGTGTGCAAATAACGAATTGAATTATACAGTGTTGTTTGATAAATATAGTATTGATAAAGATCAAACGGTTTATCAACATTACATTTTGAAATCATTCAGTTTGGCTCATTACAAATAGCGTAATACGTAATAGCATATTGCTGTGCATTGCGGAATTCGAAGGAAACACAACTGTACATCTTTTCGGTCAGAACAACAAAAAAGATTTCTTTCATCTCGAACTACATTGCATGTCGAGAAACCGTTGATTATTATTATACGTTTCATAATGTGGTTGCAGTGTGCAAGTTCTGTTGAAAAGTACAAGTGTTTCTGCGCTGTAACAATTGAATTAACTCGATAATACTAATTAAAGAAAAACAATGTTTCCTTGCGGCGCAGTCCAGCTGTGACGTAGGTATTTAGCCTTGTATCAAAAGTTACGTGTACACGTGTTTAGATGTGTTTTAACTATTATGAAATGTCTCAACCTACGTTAAACTTGAGGTACAAAATATTCAGCAGCCTGTGAATTGGGATTTGTTATGATTTAATGATTGGAAACATGATTCTTCTTTTTACCCTAGCTACTCTAGATGAATTGTGAGCAAACAGATCAAATATCTCACAAGTTATAATTACAGTTCACAATAATAATGATCCATAGCGTTTTTCGAATACTTTGTTGATCGATAGTATTTCATACCACGGGATTCGTTCTAGTAAATACCTAGCTAAACGTGAATAAGTAATGGGAACGTCTTGATTGCCATTTCATGAAATAACAATATATCAGCGATTTGAATTTAGAGAGTTAGTGGAAAAGACAATAATTAAATAATCATGATAGAAAAGGAGGAAGAAGACAAAGATATTGGTAGTCATTCGAATTTTATGGATAGAACATGGTGGAACATCAAAACCAGAATATTATTGTATTATTGGGTTTCTTTCTCTTTTTTCAAGTATATTAACTATTATTTTTATTATTTTAGATACCTCTATCATCTTATCTCTCTAATAAAGTTCTATACTTCTATTTTGAATATATTCTTATTATTACATATTATTATCGGCAATAACTAATGTGACAAATCAATAAATCTCATTTCGTTGTATAAGATAATCGACGGATTGTCTCTTAGTTTATTAATCTTGATAATTTTCTTTCTTTTTTTTTGCTGTTTTTTTTTGTTACTTCGGTTTGTTTGTCGGAAAAAACGAAATATCTAGACTCTTATCTTGATTTGAGTCACTATTACCCTGGACAACAGCAAATTTTCAGTTAACTCAAGTTTTTGAGCAATAGCTTGAAGCACCAATTATAAACCACGCACACAAATGAATTCTTGTGAATAATTTAATTAAGTTAATTTCTCTAATTATTATTATTATTATCTTAATTCGACTAACAGTTTTGCTAATACTTAGTATTTTATTTGATTTACTCCAGTTGATTAGCAATGAAGCAGCTGCAGGGACATCCGTTGATTGTCCAATACCTTCAACACTACTTGAATCTTCTTCTACTCTCCCACATTCTTATACAAAAACTAAGAACTATGATCAACCCAACGCAACACAAACCCTTCCATCTTATTCAAAAAAAAAAATACCAATTGGACCTCAGCGAAACGTTACTTTCTCCATATCTTCCATGCCTTCTAAAACTACAAAAATCACGGAGCAACGCACAGAGCCTTGTTCTCCAAATATTAAATCATCATCTACCGGTCGTACAACATTCATCGATTCATCTATTCCCTATATAAAACCTCCTGAGTTCAGAATTAAACATCGTCCTATTTCCACTCTAATTCAAAGTCCTCCTTCAGAAGATTTTGGTTCCCAAAAACGCTTTTCCTTACACGATTCTTATGACAATTATCATTCACGGTCTACACGATTACCTCCTACTCCACTTACGAGCCCTGGGTATAAGGATGAAATCATTTCCTCTCCTCCTCCCTTTAGAGAAATTCAACAGATTGCACGCTCTGTTCATGGGAAATCTCAGGTTGAGGTGGGTCTCACTTGCATGATTATTACTAATTATACTAAATGCTGAATATTTATGTGTTATGATATTATCGAAAGAGGTATAGGTTTTAAAGGGAATTATGTATATACCTATATACCACATATAGTCATTATATTGATTAATAAATTGCTGCATATATTAACGACCATTATGAATTTTGATAAAAAATAGTGCTGTTTGTTTGCTATTTGCTGAATGAGCTTACAGCGCTAATATCTGAGGAATATAGCTTGACCAAAATGAGTTTTTTTGGAGTATGTGAATATTACATATTATCACCTGTATCAAATTCCCGAAAATGTATCCAGATAATTATATGATCTTGCTTGATAACTTCTAAAACTTTGGAACCTCTTCTCAAAATCAAACAATATGTCTTTCACACCTGATGAATAAGGATTTGTTAAATATATTTCAAGTAGATTATTCTCTTTACATTTTTACGCCTTCTGAATCGACAAGTCTGACAATTCATCTCAAAATGCTACAAGTAACTTTATTGAACGAATGAAAAACTTGAAAATTGATCAACAGTCTATGTGCTTTTAAAACCTTTATCGTGATTACAATAAAGCCTAGGGTATATGATATTTATATAAATATAATTGTGAGTTGTTGTCCCTATTGTATTTTTGATATTCTCAAATCTATTTACCAATACAAGTACTGATTAAATACAGCCTACATCAACGCCATCGCCAACACCAACACCAGTAAAGATGTCTGTTAGCGATCGTAAGAGATTATTTGAATCTGCTATGGAAGAGCATCTTAAACCTTCTCCAAAACCAGGTGAGAATTCAAAAAGAAATGTTGATTTCAGTACATCAAACGTTTCGATCCCAGTCCGTGATTATTACTCTGGTTTTTTTTTTTTTTTTTTTTTTTTTACTTAAATCTGTTTCAGATAAAGTTTTCAGTTTTCTGAGTCAAGACGAAGTTGAAAAGATGAAGCAAGAAGAAGGTAAAACCTGAACTCATACTATACCACTATAATTTTCTCTACTTTAGCAAACTTCGTTCGAATCTTGGGAAATATATTTTCAGAATATGAACATTTCTACGTTGCAGATAAAAATCAAATGATATCAGTTGAATATCCTTTGATATTTAAATTTCAGAAAGAAAAATCGCCACTTTAACTAGAGATGAATTGAAATCATGGGCCCAGATAGATGAAAATGAGGGTTTAGAAGAATCAGAGGATATGATGGAAGAGCAGGACAACAGAAGACCTATGTAAGATTGACTGAGCCGCCTCGCACTCGTACAACAAGATGCACCTCCACTAGCCTCTTTGCCCCCTTCCTACGCCCTGTTTTCTGTTGTTCCATTTTGCATAGATTTTCACTATTTCTTCTTGGAAATTTTAGCATAGTACAATAATTGTAGATGGAGTGGAATACTCTTGGTATATGGCAAAATGTTGAGGTGGGGGATTTTATTTTGGGAATGCTTTTTGTTGATTTGGGGCATAGCTTTTCTCGACATCCGGTAATTTGTTGTCATGACGAATATAACACACCGTTCTTCTTATACGAGTGATGATTTTATTCTTCGGAGTGAATTTTTTATTATTCATTTATCTTCCAGAACTAAATTCACACAATTTATATTGCACATTCTTTAAATTTGGTTGACGTTTATCGATTTTCAATAATTGTAGTCAAATAGTCGTAACAGTATTTTCTATTGAGTATTTTTATTCTATCTTACTTACGGTATTTTTTCTACAAGTAAACACATGACAAAGCAATTGAACGTAATTTAATAGTTCAATAGAGCCTGTAACTATTGATTAAGAATTTCTCCTCATTCGTGAATCGCAGCATGTCTTCGATTGTTAGTACTTCTGGAATGAATTTTGATCTTTTAACGATTTTAAAAAAAAATTTTTTCGATTCTTTCTTATATCGTGTAAATAAGTAGCGACAAATTTTCAGAGTGTAGAAAAACTCCGAAGTATACCTATAAACTGTAATTATCTTTATTCTTTAGGCAGCTGTAGTTTTAAATATCCGAAAACAAAACTACTACAATGTAATCTGCTATAATGGTGTAGAAGACTAGCCATTCAACGCGAAGCTTGATATTTGAGACTTGCGAAACACTTGATATGTTGTGTTGTGGAGCTCTATACAAATGAATTTGGAACACTCGTTTTCCTGTACTTTGGTCACTTTTGTGAACATATTCTTTACACTTTTATAAATCCATGTGTACCCATAACCGTGATTATGAAATCTTCACTTTTTACAAATAGGTAATATAATAATGCTTCGAGAGTTATGTCCTTAGCCATTGGTTCTGTACATTAGAAATTAACAACCATCAACGTATTGAATTCTCGAGACTCTAACTTAAGAAGTACAAATGTTCATTGTACAATTAGATTTACATTAGCCATGTGTGAAATCTCAGTACTTCACATAATCAGACTTTTATACTTGGATTCTGAGAATATGGATCTCAAGATTGTAGATAGATTTGGATGTCAGTATACATATTATGTGCAATTGAAAAGAGAATATAAATATACATAATATTGTTTAAATTTTTAGTTTTGGAAATGCGAATATTATTCCAACTGTTAGATTATATTATAATTTATTTATTCTTCATTATACCTAATGTCGAGCAATTGATTAAATAATTAATTAACTTAATTAACTTAATCTAGTTTCGTATAAATTTATGTTTTTTTCTTTTTTTCATTTAATTTATAATATATATTCCTATCAAATGCAAACATATGTAGGTATATATTTTTCGTTTTCTTAAACTATTATTTAATTTTCTTTGGTGATTTTACACGCAGATTATCCTCTTGCTATAGTATTCAATTTATATATAATATGGTGCAAGAAGTAGAATAACTAATTTATTCAATCTGTCGAGGATAATGTTAGGTTTACTATCGTATATATTTCTACGCGCACACACACACACGCTACACACACACACACACATACGCGCGCGCGCGCGACTTAATTGTTATTTTTTTCTTAATTTCTTTAGTATATTTACCTATCAATTTTTATACTAAAACTATATCGATATGGAAATTGTACTTTCTGTACGAAAAGTTTCTATAATACTATCATTACTGTCTGTTATCCTGAGATTCAGTTACGTTTTTTGTATTCATCTATTCATTTACAAACTCTCGCAGTTGACTTGGGTGATGCAAGACCGTGATAATTGGTCTATTATGTTTCAAATTATTATAGAGATTGATTTACCGTTTGTCTCTCGCTCGCTAAGTATTATCTCTTTCAATTCACTTATTTATTATTCGAAATCCTCTGCTTCATTGCGCTCACATCGACAAATTTGTTACGAATGGTTTGCTGTTAATATATCATCTCGATCATACACACACTCTTCATGACTATCAATGATTCATCTACTGCTTATGTTTCATTGAGCAAACCTTACCGATACTAATGTTACAAACAATGCAGATTTCCAAAGTTACGCATTTCAACTGTTAGAATCCTTTTGGCAAGAAAAGAGGGAAAGTATTTCATCCCCTGAAGAGCAAAAATCAATTCATTGGCATCAATCTGTTGAAAAGAATCTGTTGCTGATGATATTCTAATAATTCAGTGTATCACATCTGTAACATTAGCATTTGTACTTGGTACCACCAACTTATTTTTTTTCATTATGTGTATTGTTTTTGCTTTTGTATTTTTTTATAAATAAAAATTAATGTTAAGACGCCGTTTTAATGACTTGTCAGTATGCATGCTCGTTGACCTTCCAGTAGCCGACTGAGCTCAAGGAGCCCTCATCCTCTCCTACATAACGCACCAGCTATCGTAAGGACTGCCAAGGCCGAACGACGATTGAAGGACAAAATGATTCAAGAGGTACGTTTCCAATTTATTTTTATTTTCGTATTTTAGTTCCGCCTTCATTTCTCTAGCTTTTTAATCTAATGCAAAGACTTTTATTGGTGGAAATTTCACTAAGCCGCATTAAAAGAGAAGTTTCATGGTTTACATCCATTCTTTTTATGATGAAGCGCTAATTCTGTTTCTTCAGGGCTTAATTTCGGATGAGGATGAAGAAAATCATTTGTCTCCTGCTGAACAGCGAGCTTTGAGGGCTGAAAAACGCGCAGCGTGGAGACAAGCTCGGCTCAAATCTTTGGAGCAGGTAAACAGAGGAACTTCACACTTATTTGGGTGGGAATATATTCTTTATTATGCATCTTTCTTGCTCCTTTTTTTTCAAGGATGCTATCCAGGCACAAATAGTAATTAAGAAGATGAATGAGATGATGGATGCATCGGTAAAGACAGATGATTTAGATGCACCGACTACTGTTGAACCAGCAGAACCATCAGTAGAGTCAGAGAAAACAGCGGAAGTACGTTTTTGAATTGTTATTTTCGTCCTATTACCCTGAATAATAAAATCTATAATTAATCAATTAACTATGATTTGCATTGAGTTTGTATTTTAACATGACATAACATGATACTTGTTACTAATTGCTCCTTTTTAATGTAACTGAATTCTAACAATTGAAATCTTTACAAGCCAACAAGTGTCACTACTACAATGGCTTTCGTTTCTCTTTCCCGTCATGATAGTTTGCTACATTACGGCCATCTAGCGCTGATTTTCCTAAACTTGCTGTACGCAGTAAGCTCGGGCCCCCAAAGGCCGTACGCGAATGTGAAAAAGTAGTGGATGAAAAGGTCACTCGACGCACTGAGGAATATGTGGATGAAGTTACAGGTGAACGTCGGGTGCGAACTATCGAATACGTCGAGAAGCTGATTGAGCGCGAGGTACTTAATGTCACTTTGGACAATCCTTTCATGATCATGACGTTCTCTTTTTTATAATTACTATAGGAAAAGAGGATGTTACAAGGCGGAATATATGTTTGCAATTCTCAATGATCCATGTTTTCAATTCTATAGAACATAGCACTCTTTTTATTTCGCTTTTTAAATATATTTTTAGCTCGACCAAACTTTACATGAGATTCTTTATTTCTATATGATTATACCCATAATATTATCTCGTGTTAGCGTAACATGCATCGAATTCCAAAGCGAGTCGTATCATTTTTTCAAGTTTTTCTATTCTACTATCATATACAGATACGGTGCCACCAATCAATGTGCTTCAATAATCTATGCTCAGTTTCTGAATGTTTTACATTTTTTTTTTCGTTCACATTGCTAACTATTAATCTTTAACTAATACTCTGTTTTATAGTAAATAGTATAACATTTCTTGTTGTTTGAAGATCCCAACACTACTCTCACCTGGAATGCAACCAGCACTGCCTTGAGCTACTCATTTTCTTTCTACTGATTACTGACAAACTGTTCTTCTTCCATCGGTATGCTCCACATGATCTAAGTAACTTGATGTCGCGTAATAGTTTCAAATATAGTGGTACTTTTTGTTGAATTATTATCAAACATCTATGTTTTTCTTTCCAAGTTCTTCGGTCAAAGAGTTTTATTCTATTTTTTTTTTTTTTTCTTTTTTCATTTAAACGGTTTAATGATGCGACCCTGAGCTCATAGGCTAATTAGTACTGCATCACTCATGGTGCCCTTCTTCATTTTAAAAATAATATGTATTTCTCCCAAGCTATGCCGGTTCCTCAAAATGTTTTTTAAACTAGGTTGAAACTCTGCGAGAAAAAATTATCTCATTGGAACTCAGCAACGCTGAAGAAGAAACGGAAAGTATCGGAGAAACTGGTGCCAGTGATGCTGAAAGTGAGAGCGAAGATCCTACCGCTCAAACTTCTGTAACCACACCCATTGAAGAGACAGATATTCAATCACAAGTTTTTACACCAGCCAATGTTAATCTTCCAACAAATATATCCAAGAAAAAAAAGCGAAAGCGTTCACGAAAAGGTCGTCATTGAAAGATTAAAACTTATCAGATCATGGTTGAAATAGTCTGACAATATTCATTTAGGATATAGAATCTAGTATTGAAGATATGCATATTATGGAATGTCATTTTGTTTTAATTATCACCTTTTTTCTTCGTTTGATGCTCTGTTATGTATTTATGTGTGTCGAAACAAAAGCAAAACGAACGAACAAGTATGTTTTCATTGTAACGACTGCTTCTTTACAGAGAAACGGCAGCTGCGCTCTTGCAAGGAGTTTCAAATAGAAATAATGGAAATTTATTTTAAGTAGCCTAAAAATCATTGAAAAATTTGTTCATAGTCAACATATTTATTTATCGCTAAGTTTGGCCTGAGAAATGATATTCTGTTTATTCGTTCATATTCTGCAAATTCAATACTCCACACTGTGGTCTCTATTTGCAGATCTGTGATTCCCCACTTATCCAAAGGTTTCGGGTTTCACCGGAAACTTACATTCCTGATTACTATATTTTTCTACTATACTACTGCTACATCACATGCCAATATAATTATTATTTGTACTTCAATTTGATATAAAAATTGATTGAAGAAATTAATGTGAACAAATATATTGTTTGTGCTTAAGGGAACTAGTTTATCTCAGCATTGACTTTAGAAACAGTATATCTGTAATGCTAAGAACAACTGGTTTCCTTGGGAAAGATCAATATGCAGGTCAGCAAATCAGGTATCTAAGGGCGCAATGTTGTTAAAGATGACGGAAAAGTCCTGGTATAATATATTCAAATTGTTTTACAATATGATTCATGTATATCAATGAATAACTACTTTGGGTAATACCGATAATGTCTAATTAAGAGGAAATATATATATTATTTAACTTGATTTGAAAATTGAATTACTAATATCTAACATTGATGAATAGTGAATAATAGTTTGGAACAGTTTTTGGTATTGTAGAAACTCTTTCATTTAATTCTCTTGAGAAAATTCATACAATTATATAACTACGTTGAAAGATCTCTTCGGAATTAGAATATCTTAAGTGCCACGCTGCATGATTGTATAATTATACACATACTACTGCCTAAAAGCTACGCAAACATAGAGTGTAACTTTTATAATAACTTGGTACTTTTCTAACAATTGGAAATTATTTATACCTATATATAGCTATGAAAAATAAAATTAACATATTTGGTATGGTATAGTGAAAGCTGTAATTTAATGTTACTGGCTCTGGAATGAAAACAGACTAGTAAAATCAGATAGAGAAATTGAAGATAATTCATAAAATTACATGGAAATGTTGAGTTATAGCTATAATAGCACAAAAATTGGAAAATATTTTATTTCTGATTTTAAGTAACACTAATCGATGTTAGATTCTAGTAGACCTTTGCGATAGCAATGTACAAGCGATTGAAAATTTTGCATCTATGAGTACGTTCCGCAAGTGAGCGATGCATCGAAAGATCCGTAATATAAACTACAAATCTATTAATAGTTAATTAAGAATACGGGAAAGTGAACAAGAATATTCTTTTCATCACATTGACTTCATTTTAATATTATGGTTTTCTTTTTTATCCAACTGTAATAGTTATTTTTCAAGAGTCTTTGAATAATTACAGTAAAATCAGTATTTTATGTTGCAACATTAGACAACTTGTCCACTGAATTATCACATCCATATAATTTGCTGTAAGGAATTTTATCTTTTTTGCATGAAATAAAGTAAGGCGCATGGGACCAATCATGTTCAATTCGTTTAAAAATGAGCTACTCTAGATTCATCATGTACTATACATCCGTGATGAGAATTTTCTATATTTTAAAACCCCATGGTTATTTCTCGAAGCTTGTGGCTTATTTAATCGTTGAAGCATACATGTATCTCTGGAAATTCGTTACATAAGTTGCTGTAAATCAATTAGCATTATCATATACATTGTAAAATATGATTTTATTTCGCGTCAATGTGAACTGAACACTTATATTCTGTAAGTACACACATACAATAGAAGAACTATTGTATATGCTCTGTGTTATATGGCGATATAATTTTACTGTGTGGAACAATAATATTAAAAGTTGTTACGTTACTTCAATCGTCTTGGATTCAGGACCGGGTGCATACAACGGTATTTTCATTGGTATTTTCGATGATTATGTACATCTTGTGGATCACTAACATTTTATGATTAGAAATATTAGAAATTCTTTTACTAACTCACAGGAAATGGTGGATAGCAGCTATTGAAGAATAATTAAAAATATGTAATTGAAAAGCATACTTACATATTATACATGTCCCTCGGTAGAAAGTGTATATATATTTGTATACACAATAAATATTATTGAACGCGCCTTAACTGTGTCAGTGCATTGTCGAAAGGCAAAAAAAAAAAAAAATTTGCAAGTTCAAAAATTATTTTGAATATAAGTATTGTTCAAATTTGTGAGTGAACAAAAAAATGTATGGAGAAACTTTTCACTGATGCAGTAGAGAGTAGTAAATCTAAAGTAGATTAGATAATCCATGAAAGTGTTTAAACATTTAGAGCAGAAAAAAAAGAAAAATATATATTTATTATAACTTAAAATGTATTCTTCAAATAAATAATATTTATATATTTTATATTATTGAGAAAATGTATGTATATTCATGAAAAGTATCGTCCTACGTAGAAAATGGTATAGAAAAAAAGATTTTGGAAGTGAAGTTCAATGTGCAGTGGTCACTTTTTTGTGGCAATGATACCTTCGAGCTGAGTCTGAAAAAAGAAGTAACATTTTATGAATTCATTTCAAAGTTCATCTCACTCTGTCAAATTTGATTCTTGTTACCTTTAGCTGCTGATTAGTTTTCTTAAGGAATTGAATCTCTTCTGAGTGTTTTTTTTCCTCAGCTTCTCTCAATTCCGCAGCTCTTATTTCAGCCTGTTCAAACTTTTGTCTTAATTCGGCGACGTTTTTTTCTAGCTCTGATTTCTGGACCCGTAGTTCATCGGCCGCTGATATCAGATCTTCCTTTCCTTGCTCCGCCTGCCATAAAACATGTGTGAAACCATTCGCAGAATTTGTCTGGCTTTGGCAGATAGAAAGAGCACAGCTCCATAACAATGAAATCAACAACAATAGTTATACACTTCCTATACCTGTAATGCTTTACGCATACCAAATGCTATGCTGCTCTGATAAAGGGTTTGATAAGCAGCCATAGTCATTCGAATCTCATCCCTCACTCTCAATAAGAGCAGCCCTCTTTCGGCACAGTTAATCGTTACTTGACGAATAACTTCGTCTAAAATTTTATGTTACATAAACTCATTATTTTCGCTCATGGAAATAAACTCCATCTTGTCAATTGAAAACTATTACCAAAACATTGAGTGTAAAGTTCCCGACGCACCGGACATATTCCAGTCTCTCGAGCTTGACGTTGTTGTAGTCTCATATCGAGTTGTTCTTGTAAATTAATTACGTCCAATCTCGTTGCTGGTATGCTCGAAACCTGTGCAAGGATAACTATACTGAATCCTTTCGAACAATTTGAATCTATTACATTGTAAAGAATATGTATACTGATATGTACGCGTTGCGTCCATATTTGACCATCTTCTGCCCATTCTTTTGGAGGCAGAATTCCATTTAAAATTTCATCAGTCTCACGCCTTATATCAGTTGTTGGTGGTGCAGTTTGAACTTTACATGCTGTGCTCCCAATTTTTGACGGCGACGCTCCTCTAGTTTTCTAGGATTTGAAAGTTACGAGTCATCATTGGTACTAGAAATAAACCCAAAGAGAAACAAACCTTCTCTGGATGAGTCGTAACCAGTACAGGATTATCGTATTTTATGAGAGTATCTGCGGGAGGGATAGTTCTTTCTTGAACTATTGCTGCCATACTGATATGCTAGTTTTAATATTACTCCAATAACTAATCTAAATTGAGCTTATTGTTAGAGTAAAGAGATCTCTGAAATTATTACTAGGAACATCTGCTAGCAACTAGAAACTCGAATTTTTCCACTTTGTTTGTTGTCATAGTAACAAGAGAATCCTGCCATGGCAGATGCAGGTATCACTACAGTGATATTGATGTAACGGGTGTTCAATTGATGGGGGAAAGTCACTTGACTTTCATTGTTGTTCATGAAGGGTGAGAAATCAGTTGGACAAATGCATTTTTATGGTAAACTAATTTATTAAAACTGTTAATGAAGATAATATTTAGTACATTTCTAAGTTTTAGAATAATAACATTCCGATTCATATGTATATACATGGTTAGTAAAAAAAATATTTGGCGTATTTCTCAAGCATATAAAATCTAAATAATTGCTCATCGCTAAGTACAGATCTGTACATACATACATACATTTTACCCATTATACCTAGAAACTATAATGAATTGTGTAAATTAAGTTCTAAGATCTCTTTTCATGCGAAATATTTTATATATAAACATTGAAAACCAACATATAAAGCAACAATCTCCATTCAAGATAGAATGACACTAAGAAACAAATTGCAAAATAGATTCTTTTTTCCTTTTAAGTGAAAAAATATTCATTATTTTTCACGTTGCTCGAATAATGGAGTAAAATATATTAATATATGAGTTCAAGAAAATCAAGATAGTATAAGGATGATACATAATTAGAATTTTTAATTTCATTCAAAATTTTCAATATCAAAATTAATTGTTCATAGTTCCATATGTTTCTGCATTATTTTTGTCTCAAGTTCAAGATGTAGTTTCTCGACCGTTCTTGCATGTTTCTTAATACTTTTATCAACAGTTGAATTGTTAGAATCTTCTGAATCTCGTTTTTTCGCATCCTCTAAAGCCGCTGTTGCATGAAGATGTCGTAATTTCAATAATCTTCTCTCGTAATGCTGAAGCTCCTCCTGAAAACAATATTATAATCCAATATATGCTAGCTATTTTCTATTCGTTGATTCTTTGATTTTCCATTTTTACGATATCTTACCTTGAGGGACGTCAATTCATCTGAAGTAAATTTGGCTTGTTGTGCCAATCTCCAAAGACCCTCCACCTTCGGTTCTACAAATTCCTTATGATTGGGTCCTTGTGCAGTTAGTCTTTCCAAATGGTCATAGCCGTCTCTCACTTCTAGATGCTTTTCTCTATTTAAATACAATTCTCTTATTAAATCAGAATCAATAGGTACAATTATTAATAAGTGAAGGTGAAATCGCTCCATTCTCAGATGACTTCAAACAAATAATAAAGATTTTGACTTCGTTATCAAACCTCATCAAATTAGCTTTAGCTAAATGATCGACGTTTTTTCCAGGGATGTTATTCTGCTCTTCTTCTTGTTCAATCATATTCCAACTTTCATGTTTATCATCTAGGCTGTCTGTAAATAAATATCCAGAAAACAAATTTATAAATTTTTATATTAATGGAATGACAAATTCTTGGGACCAATGTTTTCACGATATCTGAGATACAAACTTTTGTGTTTTTCGGTATCTCCGGTATCACCATCAGCCAGGAGGCTCATGTACTCATCAACTTTTTCTTGATGATGGGTGAATTCCTCTTTCAAAGCCTCCAATTCTTCATCTGAAAATAAAACAGGAATCAACAAGTCGATCTTGAAGAAACATGAAGAATCAATTAACATTTTTCAGATTGTAATCAAAACCCCAAGTTGTTTTGCATTCAGAAAAATAATGGTCATTACCAGTGAATCCAGCGAATTCAGCTTTGGCCCATAACTGATTTAACTTCTTGTTTTTAAATATTTCTTGAGAAACGTAATTGCTTCCGTCATTCATCGCCTTGTGACGTTTTAACAGTTCTGGATCTTCCGTGTCTGCGAAATGATCTAAAAGATCGTACGAGCTCATGATACCTGAAAATAAATACAAAGATAAAAGGGCTTGTCCTCGTTACTTCATTTCCTCATTAATTCATTCTCTAGACGACAGGCATAAAAAAATCTTATTCACCAATCAGACGTTTGCGCATCTTAGCTTCTTCCAAACCTTCAAGATCCTGACCCTCTGCTTTTAAATGTTTGAAAGCAATTTCCTCTTTGTCATGTATCCTTAAATCGCTAAATAACGATTTCAGTTTAGGTTCCGTTAGTCGCTAGAACAAGTGTTGTGTACGTTTAAAACGAATCAGATTATCCGTGTCATGAGAACTTTTGGTTCGAAGCTGAAACTAGCGGCTAGAATCGGCAGCCAAATGTGCTAAACTACTTCCAAATAGGACGACAAGGTACAGATTTGTATCTATTATTCTATGGAAGTATTACCTTTCTATAATATTTATGAATTTTTTCGATTTTTGGGCGTTGCCTAATTTACATCTTCGACAGAACGTTCGGCCGCTAGCTCTGGCTGCCAGCTTCAGCCTCATGCTTTCGATAACGTGATAAAATATTTGCTTAAGTTAGGATCGGTCATTTCTTCCACTATAAACTGTGAAAATAATAAATATGTTCATCGAAATAGAACTTACATGTTTAGCTTTAGACCATAATAAATTTAGTTTTGCCATACGAAAAGGCTTGTCGAGTTCTCGTACTGAGGTTGGAGTAGGAATAGATGCATCTTTGGCAGGTGTATTCGCCGCGGCTGAGTATTTGTTTACACAATCGGCTAAACTAAACCATACGACCAAACAGAGACCGAAATATAAGATACGGTTTGAAATTTTGAGGCTCATTTTGGTCGACAATTTTTAAACGGAGATTGAATGTGTGGAACTGGGTCACCGGCAACGACTTAACAGGTCTACTCCCCCAATGATACTTTTTTTTAGGTTAAATTAGATGAACTTTTGACACTTGACACATGTCACCCTGCGCCGATGTCACCGGTCATATGATTCGTGATTTTTGTAGGATGTGGCGCGATCTAGGAAACTGAGTGTAAGTTAATGGCGTCATATGTCGGTTGCCTTTCTACATACGTTTATATACCCTCGGATTGTGGAGCGAGGTTGGGCGAGCGGACGGATCGCGTTCCAAACTAAACAATTACAATAATTTGGTATTGTTATCAGGGCGAGGATGGTGATTCATATTATACATCAATAACAATGAAATAAACAAAAGTATAAATATTTTACGCTGTAAAGAATTCTGCTTCATTCAGTGCTGTGATATTTAAAGCGTGTGTGAGTTTATCATTCGAAATTATTTCCTAGGTGACTAGGACGAACCTCAAATCGGTACCTCGGCTTTCTTGAATGAGCAGTTGAAAGATTTTACACTTGATTTTTTGTAAAAATGACTTGAAATTATTAGTAAAGAACCCCGGGAGGGTGTTGAATTCTAATATGTAAATTCCAAAATGTAAATCTTCGACTTCAAACAAGTACAGAAGACTCTCTCGAATATAAATAAATGCATTAATACATCCGCGCGCATTTACGCTTACGTATTTCTTCATACGTGACTTGAATCGCGCGTGTGTGTGTTTGTATGTATATCGTGAATCGTAAGGTTATGGCTATACCAAGAAGATGACGTGAACGATACTTTCGGTCTTGAAATATTATTATTCATATAATAACTAAGTGGAAAGAAAAGTACCAGTTAAAGATGGTACACTCAGAGTTCGACGACTATCCGTGGTACAGCAACTACTGGATCATTTCACTCGGAGCTATACTCTCTTTCGTTGGATTTCTTGCTAGCTGTGTATGCGGCTGTCGTCGAAATGATAACAAGTAATATAACTGATTCATAAATTTTTTTTCTCCTGATACAGAAAACAAATTATACACATGATCCGCTCATTTCCGTATCCTCGCGTGTTTTTGTTTCTATTGTTTTTTCGATGACAATGAACCAGTAGCATGACCCATAATGATTTACGGTATTGCAATCGAGAAGTAAACAACCTCGTAACCCCCCTACTTCCCTATTTATTGCAAATGCCGATACAAAGAAATGGAAAGCAGCAAAGTTCGAAAAATTTCGTAAGGAAGACTGAATTCTTATGATTTAGTGAAATGAAATGCCTATTTCCTCAACGCGATTCTAGTGAAAAACGGTCACCGTAAGCATGTAGTCATCTAGATTGCGAATGAAGAACCGAGAAATGTATTGTTATTCGAAGAAACCGCCAATTTGAGGTCCTGAATTTATCAGCAAATAATTGGAAATCTTTACCAATGTTTTTCTCCGATACTCGAATACCAGAATGAGTTAGAGGATTAACGATGCCAGGAATTGTAAGGATGAGGCCGAAGTTTATAATGTTAAGGCAGCAAGATGAGGAAGAATTTTTATTTCTTGTCAAAAAAGATTAGTCAAAATTTGAATTTTGTTACCTGAACCACAGTATTAAACTTCAGCCTTGTCAATGATGGAGAAGACTGTTTTTAATTGTTTTTCATTTCTTATCCAGAACTACAATAAATATAATACTGTCTTACGTGATATTAGTCCTGTGTATTATAACAGGAGTGAGCTTGGGGGGCTCGAGGGTATGGTAACAATCACCCACCCCGACAATGAGGGTTTCAACAGGCTGCCGACATCAGACACGTCGCATCCTATATCCCAGGATGCAACAGATACTGGAAAAAGGTTTTACCGACCAAAGACACAGACCTGGCATGGCTGCATGTTGGATTCATCCGGCTAATATTAATGATGACGATAACAATAATACTAAGCAATTCACTAATATTTTTTCTTTTATACTTCATCTAGAGCGTTTCAATACTGTTATTCCATAAACGGTTTAATATTCTCATGCAATTATTATCAGCTTTGTAGAGAATAGAAATCCTTTGAAACTTTACATTTTCACAACTCTACATGGCGCACCCTACATGCGATAATAGGAGGTTAAATCAACAGATACTGAAACCCTCTCAGAATGCATATAGCTACTTTCAGCTTACTATGGATACGGATGCTTGTACTACCCACCCATAACAAAATTCCATTTATTCACAAATGATAACACTTTGTTTAGGTATATTGACACATCCTTCAAATTTTCAATGTGCCTCTATCTCACGATCCTCAATTATAGTCATAGCTGCAAAAATTGTTCTTGAATCTAGGTGAAAATTACCATCGGAATTATACTTTCAGTTTTCTGCTTTTCTTTTCCCGTTGCAGTTCGGTACCTTCGAACACTTTCTTTGATTTTTCTCACATTTGCTTCTGCAGAACAACCAAAATCTATCTTTCTGATTCACATATTTTTTTTTGTCTCTTTCATGATCCTTTTCTCTATCATATCCGAATACACGAGACGTCGATTTTTCCATCGTTCAATTTCGAAAATAACTAGCGCACTTGATCATTTAATATTTTACAGTAGAGTACATAGCGTATTTGAAGTTTAAATCACATGTCCTGTCCTTTTCAGGTGATTGGCTATTTCCTACCATTCAAACTAACTAGCTGTCTCAAACCATTAGAAATAATAACTAACTACCTCAGAATATTCACTCGGTCTGCAAACTGACGTCAAATTTTATCCTGTATAGAACAAGTAGCGCAAATCGCAGCTTACCAGACATTCCAAAAGATGGAAGTGTGCTTGAGGGTAGTAGAACGGAGGCTGCACCTCAGGATGTTATCTATGAAACAAATGAGGTAATTGGTGATCCATCAGAACTCTACGCCACCGTTGAAGAAAAAAATTCTCGACAATGTGAGTAATCCCAAATCTGAAGTCTCAGTCTCTCAAATACCAAATAATCAAACTTGGAAGAAAAACGTCTAGCAATGAAATATTTTAGCCAATTATTACTTTCAGCTGATGCCAGAACCGCAGAGAAAGAGCTTCACCGGATTTCTCAGCAAAGCAATCTTGCCAAGCAAGAGTCTGTGTCTCCTTATGCCAGACTTAAAAATCCTGGCTGCAAGAATGGTATTGATATCATAACTCATTGGTGATTTAAATCAACGCAACTGTATGAAATAGTGCTGATTTATTTTCAGATGAACATCCTTATGCTCAGGTGCAAAATATTCAAAAGACTGAGGCTATGCAGCAAAATAGGTAAATTACTATCTACAAAAATTGAAAGAATTTCAACTAAGATTAATTAATCTGTTAATAAAATCTATAGGAATAACGTTGGCCATTTAGTAGATACTAGTCTTCCATCGTCTTCTTCTTCATCAACTAATCATACAAGTGCCAATCCCGTCGCTCCTCCTAGAGCTCGGAAATCGTCTTCTCATAATTCGTTAATAACTTCCGATCCGCTGCCGGATATTCAAGCAGCAAATGCTATTACTGGAGGAGTCCAGGCCAATCAAGACTTGCCTTACATGACACCACCCATTTTAATGCCGTTGCCTGAACCACCACAATCTAATCAGCATGAAGGGATGCAGCAACACTTCAGTGGTGATTCTCATGACTCAAGTATGTATTTTATTTATAGTTGAATACATTGTGGTCAAGTGCATACAGATTTGTTTATATATGTATTTTGTCGAGTGTTTCACACATTTATTTCCTTCTTGCACTTTAATTTCATTTCGTACTGCATTTTGCTTTCTTTTTATGAGTCCGTCTTAATTCTACAGAAGGCTACACCAGCATAAGCGTACGAGAACCTTTGGCAAATATTATTGCACAAACAAAAGCTGCCCAACAGCAGCGCCAGCAGCAAAGAGCTTTAACCGATCCTCATTATGCTACGGTTTCTGACGATTCAGGTGTGCAATGATTAATTGTAGAATGAACTGAAATTGAAGAGTCATAGATGTATACTGATTTTTAGTTATTCACTGAAGATGAACTGATGTTGGCTCCCATATTTATTATTTACTTTATGTCCAGATGAAATGTACGCTGCAATCGACGAACAAGATAAAGTTTACACAAGCGGAAGTGAAACTTATGCGCAAATCCAGCCAATGGCACCATCAGACCCAGTCAGGACTCAGCAAAATGAACAAATCCATTCTGCACAACCGATACATACAGATGATGCACATGCTTCGGCACCACAACCTCCGAGTGTAGACAGCCTTAGACATGTGGCGCATGCTCATTCTAGACAAGGTGAATACAGATCTTGAAATACCAATTGTATCGAGCTCATGTATTCATATCCCATTTTTATCCGAAACGAAATTCTGAATTTCAATTTCCAAATGATAAGAAACTTTCAGCTCCGCTGATTCAAATTTTGTCTGTAAAAATAATTAATGGAACGTTGTATCTGATTATTCCTAAGCATCCTCATCCAGCGCAACAAGTTCGGTCGCTAATCTTGGCTCCCCAAAACCTGAAAAACGTCAAGCGAATTCCCCTCTACCACCACCGCCAGAATCAATGACTGACGTTTATGCATCTGTTGATAAACGGGGCGGAAAAGAAGACCGTTTGAGATCGAGTATTGCCCTGGGAAAATCACTGGAAGATATGTACGCTAAGGTAGTAAAAAAAAAGCGAGATAATGATGATGATCAATTGGACATGCCTGCAACGAGTGGTAACAATTATCACAGTGAAATACCACTTTTGAATAGAAAACTCAGCCTGGTTGAAGTCAGCAGAGCGTCGTGGTCTAGCCATGATTCTGTTGAATTGCAGAAAAAAGATTTAGAATTATTACATTTTGCTGTTGGTAATCCGAGCACAAGTTATCACAACGAAAGTGAAATCTATTCATCGAAAGTTCAATCAAAACAGAGTGAAGTTACGGCTAAGAATTCTTGTTCAGATCCAGGATACGAAGCTGTTGACGTCAATCGTAAAAGTAGTACTATAGTTAGGACCGTTTCTGATAGCGATCCAAATTACGAAGTTTTAAGGCCACAGAGTTCTACTACTCAAAGAAATGGCATTGAAGTACCCGCCATGTATTCGACGCCGTTTAAACACAGGCAGATTAGTAATGCAAGTAGCGAAGATCCTGGTTATGAGAGAGTAAGAATGCGTAGAAGGATTGACTTAGATCAGGATACAGATTCAGAACCAAATTACGAAAGTATGCCTCATGATTCTGGAGAACCAAATTACGCATCTGTTTGTCGTCCAGATGATAGCGATACAGAACCAAATTATGAATCCGTTAGTCATAGCGATCCCAATTACGAAAGCGTCAAATATTTAACTGTTGCGCAAAGTGAAGATCCGCCTTATGAGCAAGTGAACAATTTTAAAAGTACCGATAACCCGGATGACTATGAAATTGTTCAAAATAAAGACAACAGCGATCCAAATTATGAAAAAATAGAAATGAGTCATTCTAGAGATCATGCTAACGACGCTGAAACTGACGATGAACAATACATTCAAGTATGAATCGCAATCAATGTTCTGATATCCTATATTCTATGTATACCTACACCGGCAGTGTGTTGGCATAGGATATTTTTGGTCACAATGTGGGTATTCACTTCCTTTCTTATTAGTATTGTTTTTCACTAATTTTTCGGGCAGGTTTCCCTTATCAGTAGTTCATTGAAGATTAGCAATTATCATACGCGAAATTTGAGAAAAAAGTGTGATTTCTCTCTTGTAACTATACATCCATATACTTAGATTCGCTTTATTTATTCTCATACACATTTGTAGCCTATATTCACTAAATCCTCTTGATATGAAAAATATTTTTCTACAAATTTTTCTACTCTATATTTTGTAGATAAAACTCATTCCTCTTTCATTTGAAATAAATACAAGGGACAGCGCTAAACTGTGGTAACTAAATAATACCAATTTCTACCGCTAGACTCGTTGATTGTCCATCTTTCAATTAGGTAATATTATATTAGATAATACCAAGATTATATTTATTAAAGGGCTTTATATCAGCTGGTCTGTTATTCGTTACTCCAATGAATTATTATTATTATTAATATTATTACGATTATAATGCCCTAATAACATTTATTGCAATAAATTTGATTTTAAACTGTTGATTAAAACATTTTGTACTTCTACATTACGCTGACTAATAAGCTGAAAAATCTACGGTGGCTCTCAATGCTGAATACTTATGATATTCAGATTACGTTGGAAAATTTGCTGGAAAAAACAAGCACAAAGGATTCTTGAAAGAAAGAGACTTTAATTAACATGAATAAAACGCGCATAATATGACTGAATCTCCCCGCTTTATGCAATTCCCTGGTCTTTGTTAATTATATAATAGATTATTCTAGATATTTAAGTAAAAAAAAAAAGATAATATGTATTTTAGAGTATATTTTTTTAACATGTAACAAACTGATGATAATATGTACTTCGTCAAACTATTGGGTACTATTAGTGATAAGTATAACATTTGCACATCTATAAATGAAGTGTTCAGTTTCGAATTCTGTATGAACCGCGATTAAAGTCACATGTATATCATACCAATGTGCTTGTATTTGAGATGATGGAATTTGAGATGAGTGAAACACTTGATTAGTTCAAAGTAACGCAATTTGTATACGAATTTCAAATAAACATTCTTCCTCATAATGGAAACAGATTTTTCCAAACAAATGTATGTTCATAATTTACAGGTGCAGATAGGGTTTACCTATAATTCATTGAAAAATCTTTTAAGTTTCTATAGTTTTATTCTCATCTCATATGAATGATTGCCAGTTTATAGTATGGCAAATGTAATGCAGACTGGCAGATTCGTCGGAATATATTTTCGGAGATCAATACCTGGTTCTGATTTCGGTATAAAATGAGAATTGTATTTTGTTTGTAATAAAGGAAACGGTCTGATTCATCCATTTAAAAAAAGAGGCAGTTCCCCATAGTTTTCCCAGTATTCTCATAATCAATTTAGTCATTTGCCAGAATTTAGACTCCTTATTTTCAAATGCTCTGCTATGGTTTTTTCGAATGTACCAAAAAAAATTGATCACCGAAAACGGAATGGCGGGGAGTGGGCTGCCTCTCAAAAAAGAAAAGAAAAAAACCAGAAACCTTCAAGTTTAGATTAGGGTTGGATATATAATTTCAATTTAAAAAAAAAAATTAATTTAATAATAATTAATTAAAAAAGATTTATTTTAATATTATTAGATAATTTTTTAATAAATTATTGGGAAGAAAATTATTATTTTTAGTAGAATAATAAATGGAAAAATATTTTTTAAATTTATTTTAAATTTTATAATTTTGTAGGTAAATTATTAGATTTTTAGAATGTTAAATTTACTTATTTTGATTTTATAAATATATATTTATAATATTATTAAAAAAAAAAAAAAAATAAGTAAATTTAATATATATATATATATATATATATATATATACATAATATTATTATTATCATTGTTATCATCTAATATTTAATATTTAATATTTATTTTTTATAAAATTTAGATATTAAATGTAAATTAGTTAATTTAATAATATTTATTCAGCTATTTAATACTTAATAGCTACTAATGACTACGGCTGTTCGCGCTGGATAGGTGATATTTAAATATCTGTTATGTTTCCCGGATATAATTACTATGTCCTTTAAGGTGCTATTAAAGATTCCCGGCATTCAACAATAGTGAACAATGCATTCAACCATGTGTAACAATCGAGATTTCACCCGACTTTAATAGCACCTTAACTATTTTGAACCGATTCCCAAAAACATAATTCGGTCTTAATAGTTCTATGTAAGATCAAATATGATAGCAGGATCTAGCTGCTCCATTCTGTTGGTTATTATTTCTTGAATTTCTTTAATTCATTCGAAAGTATGGGCATCCAATTTCATCTCGTAGATTTATTTTTGTAAAATCACATTTGCTCCTAACGCGTGGGCAATTTGAGCGCACATGATTTCACCCCGTTCGTAATTTTGCCGGAGATTCCAGTGCCCTCGCTCAAATTTGTTGACCGCTGGGAGAAGCGTGTCGGTCGCGTAGTTCGGCTTCTATTTTATCAGTTATAGGTAGGATGCATCTGGCCATAACGCGTTTTTCTAATTCGTTGAACACATCATAGGTATCTCCCGTACCTATTATAAGTATCGATACGTGATATATCATTTCTCAAAGTCTAGTGACTCGGGTCTGGTAGCAAGTTACAGTATCATGGAAAAGCAGGTTATTCTCGCAGAATTATAATTTTTCAATGACAATTAAGATTAGGAATCAGGTTATATGTATAGTATCTAGTTCGGTGTAGTGCAGTGCAGTTGGTGTAGTGTGTGAGCTTCGATAGGCACGGTCATTTTGTTATTTTTTTCTGTTCATATTCCTCCAATGTGGTATCTCTAATGGAAGTTAATATCGAAGCCTGAAAAAAACGCGTTATAATTCGTGAAATCTGTCGTGAAGATACCGGGGGAAAAAAATTGACGATCGGGTACGAAAGATGAGAGAGAGGCTAAATTGAAAACAATCTATTATATCTAATCCCGTGAAATTGTTCCCGCATGTATAATTAGCACCTCCGGTAATCTAATGATACGGTGAAGTGGTACCGCAGGCAGTTCAAATTTGAGAGAACGCTACTCGTCCACTCGTGGTTTGAGGTGAGTACTCAGTAAACGAATCAGTTTTCGAAAAAAGAGTTATGATTATATAGAATCAATGGTGTCAAAGAATAGCTTGATTGCATTTCATATAGGTATAATATGTATGATAATCCCATAATAATATGTGTAATCGAGAAAACAAAACGTGACTGCAGAGATGAGAGTTCGATCTTCAAATCAGCTACGATTGCATATTGTTTCTCATTCGTTTATTTTTTTATATTCTTTCGATGTAGTATCGTAATAAGGAAGTCGTGCTGATTATTTCTCGGCTAAATTATCATGTTCCGAAGTAAAAGAACTGCCCTTAATATGATAAATAATGTGGTTAAGATAGTTTATTTTTTTAATTTCATGACCGTTGAAAGTAAATTCGATTCTTTTGATATTGTTATTTTGAACATTCGAATTTTGCCGAAAGAGATCGCGGCGATCGTCATTTTGTTTTCTTCACTATGCCGATACCTTCACTGCGCTCTTCGCCCTCTTTTGTTTTTGTTATAACGTACGTTCCTAAGTCGATCGAATTATGTTACTTCCAATTGTGAGTGTGGAAAAAATGGGTTTTTCATGGAAGCATACAGTAAGTAAATACGGTGGATTGTGTCAGTGAATAGTATATTATTGCTTGATAGTAGAATACGAATTATTATTATAATAATATAACATAAACGGCCGATAGATATTAAACTCGAATGCTCGTTGGCTGGGACGAGAATTCGATCTTTAATCAGGTGCCTGGGGCCAGTGGTATTGTTTTGTATTCTTTCGTTTACATTTTTCGTAAATTAATTACGATGCTAGTCAAAAATATTTCATCGTACGATTCATAAAGACGATGGATAGTCTATGTTAGAAGGGACGCTGCGTAAGAAATTTGACAAATTTGATTGGGATTTAAATTGTCTGTTGATATTGTAGATGGGATGCTATATCGATCATTGTGTAGACGTTTTTGTTGATGAAAACAGTGAAAAGATTGCAGAAAAATAATTAAATAACGAGTATAACTGCTTGTCTCAAATCTTGAATTGCATTGCAGAACCGACGTGTTAAAAATTTAGTTCACATGCAATGAAGTTTATTAATTATGGTAAAGTTTTACATATCCAAAAATGATAAATTCATTTCCCATTTTTATTCCTCCCTGATTTCAAATATTTTCTCAATTGAATTCTACCCTTACCTCATGTTCGATGAGTTACATCATCGCCACTTGAACAAATGAAGCTTTCTCTCATTTTTTCATCGACGAATTTGTAGCCGTCTCGAAAAATTGTATGAATTAAGAGAAACCCAAGTCTGGCTTGAATTTGTTTATTTGAAGCAGACGGATCGATTTCAATTATACATTGGTACTACTTTTTTGTTACCATTTTCAATTTTACGAACGTGCGTAATGTTTGAATGATAAGTATAATTTTATAAATGTTTTACCAACAGCTCCGTTTTCTGTGTTGCTGGTCTGTTCACGGTTTAACTCCAAGTACGATGAAATTTTCCCGGATTTTGAGGCAGCGGATATGTAGATTGAGTACGAGAAAGCTGTGAGAATCAAAGACAGATGACACCACTGATAAAGAAAAAAACGTGAGTATATAATATGTCTGTCGTATGATTTTCTAATTATATGCGTATGTATAAATTCCATCGTAAAATTGATGAATAATCGATGTAAAGAGGAGAGATATTCATAGTATACATACAAAGCCCGCGCAGCCGCTGGACATAAATTTCTCCATCGAGCTATATTCCATCTCGGCGATAACGAAAGAAATTCAATTCAATCCCGCCACTAGTTTGCGGCAAAAGTAGTTTCCAGAATCAACACGGATGGCGCTAGGGTCTACTTAGCTGATTCAAATAACATTCTAAGCTCTATGAAGAATCGACTGCTGACAGATAGTGCAGCGATGAATTTTTTGTAAATCTGCCACAAACTATGCAAAAATTCGCTAGCCATTTAAACGCTGGATTGGCAAAGTTTGCGTTAACTTTGCGCATCTTCGCGCGAAGTTTCAAAAATTGAGCGCCTCGTTTTAGGCATCTTGGCTCACATGGCAGTGAGTTTGGTCGCCTGTAATCGGACGCGAAATTTTCGAATGTATAACCTTGAAGTATAAAGAATTGTTTCTTATTGCTAGCAATAGATAATTCTAGCTGACTAGAGTAAAGAGGAAATGAGCCAAGTCATTTTAGCGGTCTGCTTTTTCTTGTTTTCGTATCGTTTTTAAACCCAGCTAATCTTCCGGCCTTCTGAAGCGTCATTATCGCGTTATTAAGACGATAAATAATGGTTCTCAGACATCCTGAGACTGTCTCTTGACGCATACGTAGGTATATACATACCTATACCTACGATAATACTCGCATTATAGGAAAGATCGCGCTCGTATCTACATTATTTCTCGCTCGACTTAGCGTATACCATCCTCGCATGGAACTGGAAGGCATATATGTGGGTGGAATAATACACAGGTATTATTGTTATTTACTGATGGCGAGTCTTACAAAGTAATTTATGCGGCTATATTCATGATAGATGTATGACTGTATATGTAATGTATAATACATACCTTTACTAAAATGATAAGTACAGAGGAGGTAACCTCACGTATAACGCGATACGGTGGATGTTATATATGTATGAGCGTCTACGATAAGTCTCTGCAATAAAGGTTCAAAGTAATTCGGATCCACATCGATATCTCCCGGCTTTTGAGGTCACCCCGAGTAACTGTAATGAGCGCTCGAGGCGCGATATAGTGCTTGTCCAATTTTAGAAACGATTAATATGCAATTACTGAAACTCAAGCACTATACCCTTTCACATTCTAATAATCCCCTCTTAGCGGATGATTCTCTGCGGACAGCCGGCGTGCGTGTACAATTTTTTTTCCACAATTCACCATAAAAGACAATGATTTCGACTCTACTCAATGTCCGCGAAAAGTGTGACCGGGTCGTCGCGCTCTTCACGAAGTGGTGAGATAATCTCGCGTTTTAGTGACGGGCAACATTTTGAACTAGAGCGCGTAAAAAAAAAAAACGAACGATTTCTACACAATGTCTGGGTTGAAGTCCTCATTGCGAATAAACATAGAATTTCAACTCAGGAATTAGGACTATGATTGCGCTGAAGTATTATCTTCGTTTGTTGAGACGTTCGTCTCTTTGTTCAGACTTCAACGTAGTCTGAATAAAGTCTGACGGAGTCTGAAGAAACAGATATAACGTCATAACATAACGTTTTGTCATTATAATTCTACTACGATTAATAAGACACATCAAATTGAAATGAAAATAGCGCATATTACAGCATGACGCATTGCGGAATAGATTGAATCGTTACGTACGTAGGAATATACAAGATCAAGAAGAAAGAAAAATCGAGAGAGAGAAACAAATAATAAAGCATGCAGAAACAGAAAAATTAACGTCTACGAGAGCAGGAGCTCCGTTTGTTGACTTCGAGTAATGAGATAGTATAGTATACAAATCGCGTAAGCCATCATAAGTATGTAGTATTATAATTATAATTGAGCGACATAACTGAGCCGCTGACCGAACATTTCTACTTCCTTAAGGCTGATATATCTCTGGTCGTAAAATATTAATCAAACCGGTCGAAAACTGCGTGTCTGTCCGGAACAGATTTCCCACTAATTGGTTCGAATAGGATAGCAGTATGACATCAGATTCCGACTCATATCGTCCGAATCGAAAAGCAGAAATTCAGTTGGTTGTACACCGATGAGAAAGCCTTGTTATAAACGATAATTAGTTCAGTCGTAGAATAGTGTGAATAATGTTGAATCTTCTGAAGATTAGTGTGCGCTATCAATTGCCCCAATCGAATCCTGCTGATCATCGGGGATAATAAACGGATACAAAGTATTTCCCGCCTTTCATGTACGAATTATAACTTCTATCTTATCGCAGTGAGTTTTATTTGTTTATTCTTCACGTGATGCCAGCCTGTTCACAGATCCACTAGTACCATACGGGACTCATGTCATCTTTGGATGATGTCTCGTTAAGAAAATAAAAGAAATAACAAAATTTACGATAGATTTATCATTTTGCGCGTGAATGATTCTACAAGCAGCACGCACGCGTATGTTATATATTTTTGATTCAACTATATCAGTCACGTTTGTCGTACATTGTGTTATACCTATAGCGCAAGCGGGCAAAAAGAATGATTCATTAATCGGATGTTAGGTAATCGAGTGCAATTGCTTGAATATTGCAAGTCGTTGGTTAGAGTCACGCATCTTTTTCGTCATTGTCACATGACCTAATAGGTAATACAACAAATAATGCACCTATCGTAGTTAACACAGAAAATATCTGCCCTTTCCAAAAATCACCAATCTTCCGGAAAATTAAAATACTTGGGCACTTTCTACCAAAATACTGACTCAATGTCCAAAAATTCTTTTAGATCGGTTTTGTGGTCTCAGAGAAACTACAAATCGCGTTTTCGGGGTGGCTAACAATCGTTAACAATTGAGGTCACGGTGGTGTTTAAACTGTGAATAGTACCCCCTCAGACCCACTCCAAAAGTACTCGTGAACCTTCTCAAAATTTAGCGTATATCTATAACAATATGCATACATTTTTGTCCCTTATGCTGCGAAAGCCTTGAGAGAAAACCATCAACGAAAAAACAAAACAACTGTTGCCTACAGCCCGGCTACAGGTTTATAGCTGTATACGGGGTCGGGCATTGAACCTCACATTCGACGCTGCTGATTTAGAGAACGTATTGAGAAAGAAATCTCTGACGTGAGAGACAAGTTGTATACGAGTATCGAGTCGCGATGATATATTGACATTTTTTGAGCGTGGGCTCCATCGCGTTCTGGGTGCGACCTTGATGTTTTGAACAGAACGTCGTATGCAGGTATTCCGGGGATAATTATAAGGCACGAGTTTAACCGCACGCGTTTGCAATAATTAAACAATCTTCTGGACGTAACCGTGGATCAACGACGCGTCTGTAGCGGTGATCTAATCCCACCTGTGTGTGGGTGTAAGAATTAAGTAAATTTTTCCTACGGTCGGCGCGAGCGGATCATGTGATACAGGGAGACAGATAGTACACAACGCTTATGTCACATTACGTTTTTTTCCCTCCTTTCTGGTAGGTGCTTCTGAATGAGGTTTCATTCATTGGATAAATGCGTAGAAACGAGTTATCCACTCCACTCGTTGCTGCTTCTATTCATGGACTTGATCCAACTCGGGTTAGAACAGCCGGTATTTTACCAATAGCACAAAAGAATGCAAAACATTGTCGAGAAGTTTGGTCTCCAAATGACTATCCCTGCTCCAAATTGTTACTCTGTTCGAAAATTGAATTTCACACATACTGTGTATTTGCACGGGATCGGTATAGTAGTCGTTGCATCCGCGGCCTTAATCATCGGTAGCTGGTAGTAGGATCGGTAAATTATTCTGTCTACGCTTTACACGCGTGCTTCTCGCATTTCCATGAAAAACCTCTATTATCTCGTTAGTGACTGCACACACTTTACCTCATACTTGTAAATTAATACTTTTTCTTTCGTTTTTTTTTTCCGCTGAAAATGGAAATCCCCGATCGAATTTCAACAGCGAAAAATACAGCTTGCCATATCAAGATACGTGGCTGAAAATGAACTTCACATCACCTTGGCACTTCCGTATAAAAAAATTACAATAGCATCATCTTGAGTTCACCTTGATGCCGCGCTGCTTCTGTCTTATAGACATTTTTTGGTGTTTTCTAAATTAGCGGAGTTGTCTGAAGTGGAACGTCAACCGCCCCACCACTCTATGTAGCTTCGGTCACGAAATTCGAATACAAAACTTGATGTAGATGTACATACTACGTAGTTCTCGCGGTAACGAATCTACCTATAATTTAGTCAGCTATTATTTTTAGATTGGTGGCTGCGATGAGCACGTCAATATTTGTAAGACTGTCGGTATGCATTACAATTGCCAAGAAATCCCTATTGCAAGAGAGCTGTGCATTCCGCGCGAAATCAATCGCCTTGACGTTTATGGATTGTAAAATTCCATATTGTGATTATAAAAACCGGCGTCTCGACGAATCGAAATATTTTTACATGATGAACACTGTCAATGCATGAAATTCAGGTAGAGTACTGATTATGCCGGTGAAAGTGTGTCGGCTGAATATAAGTCGGTTTCATCTCAAATCGCCCAGCGAGGTGGGACGAAAAATTCAAACGTTTTGGAAAAAATATATTCGATTCTTTGGCGAATTCGAGGAGACCCGTATGTTTCCATTTCGCTCACAAAACTTTTTCCTTTCCCCCACCGTCATAGACAATTTTTGGGAAAAAAGACGTAATTACAGATTTAGAAAATGTACTTTTTTTTTTAAAGCGCCATAACTTTCGAACCATTGGACAGATTCCGATGATTTTATTTTCAGAATGTACCTGCTCTTGCAAGCTCCACGCAATTCTAAATTCAGGTAGATCGATTCAAACGTGCAGGAGTTATTCAACATAATGTAAAAGCAATTCAAAGAAATTCGATCACAATTTTCGGCGATTGTGTATTTTTTTTTATCGAAAACAAAATTTGTGTGGATTGGAGAAATTGTAATTACAGAAATAGGAAAAAATTGATCGATCCATACGACCCGAAGGAGTTTATTTCCTGCTTGAGGGAATAATTATTTGCCAGAAACTATAACATCGTACACAGGGGGAAAAAAAATGTCAAATTCACATTTTCATCGGTGAATATATGGACAGCACTTGTTTGGAGTAAAATCTACAGCAATTGTGTTGAGATTTACAAAGAATTTGGTCAGAGTTAGAACGTGTTATGTTGAGTTAACCATAATCGGTGCAGATTTTACTCCAAACTTGTGCTGTCCATATATTCACCACTAGAAATGTAAATTTGACATTTTTTCATCCCCCGTGTACGCCGGCATGTCATTCTAGAATAATAATATCTGGCTTCTTTCCGCGAGGATGTAAGTCTGAGGGGGGAAAAAAAAAATAATCTGCAGAGGTCACCTGTATATCATCGTATCTAAATCTATAAGTAGATGTTGGAAAGAGCGGTGATTCCTGTGCCGCATACCTATGCAATATGTAGTGTCGATAATCGAGAGCATTGTTATTTCTGTATGCTTGGAAGTATATATACAATCGCGGAATACACTCATTGAGTATAAATACTAGCATGCGTAGAGAGCGTCCCTGTGACGTGAGTACGCGGTATACGTCCTTCAGCGGTGCTAAAACTTTGATCGGGAATTACATACATGTATAGGTATGAATAACACTCGTTGTATATAGGTATGCATACATAACTTACTAGAATATATAATAGTATTCAGAAACAGGTATACCTAATCGACTTATAATGAAGCGCTATATCGCGCGTGCAAAATTAACACCATGCGTGCGTGTATGATACTTTACAGTCTATGGTCTATATGTATTAGGTACCTAATCTATAATTTATAAACCCGTGCAGATACTGCTTCGTCGCAATTGATCTACACAGTAAACTTGAAACAATTCCTCTAACATCGCTTACAAGGTGATCAAGAACTTTATGGAAACCGAACCATTCCAGAGCGATCCTCCGGATACTTATGTACATATACAATTGCATGTAGGTAGGTATACCTACATACAATTGTTCCTTTTCGCATCGTATGGGATCATGGCGTTCGCGTTTATGGATTTGACAAAACCTTTTTTTACGTAGGATCGGTTCATCGTAGATCCTCCGGACTTGTACGTTAGTGATAGCAATTTGTCATTATTTGTACATTTGTTTTTCTCCCTTGTTCGAACGAGAAATTCGAGAAACTGTTACCAATCGTTATAACATGTGAAAAAGTTACAGAACGACTGCAATGTTATGACACTTACATCACAAGCTTATCAGCGAAAGAAATAAGACGATTTGGAATCGCGAAGCTGTAGAATGCTTCTAATCGCATTTTCGCGTCGGTTAAATCGCATTAAACTTTCTACCTTAACCCCTGGATCATTCCTAATTGAATAAGGCATGAAATTAGTTGATTGGAAAACGTAAACAGCAAGGACGTACATTCCCGGGACTATTCTTATAGGTTTAATCACGACCTCGAGTAGTGTGACATATCTGAAATATTTATAAATAAATGATTATCCCAACTTCAATGAACAACAATAGTCACCCGTAAGGAGCCGTTCTTCGGGGGGGAATAATATTTTCTTTATGAACCCGATATGTTTCCGTAAACTTGTCCTTCGAGCCTGTATTTACTGAAATTTATGAACCTCTGGAGCTCTGTTCTATGACTTTATTACCATTATTAGTGTGAATTGTCAACAGTTGTCTTACACATGATAAACTTTTTCACGTGTGATACCAATTGCTATATATATATTACGAGTGTTATGATCTGTAGCGACAAAGATATCGGTAATTGTAATGCCGCTGTAACATTCTTCCACGTGAACGCTGCCGTATAATGTTGCCGCTGTTATACATTAAACGTCGCGTTGTACGTAACGGCACGTTAAAATGGATGTATATATTACTTATGGTAAGCAAACAAGTCACCGAAGATCTTCCATTATACATAGAACAATACACGGGCGGCGTTCATGAAATCCAGTAGCCGATAATACTATATTTTAGTAAGAATCGGAGCGATTGATCACCGAATTTTGAACACAGTACAGAATTCGATCATCCCTGAAATTTGATTGAAACTCTTCAGGATTGGTTTTCGAACTTCGATAGTCTTTCGGAACAGATTCGGAGACGAATCATCGTTCGTCGGATCTTTTTCACACAATATTTCCGAACTTTTTAGAACCAGCCAATTTTCACAGTTACTCGAAAATTTCGAAAAGTATGATATTTCGAAGTAGGCATCGCTGAAAATCACTACCTACGTAAATTATAGATACTCCGGTTGACAGTTTTCGTCAAATACGTACTAAGTACATAAATTGCAAATTTCACACTGTACACTAAATTTCGATTTTCGTAAAGATTATCCATAATTTTTCACATAAGAATAGATTTGCGATGAAGATCAGTAGGTACGTTTCACAGCCATTGAGGAGATAGTTGTAAAAAAATCTGGATTTTGTTATCTGGATATGCGTGTCGCGATATGTCAATGAGAGCCCCTCCTGCTTCACATTACGTATGCGAGTCACTCGGTGTACAGATAGGGAGCTTTCCATCTACAGACAAAAATCGACTCACTCAGGCACACAGAAATATGATTGGCTGGAGCGAACGGAAAAGACCAATCGTATAGCTGTGTGCCTGAGTGTGTCAATTTTTGGCTATAGATGGAAAGCTCCCATATTCATCTAGTGCCTCATACGCGCGTCCATTGTTATAGATATGCGAAATATGAATATCTATTATAGATAGCATCCCCTGCAATTCCGAAAGGCCAGAGGCGGCGCTGAAAGCAACGGAGGTGGTGGTCCGAGGATAGCAAGTGCTCATCACGTACATACAACGCGATCCACAGGGCAGGCGAACCGACGAACTGATGAACCCATAAGTTATGACAGAGGGGATCCTGCAAAGTGAGTGAGGTATCCCAGCCTACACTCGCGGGGAGAAGCATGAAATATATTTCAGTCTTAACATATTGCGGTCAAGCGCACTGCTCCATTCCCCTTCCAGTATGTATAAGTTCTATGAGCAGAAGGCGTTGCAATTGTTCTGGGACTCGGCCATGGCGCGTACAACGGTTGCTCACAGGTAGTTATAACGTCAACGAGACCCGTCAAATTTGAAGAAGATAGTTTCACCGCGAGTTTATCATCCGCACCGAACTGTTTATCAAACGGGTATAACCTCGACCCGAGACGGGTTACGTTGTGATTCTATTGATGTGTCGTGGAATTGACTCTCCTTTACGCAATACTAAAACCACCTGAAACCCCTACGGAGACTGAATTTTTCAACTGATTAATGATAATGCAGACGCAGTCAACGAAGAAGGAATCTTTCGATTCCTCAAAGATGGATGCAGTCGGTGAAGGGGGAGCTGCGGATAGCGATGCATTGAATTGGAATACAATGAGTTTAGGACAAAAATGTGCATACTTCACGCGAAACGTGACCGTTGAGCCGATCATCGCATTTTATATTATGCCGAGTGTCCTTGCTTCTCTTGCAACACAAAATTTGAACCTCGACAAATCATGCCGTGTTAATTTAGGCTATCCTGATCATGTATGCACGGCAATATCTAAACAGAATGCATCAAGCTTTCGAGATGAGGAAGTTGCAGTCCAGCAATTAGTCGCCGGTATGCTAACCTGGAAAACTGCCCTTCAAAGTGCACTACCAGCTATATTAATACTCTTCATTGGCGCGTGGAGCGATAGAACTGGACTACGGAAACCCTGTATGCTGTTTCCAATACTTGGTGAATTTCTCACAAGTATTAGCCTCATCATTTGCACTTATTGGTTCTACGAACTTCCTATGGAAGCTGCCGGAGTCTCCGAAGCTCTGTGGCCAGCACTTACTGGCGGCTGGTTTACAATGTTTATGGGAGCATTCAGCTACGTAACTGATATTACCACCCCCGAATCAAGGATGTTACGCATCGGGGCTGTTAACCTATTTGCTCATATCGGTATACCAGTCGGTATGGCATTGTCTGGCATACTTTATGTTAAACTCGGATTCTACGGAGTATTCACGATTTCTACGGTCTGCTACACATTCTGTTTCCTTTACTGTTTTCTTCGGATCAAAGAGGTACCAAGAACGCTGACTAGTAAGCAAAAAGAAGAGGTCAAACTTTCCGGCTGTGGTTCTTTTCTCGATATTTTTTCTATCCGACATGTTGCCGAAACTTTCAAAGTCGCTTTCAAATCGGGTGCTAATAACAGGAGGATGAGGATTATTGTTCTTATGATCATTCACATGGCTGTCATCGGTCCAACGCACGGTGAGCTTCTTCTCATTGCAAAAATATATATTCTTCACTTAAGTCTTGTTTCCGCCTTGCACACCTTTTCGCAGAGTCAACAACAATTCCATCGATACTTGAGCGTTGATCGATTTTTTTCAAAATTTAAAAAAACCATCTTGTATAAAGCTACGAGAATTGGTAGACTCTTTTTTGTTCCCGTTTACGATCCATTCACGAGACCATATACCTGTTCGAAAATGTGCACCCCAACAGTGTAAAGCGAACGAGTCCATTGTGAAATGGAATACGCATTTCAGAAAAAAGAAAGAACAATATAAGAAAGAAATCTCGCGAACTTTGAAGAGCAACACAAACGTGTCTTTTGCGATTTTGTTGTAACATCATGGGACTCAACATTTCGTGATGAAGAAAAAAAAAAAAAAGCGTGAAGAAAGAAGGTTTTTTTTGTGCATTGGAGCGGCTGCACAGAACCTTTCAATGCCAGTCCGAGCTGTAACAACGTGACTAGTATACATTATTGCAGAGTATACTCTGATAAGTGTGAATGGAATGAATCTACCATTTTTTAATATAAATATCCAGCGAAAATTTTGGATCGACGTCCAATGTGGAGAACTTTTGGGTTGCCCTACGTGAATCATAAATACAGCTTCAATATTTTGACGTTTCGAGACGAAATTTTTTTTCACGCTTATACGGATAACCTATATATATACGTTCATGTTGGCGATAGTGTCATTTTTCGACAGAGAGCGCATCACTTAATGATTGCCTTAGAATAACTAATCATCGCTCGATTCTAGCTGAGAAGACAAAAGTCATCGGTCCTTCCAGTGATAACAGTGATTGGTTAAATCTATGGACGTTAAATCACGCGTGTAGACCGAAGATGCATAAATACTCCATCACCATCAGCATAATCATAATCTGAATCGACAAATCGATGATTGAAAAAATTGGGTAATTTTTACCGATTAATTGTTTGATATCATCGGATTGCCCGCGATGAAGTAATTGCAACGGATGTGAAGCAACTTCCGCTACCGTTTTTCTGCCAAGCATAATGGCCGTTGTGGCCGTGGACCGAATGCATCATCTACAACATGTAAAATGATCTTGAGAGTGGTTTAAGAACATCCCACCCTATATGAAACGGAGGCAGCAATAATTAGTATAAAGTGGACATAGTGTTGCGAAAAATTAATCCATTGAAGATTATCATATCAACTCGCGAGGTCATTTCGATCTCATAGTACCTGTTACTATATTCCTCTCCTATATTAGTTCGGAGACTTATAGTTTGTTTGGAAAATTCGAAAAAATTCTCTCCAAATCGCTTCATCTACTTTATTATTTTCTATATACATAATACGATTGTAGCCACAAGCTTCAGCTTAGACGCTCAGGATTAGCTGAATAGGCCTTTCTCTCGAATGATTTTGCTCAATTGAATGTACCTCTCCGCTTTGATAAGCGGATGAATATAAATTATATAAATCCGGTTCAGGTCAGGACCGTGTTTCACTTCTCTAAACCCCCGACGATCAGAAATCCGAAAAAACGTATAAAATCGGGAAAAATGTCCGCCGGAAATTACGCTTATCAAACGTATTTAACCGTATTTATACGCTTGTGCGTATAATATACGTTATTTCGGGCGGACATTCTTCCTGATCTCATACACGTGTTTTCGGGAATTCGTTCATAGGGCCGTTAGCTACTACTACTAGGTTATATGACGCGCGAAGCATCAGCTGTTTATCTCTTTTTCATCTTCCTGCCGTTCAATTCTCGTTTTTCCCGGGTGAAAATCGATGTAAAAGAAAAAACTACAGATAATTGTGAAAACTACAAATTTCGGCATTTTGCTATCACCAGGGTTTCTGTATATTTGGCCCATAACGAGTTGTCAGAATGGCATCTTCAAGCGTTGAAAGGTCATACTGGATGATGAGCTAGAGAACGAAATATAATTTAATGAAGACCCTGACTGACCGGAAACGATCTGGTGTAGTTTCTAACGAGTGGTCTTGTCGTGTACATTTTACTTACGTACACTCGTTATAGTTGATTCTGAGTCGGCAGAGTTGTTGGAAGAACCATCATTTATTTTGTTAAGTGTGGAGCTCAGCAGTGCTATTGCACCGTGTTACTACCACGCAGCAGCCTGCTAACATTCAACAATTAGAACATTTGCCAATAAAAATGATTCTCGCCAATTATTTGGCAAAGAACATGGTAGCTTCATTGAATCTGCTGAACTAAGACCAAAAATTATATCTGCATTTATCGCACGAACAAGAAATATTGAAGCATCAAAGATTATTTCAACCGCTCCAAAAATACTGTGTGAGAAAGAATGGCTTGCAAAAATCTTGTCTATAGCCTGGAAAATCAATTGAAACCTTAGCAATGCTTGCTAACGCTTGGAAACAAGAATTCCGCAAACCTTGGAAATAGTTTGGCCCTTACCTCGGCTAACACTCGCTCTTGTGAATTGATCTTGAGAAACTTTTGAAAAACCATTGACTGCAGTCTTGTTTCGATTTGTCAGAATCTCAAAGCAAATTTTCTGGAAGCGTTATACGAGTTTGTTGCAAGGCAAAATTTTTTTGCTGGGTTCCGAGAGCAATTCACTGTCATATGTATATATACATGCTCCATCACAAAACGCCACCCGTGTGGTATTTCGGTTACCTACTCATATCTTTTGCTATTAAAATTTATGATATGTGGTCATGAAAATTGCCGATTCATAACTTATACCACCTCGTCAATCTAATGCAATGTTTGGAATATACAATTTCAGGTGAGATGGCAGTGTCGTACTTGTTCCAGAGGTACCGTTTCAAGTGGAACGAAGTGCAATGTAGCATGTTTTCAACTTACAGCATGGTGACTAATCTCGCTGGTGAGTAATAATTCTATGAAATAATAATTATACGGTGCTTCGGGGATATTAAATTGTTCAGATAGAAATACTAAAATTATGGAGATTACGGATATACTAGAACCAGGTATGCGTCTCGCATTGGAATCTCGTAGACCAAACTACCCCACCTGAATAATCGTATTAAAACAAATCAATTTTCATTGAATACAACCGGTTTTTTTGAATGACAATACCTTTCAATCCAGGAATGATGCTGGCCGTTGGAGTATTTACTCACTTATTAAAATTGGACGATTCTCTAGTCGGCGTGATAAGTTGCATGAGCAAAGTCCTAGCAAGTTTCGTCTACGCGTTTGCAACTACCGATTGGATGATGTACTTAGGTTTGTAAATTTCGTATTATTTTTGCCTATGCTTGACTCGCAATCATATACGACCTCCGCGTTTTTATTACACGAGAAGTGAGAAACTATAATTGCTTACTTATCTTTCCTATGATTGTGTCAAGCGCCTCTGGTTGAGTGCATGAACGGTACGTCATACATCGCGATGAGATCTATAGCTTCGAAATTGGTGTCGAACAATGAGTTAGGTGAGTATTATACCTCAATACGCAATCGTTGTATATATTTATTTTTTGTATGCGTTATGCCGAGTTGAGATTTGTATTGTGTGGCGGACGGGTGAACTCTGTACGTGAATCTACGTTCAGACGTGATAATTCACAGGATTGATAAGAAGCAAAAAAACAGAGAAACAGAAAAACCGGTCACGTGCGATAGGTATCCTTCGTTCCGAATACTCGATGCGATAACACGTACCTATCTTTTGTCCGAACAACTTTTCGTTACAATCATTACTACTTACCTGATGAAACCGCCCGACGAAAATGTTGAAATTCAAAACAACTGAGCATACCCTAAATTCGTATCTAAATTTACAACTAGCGAATAAAATATCGGCAGATTCTTAGGTGCGCTTATTGAAGTGAATAGTAGGTATACTGTATAGAGACCGTGCGATGAAACGCCGGATACTAGGATGATGCTGCTGCTTATACGGAGAACTTCTCATCGTTGTAGAACATCGGCTTTTTTCTACGTTATGCATCACCTGATATATTTATGCAGAAGATGTAGGAAAACAAAACGATTATGTACATTAACATGGTTCATATTACCATCAACGAAACGGTCGTTAATTTTCGAGTGATTAATCAATGGCTGTACAAATCTTTCATACGTTTTTATTGCAGCAGTTATATCACGTATGACATATTTCATTGTATTCCCAGGTAAAATAAACTCTCTATTCGGCGTTTGCGAAGCCTTAATGCCACTGGTTTACGGTCCGATGTACAGTGCCGTTTATCGTTCAACCATGGAAACCTTTCCTGGTGCATTCTTTTTTTTGGGTGGTGGCCTCACCGTTCCGGCTGTTCTCCTATTCGTGTGAGTATTCGTCCGATAACTAGCTCTCATTCGTCGATCAATATCTGCAGCAGATCGACTATCGAACTCCTCGACTTTTCTCGAATTTTCATTCAATCTTTTTTTCTACCTACTCTGTAATATTCAACACGGGGCCTATTATCTCGTGTTCCTTTTTCTATCCTTTTTCTTCTCCCGTGAATTTGTCAGTTATTTTCTTTTCGGCGAGGAGCTATCTCCTTCGTCCGTTTCTCTTTCTTTTTAAAACATGGTTATACACTGAATTTTAATTCAGATGGCTCTACACCGAGCACAGAGGAGATATAGCTCGGAAAGCCGTAGAAGAGGCTGACAGAAGAACTTTGGAGTTGAATGTGAAATCAGCGACATCCAATGTGCATCGGGGACTGGATAATGCGGCCTTCGAGGCGGAGCGAGTGGCATGATTGCGACGCATGGTAGGCAGCAATGATGTGTATGATAAGTGAAACTGATGTGGATAGATATGTGGGTTCATTGCAGTCGCCATTTATGTATAAAATTGTCACTCAAGGATCCTCTCAAGTGCGATCATCAGAGGAGAGAAACTAATTTTTGCTGGCGAGCACAGGTGCGTGAACATTACTCGTAAGATAATCAATCAGTGAATACAAACCCTCGATTTATATTGTCGTGCAGGTCTACGATATACTGAAGCCAATGAATTTATTTCATCTTGTCTTCTGTTTGGAGCAAATTATAAACTTCTATGTGTGGCTCGTTTTTTTTTATTCTCCGATATACCTATGTTATACATGTACCTATATCCTACGTCCGTTGTAAGTCCGGTTACAAACATCTCCGGTATGTCGTTGTTATTTTATTATTCGTAATGCAAAATCGAACTAAATACTGATAATGTACTGATGTGATGATGTATATACTATAGTATTGTAGTATATAACGGTAGAACACCCGGAAACCATACGAAACGTCCTTTGTTCATGCGGGTCTTGTGTTTCATGAAAAATTGCTAACTTTTCTCAAGTCATATACATGTACGTACATATACGTACGTCAAAGTGAAGGGCTTTTTTCATTTTTCGTCAGGTACACTTACCGCGGTTGATTCATGCACGGTTATGGTTGCGGGCGAAAAATGGCACGCTGTGTGCACAACCAATGTGAATAATTTGTCCAACTGTATTAGCAGCCGTTCGTAAATCAATCGCGGACGAAGCGCAGTGTATATCGTTCTTCGTATCCTCTTGGTAGTACACTGATTGTGAGATGATGTGTATCAGCGTTACGAAACTGAACCAAAATGCCGCGCGATACAGTATGTGTAGTGAAAAAGAAGGAAGAAACGAACAAAAAGAAAACCAAATATATAAACAGCATGCGCGCACAATGTAAGACACTACCCCTGGTTTAATTTTAATTGAAATAATTACACATATATAGTTCATATCAAGTTATACAACATATTCAAATTAATATATTATTGATCGTATGACGTATTGTTTTCTTGATGAAACAACGTTTCAATTCTATAGGTATTAGTATATGTATACGAGGAATGCCAGCGAATTATCTATATGGTTAGTAATAAAATGAATCATTATACCTGTTAATTAATTGAGATTGTGCACATGCGCGGGTGAAGTATTCTTGATTATTCATGATCGCATATCATATCACTACTATTTTCATTTCCAGTTCTAGGTGATCGATAAGTATGTGTATTATATACACGCGAAAGGGAGTACCTGGAATATGACACTCCACGGAAATACGCGAAAATTTGGTTAAACATTCGAGAATCTCAGCTCATGCCGTATAATATTGTATTATATGCATTATTACAACAATTTGTGTTTGTCAACATCTGGATATTGCTACTTGCTGCGCGGCCTATACGCGAGATAACATCGCGCCAAAGTTATCTAGTATTATACCTAAGTAGAGTTAACTTGTAGAACTATATCTGGAGAGTACCTACGCACTGGATTTGATCAGTTTTATCACATGTAATGAGACAATTAATCAATTAAACATTATTATTTTTAAACGAGTATGGTGCAGGTTACGAAAATTCTTCGTGCATCATGCAAGGTATAATTGTAAATTATGGTCGTCTATGGTAGAGTGGTGGTAGTCCAATTGCTCGCCCGCTATGCCACGGGTTATCATTGGTTGACTAACCCGGTAGAGAATGGCAGAAACGTAGGTATATTATTTCCAATTAGAATCGAAACTGGTTGACTGCCGATAGAAGATGAACATAGGAATAATCGGCTGTCAATTGGATTCTATAATCTTCGTTCGGTTTAATCTTATCTACAGCTTTATTCTACGGCTATAAACTCATTACATGGGAAAGTGACAAACCCAGAAAAGAAATTCTTATCGGATATAATAAGATTTTCTTATCGGTGGACGACTAACCGAATTTCTGCTCACCGATTGGCATCGGAAATCGAAGTCTATCGTCGCCGCATAGGCATCCACTATTGGAATCAATCGGTCGGATAACACACAACTCTGTTGTAATAGGGGGCAATACTCACGGAAAATAATCGTATTGGATTTCTCACCGTTTCACGCAGGACAGCGATTATCAAAATGAACATCTAAATCTTCACTCAAATATTACGTATAATCATATCATAGTGAATAGAAACACTTTTAACTAGGCGGCGATGATGCTTCGCCTCATGCTGACTTATTGATCTCGGAAACGGAACGGACATTATATAGATTCAATCTTACTGTGGCTGCTCATGCAGCGTCGAAGAGTCACACCGGAAGGACTGTTTCACGTGACCTGCACAAATTTCGTTCTAGTATGTATGTCTGTACATAGGTTCGCCACGAGGCGGCACCGACGCGTCCGAGCCTTGTCCACCAAAGTTGGAAGATGGAATGGTTTCACGCCCCGTTGATCTTCATCTTCTGATATCATCTGCGGGCAATATACTGCTCGTTCACTTCGTAGGTATTGCAGAGGTAAGAAATAAAAAAAAATGCAGAAATTGCAGATTACATCGAAATGTATAATTTTGTCAGCCATGAATTGTAATGTGAACCTCGACGTTGGCTTCTAATAGAGAAATATATAACGATCATTCCTTTATCACTGTTTTTTTTCTTCATCGCAAGAACGATTTTAACCCTTCAGCTTGAAAATTTGAATGATTTTTGTAATTCTGTATATATTTCTTCAGCGGTCGACGTACTTTTATAAATATTTCATTTCCATGCTGATCGTTCAGAAAATTCAATTATCGATCAATTTTACTTCCAGTCATAATGGTATCTATAGAAGCTCTTTTTTTGTAATACCTGCTCGGAAAGTTTGATTTTCGAAGCATGTTCAGCGTGCATGAAGCACCCTATTCCCGCACTAGCGCGAAAAGTTACTCGTATAACGAACAGTGCTGTAAAGTAACTCGCGCACCAGTGTGGAAAATTACTCTTATCGACAAAAATATCATGAGTTCTATTTGGTTAGCTTGCTTTTCAAAACAAAACTTAGCTTCGCAGGTATTACAAAAAGTATGGCGTGTGGCGAGTGCGAATTGGCGATTTTTGACTCATATGCGGTTAGCAAGCACTCGCCTCGGCTCATACTGCATTCACGCGAATTCGAGCGTGGTTTCCGCACGACGGGCCTCCGGCTCGCTATACTAGCCTCACACTCGTTGGAAATCACGTACTTTTTTGCTATCTCATACGCGAGCATAGCAAAGATATCTATCACTTTGCAGGTTTCTCGATGCATTCAAATGCATACGTAATCTTTCGGTGCTGATCCTTGTTGGCGCGCCGACTCACCCGCCTCTTCCGTGCACAGAGTCCACACATACGTTAATCTATATATGTGATACGTCCGGCTATGACGGCTATATACGGATATTGATACCTAGAGGTTACGTCGCGTTTAAACTCCGTTCCGCTGTTCCATGCAATGCTGACAGGAGCGGGGACAGTGGCTCGATGGTATAAAGCGTTCGTGACGTACCTACTACGCGCGGTTGACAGGATGGGCAAAGCAACGAACCAATGAATAGGCAAACTGATGGACCCAGAAGCTATGGCAGTGGGGTATAGGTACTGCAAAGCGAATGGAGTGTACTAAGCTACCACCGGCAAAGAGAAGGCATTCGCGGTTATTCACGGACGCAGTCCTGTCGCGTGCAACAGTTGTACACAGATCGTTGAAACGTCAACGACACCCATCAAACTTTCGGAACATAGTTGAACCGCGAGTTCATGTTCCGCACCGAATATTCTATTGAACGGATATAAATCTTGGTGGCCCACGTTTCAACCATATTAATCCCTCCCGAAATTTATTTTTACTTCAGCGACAATAAAACCACTTGAACCCCCTGAAAACGAAATTTTCGGAAGTGATCTCCGCAAATGACGGGATTAAAGGAGGAAGCCCCCGCTCGCTCGGAAAAGAATTTGAACAGCGAAGTAGACGGAGCTGCAGGCTCCGTTGCAGTAACATGGAAATCGAAGAGTTTCGGACAAAAATGCTCATCCTTTATGAGAAACGTAACCATCGAACCAATCCTCGCACTTTATATTATGCCAAGTGTCATTGCCAGTCTTGCAACGCAAAACTTGAATCTTGAAAAAGCCTGCCGTGTTAATTTAGCCTATCCTGATAACGTATGCGCTGCATTAGCTGCTCGAAATACAACAAGTTTTCAAGATGAGGAAACCGCAGTCCAGCAATTAGTCGCCGGTATGCTAACCTGGAAAACTGCCCTTCAAAGTGCACTACCAGCTGTACTGATACTTTTCATTGGCGCGTGGAGCGATAGAACTGGACTACGAAAACCTTGTATGCTGTTCCCAATACTTGGTGAATTTCTCACAAGTGTCAGCCTCATCATTTGCACTTATTGGTTTTACGAACTTCCTATGGAAGTTGCTGGAGTCTCCGAAGGACTTTGGCCAGCACTTACTGGCGGCTGGTTTTCAATGTTCATGGGAAGCTTCAGCTATATATCTGATATTACAAGCGTTGAATCCAGGACGCTCCGTATTGGGGCCATTAACATATTTGTATCAGCTGGTATACCAATCGGGACGGCATTGTCGGGGATACTTTATGTCAAACTTGGATTCTACGGAGTATTTGTAATTTCTACGATGTGCTACGTGTTCTGTTTTGTTTACGGTCTTTTCTGTGTCAAAGAGGTACCGAGATCATCGGCTGTAATACGTGAACAGGAGGCCAAACTCTCCTGCTGTGCTTCTGTTATAGATTTTTTCGCCTTACGGCGTATTTCCGAAACGTTCAAAGTCGCGTTCAAAGAAGGAGCTAGAAACAGGCAGAAAAGAGTCATCGGTCTCATTATCATAACTATGGCTCTATTCGGTCCAATACACGGTGAGTTCATTTCCAATACACATCCTTACTCTCTCATCCGTAGATAGGAAACGTATTGATTGTGCCTAATCGTGAAAATGTTAAAAATCGTGACTAGAACCGTCTTGGCTTTTCGTGGGCCTATAATAAATTCATCGAAATAGGTTCTCGAATTCCGTCTATTTATCTCTACTTGCGGCGATAGAGCCGGAACATTCCAACTAAATTAAATGTACCTCAAATTTCATACTCGCATATGATTCGGTCATGTCCAAGGAAAAAAAAGAATCTTGATTCTAGTCCCAACATTGAGAATAGTTTACCTACCTACGGCGTAATTTGAGAAATTCATAACATCTCTAAAATGTACATTGATACCTGAATAGCGCTTGGTAAGATTCGTAAAGTGGTGTACTAAATTTTCCAAGAGACATTCGTTCAGGTGACTTTACTGATGGCGAAATATAAACAAATCTCTGTAAATATTTGAAAACATCATCCAAGGCTACGGCAATTACTCACAGATTCTTTTCCACGTAGTTCCACGTTTACGATTCGGTTTGGCCACGTCCAGCATAGAAGCTATTTCAGAGAAGTTCAATGTAGGGAATATTGTCATAGTTCAGTTTTCGACCAAATTATTGTCAGAATGCAATGACTCTGACTCGGGATGGCAATGGATAAACGGAATAGTGCAAGTCCAAGATAGTCTGAGTGATTATAGTTATACGTGAGTGCGTTTCATCATGCGTTTTCTACTAAATAAGTGCAGGATACCATTAAGATTTTCTCGGACATCCGTATGATACCTATAAGAACTGTACCGTGGTCCAATCATTCTCGAAACTTGGAGAAAGTATAGCGCGTTTGCATATCTTTTACTACTTACTTCTTATTTTTGAAACTTCGATTGCAAATTGATTCTGAAATTATAAGCAGCAGGAACCGTTGTCCTTACTAATTTCAACGTGACTGAAAGTTAAGTATTTTCGGCTCGTTGGTCAGAGTGATGTTTCTATAACGAATGTAGGAAACCTAGCAGTTCTTTCGGTCTGGCCTGTAACGAGATGTCAGACAGACATCTTCAAGCGTTAGAAGGTCGTACGGTATGAACTGCGGAACAAAGTATAATTTGATAAAGACCGTGGCTGAGCGGAAACGATTTGATGCAGCCCCTCGTAAGTGAGCTTCTTGTGTAATTTGTCTCTGTACGTAGATATCCCTTTACATACGGTTGGATGCATAATTCGTATACGTAGCCGCCTGCACGTGAATTCATGCTGCCTTCAGAATTTGCAACTTTACACTCGGGTAATTATAGCTTATATGCTACGACATTCAGGTCATATTCAGACTATTCTTGACCTTATACACGTGTATTTGAATTATTTTCCACTGTACTGTAAGATCATCGGCGATTATTCAATAACCAACAAACGGTCAGCCACTTAAGTATAGATCGGTTGAGGTATTCGTATAGCGTTACTAGATTTGATGTGCCAAGAATCAAGCGTCGTGGAAACGAATGTAGGCCAGGGATGGTCTTGGAACGGAAGTTGATGTTATCGGAGAACCAATTTGAAGTCCATTCTCCTAAATGAGAACCGATCTCTCTTCCCGTGTAACGTTTGTAGCTGGCTTCTGGATTGTCACTGAGTTATGACGGGTCAACGCTTTTCATATCAAGTCATGTTTTGTCTTGAATCTCGAAAACCGTGGATCCAATTTCGTTTGGATGAGGTTCAATCTCTTACTTCCGAGTGAGTAACTCTTTGGATTTCATTGCAAACTCCTTGAGTCGGGTGATCCTGAAAACGAAAATTTTCCTCACCCTCGGTCGCCGGATGAAATACTGAGTTTTTTCAAAGGGAAATTTTTCGAGTACATTTTTTAATGGCTGGGAAGTCAGCAATTGAACGTTATTATGAGCAAAATTGGGCACTCGGTTCTCGAGATATGAGGTGAATCATGGCTTGATTTGAAAAGCTTTCGGCGTTATAGCCACAATCTTTATTCGGAGAAGAAAAGATGATTGCGAGAATTAGTCATCATTCCTATTTGCCGAAAATATGAAGTTTTGTTCTATAACCATAACTGTTAGTGTTGTATTCCACGGAATACACATACTGCCTTGAGACGTACCTTGACATTCGAGGCTGTCGTAGACGCGTGGCTCTTTCTACTCGTACACTTATTCTCGCCTGAATAACAATATTCTCAAGGCACAGATAAACCTGTTGTCGCGCCGGACTAGTGGAACAAGGACTCCCATTAAAATCATATCATGTATGAGGAGACGGAGCGACGCTTGAGTAGTAGTAGTATAAATTGAATCCATCCTATGGCTATAGTATGTCTGAGCATTAGCAGATAGACATATATCTAAACATTAGCAAAGTACTACTTCACGTGGGCCATGGATTACTAACACCTTGTACCGTCAACCTGCGTATGAGAAAACGCATTGAAATTCATGATAATGCGGTTATAAAAAGTGAAATGTGAAATTTCAGGTGAGATGGCAGTGTCATACTTGTTCCAGAGGTACCGATTCAACTGGAATGAAGTACAATGCAGTGTTTTTTCAACTTATAACCTGTTAATTCATCTTGTTGGTGAGTACTCGGACTAGTAAAAGGTACTAATTATTCTGGGCTATGGGTGTATCAAGGTATTCTGATTGAATTTCTAAGATTACGGTTTCCATTGAACCAAGACTTGTATGTTAGATACGCAGTTGAAAATTAGGTCAACAGTGATATTTTGTAATGTTATATCACTCATTTCGCATTATCGCTTTTTTATCTATCTTAACGTCGGTGCCGCGGATGTTTTACATATTTATGGACAGCAAAATAGAACATTTATACGTGTTAGACTGACACTCGTTAATACTATATCGCCCATATCACGGTATTAACGTAGGCAGTCTGAGTTGGTTCACGTCTACATATGATATAATCGTAGATTATAGTTCATACAATTAAAATAAATTGCGATGCAAACACGTGAACACATGCCACACAGACATTACTGACCTTAGTAATGAAAATGATAAAAAATAGTAACGACTTGCCGAATAGGTGATGGAATCTATAGCCATATACCTGTTTCTATAATTATATAGACGCGAGCCCGCACGATTGTTCATACATTGAAAAGAAGTAGTAGTTTCCGTCATATTCAGCCATTTTTTCACACAGAATATCTTTCAATCCAGGAATGATGCTGGCTGTTGGGGTATTGAGCCATCTATTGAAAATGGACGATGCTCTAGTTGGCTTCCTGAGTTGCGTGAGCAAAATTCTCGCAGGTTTTGTTTACGCGTTTGCAACTACCGATTGGATGGTGTACTTGGGTTCGTAAACTCCAGATTTTTATACATCCTCGAAACATCTCGCGATACATAGTATAATTACAGTATATCGTCGCTCTCACATGTCACAGTTTGAACAGATAATTTGAATTTTGTTCTTTTCTTCTTCACAATCTTTTGTAGCCCCTGTGGTAGATATCATAAGTGGTACGTCATTCATCGCGATGAGGGCTATAGCATCGAAATTGGTTCCAAGTGAAGAATTGGGTGAGTGACCTAATAACGAAATCATTGCATATTCATTTTCAGCCATTTGTTGTCGCCAGAAAATATTTCCTTTGTCGATCTCCTCAAAGCGTCACGTCATCCGATCCGTATTCATATTTGGTATACACGTCGCTGTATGAAACCAGGTTCCATTGTCATGGAAAAAACGTTCATTCATATCGTATTATTACACGGTAAAACCGCTATCTGCAGGCATATTAGCTAATACCGAGACCACGAGTCTCGCGAATCACCGGATTCCGGATGACACGGCCACGAAAAAGTCTTTTTTGACTAACAATAAAAACATCAATCTTCTCTCTAGATGTTACACCTCGCCCACTAGTATATACAGGCATAAAATCTCGAGATAGGAGAAAAATGATTACACTCGCATTGTAGTTCGTTAGCAACAATGGATCGGTCAATCTTTTAGAAATGGATTGATATCATACTAATTTTGTATACATTTTTTCTTTGCGCGCAGTAGTACGTATGAATGCTTCATATAACAATTCGTCATGTTCCCAGGTAAAATAAGCGCTCTATTCGGCGTCTGCGAAGCTCTAATGCCACTTGTTTACGGTCCGATGTACAGTGCCATTTATCGATCAACTATCGACATCCTTCCCGGTGCTTTTTTTCTTGTGGGTAGCGGACTCACCGTTCCAGCCGCGATGATATTCCTGTGAGTATTTTTATACCTATCTAGCTTTTATTCAATGAACTCCGAATTTTTTTCATTTTTTTTTTTTCTTCTAATCCTCCGACGATAGTTTCACTTTCATCGTGTTGAACATCCGTTTATCCGTTTTTCTTTCGTGTACTTTCGTATTTTTCTTTCCCGAAACATGAGGTACAATTAATTTTGAATTTCGAGGTGGCTTTACGTCGAGCACCGAGGAGATAAAGCCTGCGAAGCTGCAGAAGCGGCTGACAGTGAATCTAAGAAATGGAAAGGCAAATCCGAAACATCCGATGTGCATCGAGGTCTGGACAACGCGGCTTTCGAGACGGAGCATTTATGAAGTGTAGTGAATGTCGTAAAGCAATGACGATCGCGGTTCACTGGAACTCATGCAGAAACGAGTGTATCGTAGGTTTCAGTCGCTGTTCATCTTCACGGATCTCACTCGCGGTTTCTCTTGAGTATGTATTTACTCGCCTATGAGCCGTGAGAGGCGAAAAGTGAAAACTATTACCATTATGTATCATTGCAAGTGCAACAGGCGTGAGCAGACCTAAGAGTATTATAAATTTTCTGTGTATCAATAATACTTCGATAATTCAAAGATTATTGATACCAGATCCTTCGACAGGAATGGATTATTTTTCTCTATTAGATAACTGATGACTTTATATGAATCACTTCTTCTTCATTTGTTGCCACAGGTATATCGTTCCCTGTTTCGAAAACCTGACCTCATTATATATATCAATATCGAGGGAAATTTGTAGTCGCAACTGGCGATCCAACTTAGCCAACACAGAAAATATTCATTTTTCCATCGAATCCGATCAATGTTTTCAAAAGCTGAAATACTGATTGTTACCAGCCACCCGGGTGGCGAGGTACTTTAACTCAAAAAAGGCACTCCGTGAAAAGTCTTGCGCGCCTTCGGTCTTGAGATATTGCCGACAAACGAGGACCAATCGGAGAGCCGCTTTGGATTTTGGTATTTGTTTCATTTGTCATGTTGTACACACGTACTAAAGTTTCGATTACCGCTTGTTAGCATAATATCGGCAGACGTAGAAGATATTGCAGTAGAACTTCTGGAATTGTTGCCTCCCGATTCGTCGCACCTCTTGATTCGTGTTTCTCTTAATCACCTCGTGTTCCGTTGCTTTGAAACCAGACAAATGAAGTGGAGCTCCGGCCCGGAGCTGTCGATTCCAGAAGTTCTATACTCATACTGTATAATATATTATATTATATCGATTGTCCCTATTTATTATGTGTATCAACATGTGAATATTATTACTCGTTGTGCAGCCTACGCGACTACATTTTGCTGTTTCTTCCGACCGCCCCACGGTGACTCTTCGAAGAGGTAAAGCTTTGTTGGAATTTTTTGGATATTCAAACGCGAAATGAAATTTCATTTCATTCATTTACTTTTGATCACCTCTAATAAGACAGTTTAACAACTAAGCATTATTATTTTCATTCTCAACGAGTACGATAATTAATTCGTCCATTACGCGAGGTATGATTGCCGATTACCGCATCTGTGATAGAATATAGTATTAGTTTTGTTGTTCGCCAATGCAGCACGTATTATACTCGGTGAAAACACACACAAAAAAATCAAAAAAAGAAAAAAACCAATAATTTTGTACATAAAATTGAATCGGCTACAATTGAATTCAATCTTATCCACAGTGTTATAAGGCTGAAATGATTACGAAAAATTGATAGAGATCCGGAAGTTATTCGATAAGACCGGCAATAGGATTTCTTCATCGATGTACGACCAACTACATTTCTACCTCCAGATCAACAACATCAATCCCAATCCGTCGGCTGAGCATCTTGTCGGGATCAATCAGTGGGAAAACATACGAATCTCTATCGCAATGATTGGGGATGCTCTCGTGAAAACTTGGTCTAAAACGGCTCCACGTGGTCTGCGTAATTTCGTCCTATAGTTCGTAAGCTTACCACGAGGGGTGATGAGGGATGAACCCATACGTCAAGGTACTTTTATGAGTTTTTTTTTTTCATGCCCGTAATGATTTCAATCGTCATTACTGTTTTCAATTGGAATATGAGAATCCTTCGCCGTGTGGTACCAAGTGACAGAAATAGCACAAAATTTGACCATTTGATGCTTTTATGGCGAATGATAGAATCATTCGGAGGTCCACCTATCTTTTGCACCGTGAAATCGCAAACTAATAACCAGTGTATTCATTTTACTAATGAGGTATATATACATATATATATATATATACATATGTTCAGTTTGTAAGCCGGTAGACTTCATGAGAGAGAGTTTCGATTGATTCATTTATTTTCGATGGTTTTGTAGAGAAACCCTCAGGGTAGCATCAATCTACTAGAAATACAGACACTATACATACATATTCATGGTATTGTTCATTATTCGTATCATCAATGATCGTACAAATATTAGCTCTGGATGAGGACGGATGTCCAATAGCGCAAACCATGCGCAATGACATGTCTTTTTATGTTGCAGTTGATAGAAATTAGGCCAATAGAATGGGTTTGGAATACTGTTCCCAGTGAGGGTAGTATTGCAAATTTTCGCGGAAAAATTAAGAGAATTGTTCGGGCTCTCTACCACGAATATATTTGCGGGAGAAATGAATAGTTTCCTACAACAATCTACGAGAAACTATTCTCTCTTGCGAGGTGTACTATACAAATATATACAATTCGCTGTGACAGAAGCGAGGTAGTTTACTTCTTTTATACAGCGATCTCGTGCAGAATTTTTCACACTAGAATTTCTAACGTAGGACCATCCCCTGTATATCCTGTGATGTCAGGGTGCATATCCTCGAACTCCAGGTAGGTTCGTGGCGTCGAGTCACGTCTTCGAGTGCCTCAGTTCTTCAAATATTCAAGCACGCCGACGATATATATGGCCATATTACTTTAGTTTATTATATTTACGACTATGATAGCTATACGAGACAATGATATAATGATATCTATGGATTGCGTCGTGATTGAACCCCCATAGCTACATCTGGAACTGGTAGAAGCAGAGGATGTGGCCCGGGGATATAAAACTTATGCAAACCGATGAATCCACGAAAAGATGAACCGACACACTCAGACGCAGCGGCAGGGGCAGGGGGGGGGGGGGGGGGGGGGCGGCGGGTATATCGTAAGTTGAGTCCGGTACCAAGCTACCATCGACGAGCCGAAACAGTTGTACGCAGAACATTAGAACATCAGTGACACCCAATCCATTTGAAGAACATAGTTTAACCGCGAGTTCAGAAACACGCTCCGGATCGTCTATCGAACGGGCAAAAGCTTCGGGGAGGTCATGTTGTAATTGTATTAATTTGTCGACGATTTCGTGTTCATTTCCGCAATAATAAGACCGTCGAACACCCCTGTGAGAGGAATTTTGGCATGTAATATCGAAACATGGAGGGATTGAAGATGGAAGCCGCCTCTGCTCCCGCGGAGATAAGTCCAAACGGTAAAGTGGACGGAGCTGCACGTGACAATGAGGTGACGTGGAACACCATGAGTTTTGGACAAAAGTGTTTATGCTTTGTGAAAAACATAACTGTTGAACCAATCCACGCCTTTTATATTGTGCCAAGTTCTCTCGCCTCCCTTACAACGCAAAATCTAAACATCGAGAAAGCCTGCCGTGTTAATTTAGCCTATCCAGATCACGTATGCACTGCATTAGCTGCTCGAAATACAACAGGATTTGAAGCAGAGGAGAAGGCGGTGCAGCAATTAGCTGCCAGTATGCAATCCTGGAAAACTGTGCTCCAAACTGCACTTCCAGCGATCCTAATACTTTTCATTGGCGCGTGGAGCGATAGAACTGGACGACGAAAACCGTGTATGCTATTTCCAATACTTGGTGAATTTCTCACAAGTGTCAGCCTCATCATTTGCACTTACTGGTTCTACGAACTTTCTATGGAAGTCGCTGGAGTCTCGGAAGCACTATGGCCAGCACTTTTTGGCGGCTGGTCTACGTTGTTAATGGGAACATTCAGTTACTTATCCGAAAATACATCCGTTGAATCGAGGACGTTTCGTATTGGGGCTACTAACGTATTTGTGACAGCTGGTATACCAATCGGGACGGCATTGTCTGGAGTACTTTATGTTAAACTTGGATTCTACGGAGTATTCACAATTTCTGCAGCATGCTACGTATTCAGTTTTCTTTACTGTCTCATTCGTATCAAGGAGGTACCAAGACCGTCGGCTGTACAACCAGAAGAGCAGCCTAAGCATCCTTGCTGTGCTTCTTTTATTAGTTTCTTTGCTTTCCGAAGTATTTTCGATACTATCAAAGTCGCGCTCAAAAAAGGCGCTAATAACAGGCGGAGAAGGGTCGCCAGTCTTCTCATCATTACTACAATTCTCTTCGGTGCAACCCACGGTATGTTCATCTTCAATACATATTTTTATGTAAGTTCTGGGGACATCTGCACCCCACCCCGTTTCGCATGATCGGTACGGGATTCTTGAAAATATTTTGTCGAGCTCTTCAATAATTTGCAGATATTTCCTCGTTCCCATTCAGATATTCGCTCGGGCGATTCCTGGCATGTTGTCAGTGGTTCAAAATATATATATATATATATGCTGTAATTGTGTAGTTTCTCAAGCCCTTCTGCCTGAATCGTCATCAGTGTGCGATGCTACTGACTCAGGATCGAAATTAATATGCGGGATAGCGCAACTCTGATCTATAGAGATTCTACGCCAACTCTATACTCCAGAAATGATCCAAGCAATGTCGGTCATGAAAATTGATTATACTATCATACGAACATCACCGTTCTAATTTTTCAAATATGAAATTCCAGGCGAGGGCGCGGTGGTGTACCTGGCCATGAGGTACCGATTCAACTGGAACGAAGTACAGTACAGCGTATTTTCAACTTACAATGTGGTCATGCATCTTATCGGTGAGTATCAGCCTGCCGAGCAAAAAGCTTCGTTGAGTTAATCAAACTTTGACTCCTATCTGCGAATAATAATCTTGCGTGGTTTTGACATTTGACATTCAATTATGTAAGAGTTCGTTAACATCAGTTGATGCTGCCAAGATCATCTTGTGATTGTACGTAATTTGTGTTATCATACGTGGCCGCAGTTTCAGTTACTCACTGTCAGATTCAGTCTAAACTATACCATGCAACATTGAAGTGATGACGATAAGTTGGTTGAAATGTGACGAATGCAAAAATTTTCATCGAAATTTTCGAGTCCGCGGTACTTGGCGAGCCTTGATTGCTTTTGAATCACTGTATCTCGTACTATTCCTGAAAATGGCCAGCATGTACCACTCCCTTCAACGTGTCTCGTTAAATTCTGTATTTATTTTCCATACGATTATAAGAAATGGAGAATTATACACTCCCCATTATTGGTGTTGAGGTAGATAGTTTGGTTCAGTCTAGATTGAACTGTGTTCGAATGCCTATAATTGCTGAGTATCGACTGCTCCCATAATTACAGTTCAAAAGCGGTGCATATATGTTCTTTTATAAGAGTAAACCGATAAATTTGGATTGGGAATTTCGCGGGTTCATTGATGGCATAATTATTCCTGATCTTCGTATACTATCATATTCTGATCGACTTGCATAAGTTATTTCTACTAATACAGACGCGCACCTCACAATCGTATATTCCTAATTAATCATTGTTACAATTATTGTAAGCACGAGCTCAAATGATTAATGATATTGAAAGAAAGTTAGTTTAATTCATACGTTTTCGAGACCAAAACATTTTCTAATCCAGGAATAACCGTGTCAGTTGGGATATTCAATCGCCTATTGAAAATGGACGATGCTCTGATTGGCTTTCTGAGTTGCTTGAGCAAAATCCTCGCAGGCTTTGTTTACGCATTTGCCACTACTGATTGGGTCGTATACTTAGGTTTGTAAATTTTATACTCACTTACTTGACGCATCATTTTATATTCATGTTACCGCATCACTCGTAGAATGACTCACATGCATATACACCAATATATATTTTGTTTCAATTTTATAATCGTTCAAGCGCCTGTTGTCGATATCATTAGTACGACATCATTTATCGCGATGAGGGCTATCACTTCGAAGTTGGTTCCATCTGCTGAGTTAGGTAAGTGATATACCAGACTTCGTTGCATGATTATTGGATACGAATCTTCGATAGCTTATACGTTATCTCTTACGCCATGAAAAGTGCATTTGCCCAATCTGGTCAACGTAGATCACAATCGTAATTTATGCTTCTCGATCAAACTCAATTTTGCATCCTGTGCAATACTAACGGAAACACCGATGAGCTGTTTCTGTCGGTAGCAGGCGGATAAGCTGCTTCAGTGAGTAATGCCAAGATAAGCTGTTACAGCCGGTAGGGAGAAGATGTGCTGTACCAATAGAGATGCAGAACTGTATGACGAGTCTTACAGATTCTTCTACATTCGGTTATAAAAAATATTTCCCCGAACGAAACCTACTATTTGTTCCAAAGTTTGACCAACATATTCGTATTCCACGAGTATAAACTTATAAGATTCATCAAAGTTCTGTCGAGGAACCCTCAGAACACGCGGAACCATAGCTGGCTCACGGACTATAGATATCACAACGATTTCCATTCGTGTTCATTATCTATGTAGTACATACGTGAATATGTAGTTGAGTAGATATATGAATAAATTATACCTAATTTTGACATATCCTCAGGTAAAGTAAGCGCTCTCTTTGCCGTTTGCGAAGCCTTCATGCCAGCGGTTTACGGCCCTATGTACAGCAGCATTTATCGTGCAACTTTGGAGACCCTTCCTGGTGCCTTTTATCTTGTGGGTAGTGCCATCACTATTCCAGGTTCCCTGCTATTTCTGTGAGTTTTCTCGTAATATCTAGATTTGATCCAATGGCATCCACATGTTTCTTTATTTCATCGGAATTCCTTGCTTCCACCATGTTTAACATCCATATTTTGAATAGTATTATTTTTGGTTTTTGTTTCTATCTCTTTCTTTCTCGTCTATCTGATATGTTTTTACTCCCGACAGGGAGTCAGGGAGTTAGGGAGTTAGGGAGTTATTTCAAATTCTCCCACATAGTTATAGAATGAATTTTGAATTAGGTGGCTTTACTTCGAGCACAGAGGAGATAGAGCTCGGGGAGCAGTAAAAAAGGCTGATATTGAATACGTGGAACGGAAAAAGAAATTGGACGCGTCTGATGTGCAATTTGGTCTACAAAATGCGGCTTTCGAGGTGGAGCAATAGTAAAGCATAGTAAATAGCAGCCACGTTTCCGATCAGTGAGCCTGACATGAAGATGGGTAAATCATAGCTCCTATTCGCTACTCATATTCGTAAATCTCAATCGAGGGACCCTCGAGTATCTATTCATGTATGTATGTATCTATGCTTGAGAGCGGTGGCATTGAAAAGTCAGTGATAAAACCTTCTACACTAGCCTAACCTGAGTTTAAATCTCGTATAGTGAACCGTTTTCGATATTGTGCCATTGTCCGTCGCATGAACGATATGAAACTAATCATACAGTTCAGATATTCAAATGTACATACTTGACGTCTTATTTGCCTGAAGGGCTACAGGTGAGAATAAAGTAATATTCGTGTATAATGATGATGATAATTGGTCAGAAAACGCTTCATGTATTCGTATATCACGAAATTGAAATCGAGTGAAGATAGACGTATAAAAGATGGCAACCATTGGTAATGGGGGATTCCGTAAGAATAACCGAGTGCAATCTTTCCGTTCAAAAAAATCCTAAGTGTCTTCGTCCTTGAGACATTGTTGATAGAAAATGGCCAATCAAAGAGCAGCTTTGGAATCTGGCATTGACAAACGCTAACGCTTGCTTGTTGGATGCGCTGTGATCAGGCGAAAACAACTACAGTCAGCAGCTAGATCGTACAGCTGCGCTGGTATCGGCCCACTTTTATCGATGATATCTCGAAAACTGATTGTGAATTCGCTTCTACAATGTTGTACTATACAAATTTTGTACTACATACCTACGACCAACGTAGGCATTTGTGGGAGAAATGGATGGTTTCCTACAACAATCTACGAGAAACTATTCTCTCTTCCGAGGTGTACTATACAAATATATACAATTCGCTGTGACAGAAGCGGGATAGTAGTCGGACCTGGGCTACTAGCTGATATCCGTGAACGAGACAATTTTAAGAACAACGTACTTCTGTTATACAGCGACTCGCACAGAATTTTTTACGCTAGAATTTCTATTTCCTTGTAATCGATTTTTGCCTCGCAAGTAAAAGTCACCAAACGTCATCCCGAAAGTCTTTCACTCTTGTAATCTACAGAATGACCTGACGTGGTGTAAAATACCATCGTATGCCCTGGATATAACTACACCGAAATAACGAAGGACCATCCCCTGTATATCCTGTGATGTCAGGGTGCGTATCCTCGAACTCCAGGCTGGTTCGTGGCGTCGAGTCAGATCTTCGAGTGCCTCAGTTCTTCAAATATTCAAGTACGCCTATACGTTACACATATGTATATGCATACATCAATTTATTTCATTATATTCGTAAGGACTATACGAGATAAAGATATCTATGGATCGCGTTGTCATTGAACCGGCATAGCTACACCTGGTACTGTTAAAAGCAGCGGCGGCGGTCCGGGAATATAGAGCTTATGCTAACTGACGAATCAACGAAAAGATAGTTTGAAGAACTTATACGCCACGGCGGGGCGAGGGGCGGTATATCGTAGGTAAGGTGCGGTACCAAGCTACCAACGGCGAGGTGAAACAGTTGTGCCGGGACCGTTGAACTGACAATGACATCCAATAAATTTGGGAAACATAATTTAACCGCGAGGTTTTAATCCGTTCCGAATCGTCTATCAAACGTGCATAAGCTTTCGAGGTCACGTTGTAATCCTATTGAAGCGTCGGCAATTTCATCTTCATTTCCGTATCAATAAGACCGTTGAAGACCCTTGTTAGACGAATTTTTGCATGTCATATCGAAATATGGTGGGATTGAAGAAAGAATCCTTCGTACCCACGGAGATAACTTCAAACGGCGAAGTAGACGAATCTGTAGATGGCAATGAGGTCTCATGGAACACCATGAGTTTTGGACAAAAGTGTTTATGCTTTGTGAAAAACATAACTGTTGAACCAATCATTGCTTTTTATATTATGCCGAGTTCCCTCGCTTCCATCACAACACAAAATCTAAACATCGAAAAAGCCTGCCGTGTTAATTTAGCCTTTCCTGACCACGTATGCACTGCATTAGCTGCTCAAAATACAACAGGATTTAAAAAAGAGGAAATTGCAGTGCAGCAATTGACCGCCGGTATGCAATCCTGGAAAACTGTGCTCCAAACTGCACTCCCAGCAATCCTGATTCTTTTCATTGGCGCCTGGAGCGATAGAACTGGACGACGGAAACCGTGTATGTTATTTCCAATACTTGGTGAATTTCTTACGTGTATTAGCCTCATCATTTGCACTTATTGGTTCTACGAACTTCCTATGGAAATCGCTGGAGTCTCGGAGGCACTTTGGCCGGCACTTTTTGGCGGCTTGTTTACGATGTATATGGCGACATTCAGTTACGTATCCGCACATACATCCGTTGAATCGAGAACATTTCGTATTGGGGCTGTTAGTGTATTTGTGACAGCTGGTGTACCAATCGGGACGGCATTGTCTGGAGTACTTTACGTTAAACTTGGATTCTACGGAGTATTCACAATTTCTGCAGCATGCTACGTATTCAGTTTTCTTTACTGTCTCATTCGCATCAGAGAGGCACCCATATCGCTGGCTATACAACCAGAAGAGCAGGCTGAGCATCCTTGCTGTGCTTCGTTTATCAGTTTCTTCGCGTTTCGAAGTATTTTTGAAACTATTAAAGTCGCTCTCAAAAAAGGCGCTAACCACAGGCGGGGAAGGGTCGTCAGCCTTCTTATCATTACTATGATTCTCTCTGGTCCAACATACGGTATGTTCATCTCCAATATATGTATTCATTACCTACGTTCTGGGGTCACCCAATTGGGATTTGGATGGGAAAACGCGATTGGGTCTCTTCTTCCGCTGCGCATACGGTAGCGGAAAAAGAAGCAGAATGGCGTCCGATCATACAAAAGATCTTTGGAGATGTTTGGAAATATTTTGTCCAGCTCTTTAATAATTTTTACATATTATTTCATTCCCATTTACGGATTCTGTTGGGTGACTTCTAGCTTAGTGCTTTAAAGAATATATGTATGTCGGATGGTCAGGATAATAGATAAAGATTACAGAAATCTTTGGCGCCAGGCCTTCATATCACATGTCAGGAACTGAGAAGACGTACACTGTGAATCTCGCTCTGAATATGCTCACTGAGAATCAGCGTATGCGTTTACCTATACGCTCATTCTCAGCGAGTTTCACTGATTCAGATTGCGATAGCAAACAGTTTCACGGAACCCTTCGATCCAAAAGCATCATCATCCGTTTATAAATCAGATCGCTCCGTTTCTTCAAATATGCAGTGTCTATTAAACAACTTTCCGACTTATATATATTGTAATAGTTCAGTTTTTGCAGCCCTTCTGCCTCAATCGCCATTAGTGCGCGATGATACTGACTCAGGATCAAAAATGATATGCGGAACAGCGCAACTCCGATCTATAAAGATTCTACGCCAACTCTATCTCCGATAGATGATCCAATGATCTTTACAAATTCCAGAACTGTGATTCAGGTCTGATGTCAATCCGATCATATATAGGTACCGGGGTTTTTCGATGGTCATTCGCTGGGCATGACTGTTCAAATACTGGGGATCCGTGCTAATGTCACCAGTTCTATCAAAAATTTGAATTGTGTTAGATATTGGAGAGTAGACTATTCTCTTAGATAAAACTAGATGACTTTATGTTCCGAAAAATGTCTGTACGGAAGTGATACTATACTAATTTTTCATCGAAAATATGGAACCAATTCCGAAGAACCCTCGAGCTGTCTCATCGGTGACATGAACCCTGTATCCAAGCGTTGGTGGTCATGTGAATTGAATATACTATTATCCCAACTTCGCCGTTCTAATGTTTTAAACATGCAATTCCAGGCGAAGGCGCGGTGTCGTACTTGGCCATGAGATACAGATTCAACTGGAACGAAGTACAATACAGCATATTCTCAACTTACACTGTGGTCTTGCATATTTTTGGTGAGTATCGGCCGCCAAAAAGCGCCCGCCGAGCAAAGAGCTTCGCCAAGTTATTCGAACTGTGACTCCTATCTGCAAATATTAATTTTGCGTAGTATTGTCTTTTTACATTTTATCATGCAAAAGCGTAATGATATCAATTGATGCTGCCGAGTACATTTTGTGATTGTCAATAAATCTACATAGTTACATAAATTGTCCTATCACACGTGGCCGCAGATCTAGTTATACAGATTTATTCGAAACTATGCCATGTAAAATTGAAGTGACGACAATCAATTGCTCGGAATGTAATATACGTATACGAAAACATAAATTTCTACGACACGGTGAGAGAAAGTGGCTTTCAGACGCCTGCTTTCGGTCGGTGCAATGCCTATAACGGCTGAGTATTGACTCCTCCTATAGTTACAGTTTGCAAACGTTGCATATTGCGGTGTGATACTATGAAAAGATCGCTGAAGACTCGTAGGGCGATCTACATAATACCGCATGTGTTATTTTATAATAGTAAACCAACAGATTTGAATTGGGAATTTTAGGGGTTCATAGACCGCATCACATTTCCAATCGGCTTGCATAAATTATTTCTACGAATATTGGCGCGTCAAAATCGGATATATTTTAAATTAATTATCGTTGCGATCATCGCAGGCATGAAAAAAAGTTAGCCTAATGTATCCAGCCTCAAGACCAAAACACTTTCTCATCTAGGAATGATCGCGTCGGTTGGGATACTTAGTCGTCTTTTGAAAATGGACGATGCTCTCGTTGGCTTCCTGTGTTGCACGACCAGAATCCTCGCAGCTTTTGTTTACGCATTCGCCACTACCGATTGGGCGATATACTTAGGTTTATAAATTTTACACAAGTATACTTACTTTTCGCCACATAATTATATTTATTTCCGACTCGGCTATAATGGCCACTTTATTCACCTTGAAGGCGGGACTAGAGTGACCTATTATGCCCTCTGGTCTTTATTCCCCTATTTGCGAGAGATAAAGTACCTACTTTATTCCCGCAAAATGTAATTTTCAGTTTTCCGCTTTTTTCAATTTTGGACTATTTCTTTCTATATTTAATATAAATTTTGATGAAATTCCAGTTTTCAGACTTATAAAACAATCACATTTGAACACAAAAGAAAAATTTGTTATCTCTTGTACAATAAAACTATGCACCACTACGCAGTACGCACAGCCTCACAGTCGAAGGTCAAGCACGGTTATGAAATTCGGCAGGCAAAAAAGCGGACAAGATGATCGCGCAGGTTGCACCTCTACCAGGAGCACGTTAGATACTTCCACTAGAATGAAAAATTTGAATCTTTCTTAGCTATGCTAGCGATTGGAATAATAAATATTCTGTAATTCAGGATCTAATTATAAGCTTAGAATTTAGACAAACTCAAAAACCCGAAACTGTTTTCGTAGGTTTTCTTTTTTATTGTCATAGAACGATTCATATGCCTTTTTTTTTTAAATCGAAATCACTGATTTCTTTTTTAGTCACTACCGGGGCTTTGCCCATGGCCTCTACCAGGAGCTTCGCTCCTGGACCGCCCCTGGAGCCCGGTCAGTGGTGGCCGAAGATATTTGATTCAATATTTAGTAGTTTTGTACCTAAAAGACGAATTTTCGATCTTGCTTCTGGGCGTGAGTCCTACTTTCAGGTCAAAGCGGCCATGGTTGAGTCGGAAATAAAATAGTATATGCATCTCAGGAATGAAGCCGATTATTCCCTTAATGCATATTGTACTATTTCACGTTTTTTTATCACCCTCGAAATGCTTATGATGAATATATATTTTTTTCTCTATAATCATTTCAAGCGCCTGCGGTCGATATCATTGGTAATACGTCATTTATCGTGATGAGAGCTATTGCTTCGAAATTAGTTCCAATCAACGAGTTGGGTAAGTGTTATACCAGACCTCATTGGATAATTACTGTATACGAATCTTCGGTGGGTTATATTGTATATCCTATGTCACGGAAAGTGCTTTCGCCCAATCTGGTCAGCATAGATCACAATCGTGATTCATGCTCCTCGGTCAAACTCCATTTTGCCACACCGTTTCAGTGAAAAATGCCAAGATAAGCTGTTACAGCTGGCAAGGAGAAGCTGCGCGCTGGTACCAATAGATACGCAGATATAAACTGTATATATTGGCATATGAGATCGTAGTTCGGGAACCAGCTATGGTTCGGTATGTACTGAAAGCTCCCCAACAGAACTATGATGGATTCTATGGATTTTTCGACATTCGTTTAAACAGTATTGCGTTGAACAAAACCTACCCATTTTTTCCGCAGCTTGACCAACATATTCGTATTCTACGGATCAAAATCTACACGATTCATCGAAGTTCTCTCGACGAGACCTCAGAACATACGGAACCATAGTCGGCCATGGATTATGAATTTCACACCAATTATCATGATATTTATTGTGCACGCACGTGAACATGTAGTTCACTAATTTTTTGAACAAATTATACCTAATTTTGACAAATCCTCAGGTAAAGTGAGCGCTCTCTTTGCCGTTTGCGAAGCCTTTATGCCAGCGGTTTACGGCCCTTTGTACAGTAGCGTTTATCGTGCAACTTTGGAGACCCTTCCTGGTGCCTTTTATCTTGTGGGTGGCGCCCTCACTCTTCCGGGTACCCTCCTATTTCTGTGAGTATTTTCGTAATATCTAGATTTGACCCAATGACATCCACATGTTTCTTTATTTCATCGGAATTCCTTGCTTCCACCATGTTTAACATCCATATTTTGAATAGTATTATTTTTGGTTTTTGTTTCTATCTCTTTCTTGCTCGTCTATCTGATATGTTTTTACTCCCGACAGGGAGTTATTTCGAATTCTCCCACATAGTTATAGAATGAATTTCGAATTAGGTGGCTTTACTTCGAGCACAGAGGAGATAGAGCTCGGGGAGCAGTAAAAAAGGTTGATATTGAATACGTTGAACGGAAGGAGAAATTGGACTCGTCCGATCTGCAATTTGGTCTACAAAATGCGGCTTTCGAGGTGGAGCAATAGTAAAGCATAGTAAATAGCAGCCACGTTTCCGATCAGTGAGCCTGACATGGAGATGGGTAAATCATAGCTCCTATTCGCTATTCATATTCGTAAATCTCAATCGAGGTACCCTCGAGTATCTATTCATGTATGTATGTATCTATGCTTGAGAGCGGTGGCATTGAAAAGTCAGTGATAAAACCTTCTACACTAGCCTAACCTGAGTTTAAATCTCGTATAGTGAACCGTTTTCGATATTGTGCCATTGTCCGTCGCATGAACGATATGAAACTAATCATCCAGTTCAGATATTCAAATGTACATACTTGACGTCTTATTTGCCTGAAGGGCTACAGCTGAGAATAAAGTAATATTCGTGTATAATGATGATGATAATTGATCAGAAAACGCTTCATGTATTCGTATATCAGGAAATTGAAATCGAGTGAAGATAGACGTATAAAAGATGGCAACCATTGGTAATGGGGGATTCCGTAAGAATAACCGAGTGCAATCTTTCCGTTCAAAAAAATCCTAAGTGTCTTCGTCCTTGAGACATTGTTGATAGAGAATGGCCAATCAAAGATCAGCTTTGGAATCTGGTATGGACAAACGCTAACGCTTGCTTGTTGGATGCGCTGCGATCAGGCGGAAACAACTACAGTCAGCAGCTAGATTGTAGAGCTACGCTTGCATCGGCGCGCTTTTATCGATGATATCTCAAAAACTGATCGTGAATTCGTTTCTACAATATGTATTATACGGATTTTCTAGTACATGCCTACGTCCAACATACGCATCTGTGGAAGCAATGATAAGTTTTCTACAACAATCTACGAGAAACTATTCTCTCTTGCGAGGTGTACTATGCAAATATATACAATTCGCTGTGACAGAAGCGAGGTAGTCGTCCAGACCCAAGTTACTAGTTGATATCCATGGACGAGACATTTGTAAGAACAACGTACTTCTTTTATACAGCGACCTCGTGCAGAATTTTTCACACTAGAATTTCTACTTCCTTGTAATCGATTTTTTCCTCGCAAGTAAAAGTCAACAAACGTCATCCCGAAAGTCTTTCACTCTTGTCATGTACAGAATGACCTGACGTGGTGTAAAATACCATCGTATGCCCTGGATATAACTACACCTAAATAACGAAGGACCATCCCCTGTATATCCTGTGATGTCAGGGTGCGTATCCTCGAACTCCAGGTAGGTTCGTGGCGTCGAATCAGGTCTTCGAGTGCCTCAGTTCTTCAGATATTCAAGTACGCCTGTACGATACACATATGTATATGCATACATCAATTGATTTCATTATATTCATGACGATGATAACTTTACGAGATAATGATATCAGTAGATTGCTTCGCGACTGAACACGCTTAGCTACACCTGGTACTGTTAAAAGCAGCGGCGGCGGTCCGGGAATATAGAGCTTATGCTAACTGACGAATCAACGAAAAGATAGTTTGAAGAACTTATACGCCACGGCGGAGGGGGGGGGGGGGGGGGGGCGGTATATCGTAGGTAAGGTGCGGTACCAAGCTACCAACGGCGAGGTGAAACAGTTGTGCCGGGACTGTTGAACTGACAATGACATCCAATAAATTTGGGAAACATATTTTAACCGCGAGTTTTTAATCCGTTCCGAATCGTCTATCAAACGTGCATAAGCTTTCGAGGTCACGTTGTAATCCTATTGAAGCGTCGGCAATTTTGTCTTCATTTCCGTATCAATAAGACCGTTGAAGACCCTTGTTAGACGAATTTTTGCATGTCATATCGAAATATGGTGGGATTGAAGAAAGAATCCTCCGTACCCGCGGAGATAACTTTAAACGGCGAAGTAGACGCATCTGTAGGTGGCAATGAGGTCTCGTGGAACACCATGAGTTTTGGACAAAAGTGTTCATGCTTTGTGAAAAACATAACTGTTGAACCAATCATTGCTTTTTATATTATGCCGAGTTCCCTCGCTTCCATTACAACACAAAATCTAAACATCGAAAAAGCCTGCCGTGTTAATTTAGCATATCCCGACCACGTATGCACTGCATTAGCTGCTCGAAATACAACAGGATTTGAAAAAGAGGAAATTGCAGTGCAGCAATTGACCGCCGGTATGCAATCCTGGAAAACTGTGCTCCAAAGTGCACTCCCAGCAATCCTGATTCTTTTCATTGGCGCCTGGAGCGATAGAACTGGACGACGGAAACCGTGTATGTTATTTCCAATACTTGGTGAATTTCTTACGTGTATTAGCCTTATCATTTGCACTTATTGGTTCTACGAACTTCCTATGGAAATCGCTGGAGTTTCGGAAGCACTTTGGCCGGCACTTTTTGGCGGCTGGTTTACGATGTTTATGGCAACATTTAGTTACGTATCCGCACATACATCCGTTGAATCGAGGACGTTTCGTATTGGAGCCGTTAACATATTTGTATCAGCTGGTGTACCAATCGGGACGGCATTGTCTGGAGTACTTTATGTTAAACTTGGATTCTACGGAGTATTCACAATTTCTGCAGCATGCTACGTATTCAGTTTTTTTTACTGTCTCATTCGCATCAGAGAGGCACCCAGATCGTTGGCTATACAACCAGAAGAGCGGGCTAAACATTCTTGCTGTGCTTCTTTTATCAGTTTCTTTGCTTTCCGGAGTATTTTTGAAACTATCAAAGTCGCTCTCAAAAAAGGCGCTAATAACAGGCGGGCAAGGGTCGCTAGTCTGGTCATCATTACTATGATCCTCTTTGGTCCAACACACGGTATGCTCATCTTCAATATATATATTCTTTACCTAGATTTTGGGGTCACCAGTACCTTGTTTCGCATGATGAATAACATAATTGGGATTTGGATGGGAAGACGCGATTGCGTTCCTTCTTCCGCTGCGCATACGGTACGTAGCGATGAAAGGAGCAGAATCGCGTCCGATCATACAAAAGATCTCTCGAGATGTTTGGAAATATTTTGTCTTTAATGATTTCTAGATAATACTATATTCCCATTTATGGATGCGGTTATGCGACTCCGAGCTTAGTGGTCTGAAAAATGTATATGTATGTCGGATCGTCAGGCAAATAGATATAGATTACAGAAATTTTTGGTAACAGGCCTCCATATCACATTTTAGTAGCTGAGAAAGCGTACCCTTCATATCTGAATCAGCGAAGCTCGTATACACGCTGATTCTTAGCGAGCTTCGCTGATTTAGATTTAGAGAGTAAACAGTTTCACGGAACCCATTGATTCAAAAGCATCGTCATCCGTTTATAAATCAGATCGCTCCGTTTCTTCAAATATGCAGTGTCTATTAAACAACTTTCCGACTTATATATATTGTAATAGTTCAGTTTTTGCAGCCCTTCTGCCTCAGTCGCCATCAGTGCGCGATGATACTGACTCAGGATCAAAAATGATATGCGGAACAGCGCAACTCCGATCTGTAAAGATTCTACGCCAACTCTATCTCCGATAGATGATCCAATGATCTTTACAAATTCCAGAACTGTGATTCAGGTCTGATGTCAATCCGATCATATATAGGTACCGGGGTTTTTCGATGGTCATTCGCTGGGCATGACTGTTCAAATACTGGGGATCCGTGCTAATGTCACCAGTCTATCAAAAATTCGAATTGTGTTAGATATTGGAAAGTAGACTATTCTCTTAGAGAAAACTAGATGACTGCATGTTCCGAAAAATGTCTGTACGGAAGTGATACTATACTAATTTTTCATCGAAAATATGGAACCAATTCCGAAGAACCCTCGAGCTGTCTCATCGGTGACTGGAACCCTGTATCCAAGCGTTGGTGGTCATGTGAATCGAATATACTCTTATACCAAGATCGCCGTTCTAACGTTTGAAACATGCAATTCCAGGCGAAGCCGCGGTGTCGTACTTAGCCATGAGATACAGATTCAACTGGAACGAAGTGCAATACAGCATATTCTCAACTTACACTGTGGTCTTGCATATTTTTGGTGAGTATCGGCCGCCAAAAAGCGCCTGCCGAGCAAAGAGCTTCGCCAAGTTATTCGAACTGTGACTCTTATCTGCAAATATTAATTTTGCCTATTACTGTCTTTTTACATTTTATCATGCAAAAGCATAATGATATCAATCGATGCTGCCGAGTACATTTTGTGATTGTAAATAAATCTGCATAGTTACATAAATTGTCCTATCATACGTGGCCGCAGATCTAGTTATACAGATTTATTCGAAACTATGCCATGTAGAATTGAAGTGACGACAATCAATCGCTCGGAATGTAATATACGTATACGAAAACATAAATTTCTACGACACGGTGAGAGAAAGTGGCTTTCAGACGCCTGCTTTCGGTCGGTACAATGCCTATAACTGCTGAGTATTGACTCCTCCTATAGTTACAGTTTGCAAACGTTGCATATTGCGGTGTGATACTATGAAAAGATCGCTGAAGACTCGTAGGGCGATCTACATACTACCGGATGTGTTATTTTATAATAGTAAACCAACAGATTTGAATTGGGAATTTTAGGGGTTCATAGACCGCATCACATTTCCTATCCTCGTATCACATTCTGATCAGCTTGCATAAATTGTTTTTACCAATATAAGCACGTCACATTCAGCCATATCTCGAATTAATCATTGTTACGATCATTGTAGGCACGAAAAAAAGTTAGCCAGATTTATGCAGTCTCAAGACCGAAACACTTTCTAATCTAGGAATGATCGCGTCGGTTGGGATACTTAGCCGTCTTTTGAAAATGGACGATGCTCTCATTGGCGTCTTGTGTTGCACGTCCAAAATCCTCGCAGCTTTTGTTTACGCATTCGCCACTACCGATTGGGTGATATACTTGGGTATGTAAATTTTATACAAGTATACTTATTTTTCGCTCTATAATTATATATTTGCGTTCTCTTATCGCCCTCAAAATGCTTATGATGAATATATATATTTTTTCGGATGATCGTTTCAAGCACCTGCGGTCGATCTCATTGGTAACACGTCATTTATCGTGATGAGAGCTATTGCTTCGAAATTAGTTCCAATCAACGAGTTGGGTAAGTGTTATACCAGACCTCATTGGATAATTACTGTATACGAATCTTCGGTGGGTTATATTGTACATCCTAGGTCACGGAAAGTGCTTTCGCCCAATCTGGTCAGCATAGATCACAATCGTGATTCATGCTCCTCGGTCAAACTCCATTTTGCCACACCGTTTCAGTGAAAAATGCCAAGATAAGCTGTTACAGCTGGCAAGGAGAAGCTGCGCGCTGGTACCAATAGATACGCAGATATAAACTGTATATATTGGCATATGAGATCGTAGTTCGGGAACCAGCTATGGTTCGGTATGTACTGAAAGCTCCCCAACTGAACTATGATGGATTCTATGGATTTTTCAACATTCGTTTAAACAGTATTGCGTTGAACAAAACCTACCCATTTTTTCCGCAGTTTGACCAACATATTCGTATTCTACGGATCAAAATCTACACGATTCATTGAAGTTCTGTCGACGAAACCTTAGAACATACGGAACCATAGTCGGCCATGGATTATGAATTTCACACCAATTATCATGATATTTATTGTGCACGCACGTGAACATGTAGTTCACTAATTTTTGAACAAATTATACCAAATTTTGACGTATCCTCACAGGTAAAGTAAGCGCTCTCTTTGCCGTTTGCGAAGCCTTTATGCCAGCGGTTTACGGCCCTTTGTACAGTAGCGTTTATCGTGCAACTTTGGAGACCCTTCCTGGTGCCTTTTATCTTGTGGGGGGCGCCCTCACTCTTCCGGGTACCCTGCTATTTCTGTGAGTATTTCCGTAATATCTAGACTTGATCCAATGACATCCACATGTTTCTTCATTCCATCGGATCCCTTGCTTCCACCATTGTTTAACATCCATATTTTGAATAGTATTATTTTCGGTTTTTGTTCCAATCTTTTTTTTTTCTCGTACATCCGATACTTTTTCATTTCTATCAGTGAGTTATTCTTCTTTTTCTCAAAGACAATTATACAATGAATTTTGAACTAGATGGCTTTACTTCGAGCACAGAGGAGATAAGGCTCGGGAAGCTGCAAAAAAGGCTCATGACGATTCTGTGGACCGGAAAGAGGAATCGAATTCGTCCGATGTGAAACGAGGTCTGAAAAATACGGGCTTCGAAATAGAGCAATTGTAAAATATAGTAAAAAGCAATCTCGTTCACGATCAGTGAAACTGATTCGAAGATAGGCATATCATAGCTTTTAATCGCTATAAATTTTCATAAATATTTTTACTCTAGGCTGCACTTTAGCCTGGATGTATGTACAGTAGAGCTGTTCGGTAATTTGGTATACTCATATTTTCCCGGTAATCTTCTCTTCTCATGATTCGGTATTGGCATCGGCCGCTGAAACCGACACCGAAATACCGTTGCGACATTTGTTCATATCGAATTGTAATGTTGGCTTGACATTACTTTTTTCTCAATCAGCCCGCCGATGTTTTATCATTATTACAGCATTTACCGGAATATCGGTATTTCGGTGAACCGAAAATACCGAATGAAAATACGGGATTCCATACGGAAACTCGGTATCGATTTTCCAGTGCCGAACAGCCCTAATGTGCATACTCACGAGCTGTCGGAATCAAAAAGTAAATAAAGTATGTCTCACTGTTACATTAGCCTAACCTGAGAGTAGGCATTATAAATTTTGTACAGAACTTTGTCGCAATACTTAAATGCCTGAACTGTTCTCGATACTGGGCTAACTGAAGTAGACGAAAGAACGAATTAATGTATTTCTTGCTTTTCAGAAAAACAAGGTTCGATAACCCGCTCCCCTTTCACTTTTGCAATTGGTACATATCGTTTTCTGTTTTCAGAAAGCACACCGTCATTATTTTCGACAGTGCGGCCAATCACTGAATCCCTCAATCCTTCGACGATCTTCTTATACATACATAGAAGATATATACGGTTCGGGCAAATGCGTATAGATGTATTCTGAGTAGTTCATAATATTCCGGGTATGAAAATTCCTTGGCGCAAAGATACGAGGCTGGCGCTCGGCGGCCTACGAAACTTGGCGGCGATTCGCCGCCGTGAATCTCGATTAGAGTCAATGTATGGGACTATACGAGGAAACGATCCCCCCGTATTCAGTTCACGCATGGCACCGTACTTTAGAAGAAATCCTGAAGCTTTCCGCGAGCAACACATCACTGACATTTCCGGCAGCGGAGCCCGAGCGAGTGCTGCGCGAGGATATTCTAATCGAGAAGACACAGGTATCAGTCTTCCGATCTTTCCTATAGAATTATACTAAAAAGTCATGACCTAGTATGAAGGAGAATGAAAACAGTGTGCCATTGTCCTTCGCATGAACGATATTAAACTAGCCCACTGGTCGGATTCCGATACAATTATAATCGTACAGTTCAGATATTCAAACGTACATACTTGATGTCTTATTTGGTTGAAGGGACAACTCAATACTATGAATATGAGGAAAACCGATGTCCTATAGCTGGGAATCGAAATGATAGATAGTAATGATAATAATGATCGATCAGGTACACTCCATGCAGGTATTCCTATATCAGAAGATTTATGTTGAAAGAAGATGTATAAAAAATGGTGACCATTGCCAATAGGGGTTTGCGTAAGAAAAACCGAGCGCAATCTTTTCGTTTAGAAAAATCCTCAGTGTTTTCGGTCCTTGAGATATTGTTGATAGAAGACGGCCAATTGGAGAGCAGCTTCAGAATCTGGCATTGACAAACGCTAACGCGTGCTTGTCGGATGCGCTGCGATCAGGCGGAAACAACTACAGTCAGCAGCTGGATCGTGGAGCTGCGCTCGCATCGGCTCGCCTTTATCGATGATATCTAAAAAATTGAACGTGAATTCGTCTCTAACGTTATTGTTTCATATCGGTTATGCCTAGCTTTTAATAGGTAGGTCGACGTGGGAGTAATACTATTCGTCGCAGCATTTCCGAGGAACCATCGACGCTGAAATTATACATATAATTCATCCGAGCAGAGTTCGTCATAATTATGTCCAAGTAGATTCGCATACGCACCAGATTCTACAATTAACATCGTCTAGCTATAATTAGGCAATTAGTGAACAAACTATTATCATTTTCTAACGAACATCGTGATTACCGGAAATCTCCGTTCTACTTTGCGGTCTTTCAGAATTTCGACCCCCGCCAATCCATAAGAAAAAGAATTCAGAGACGACCACGCTCGTATATTTATACAGATGCCGAAAAAGGAATATTTAACAATCAAATATGTGTCTCCTTGTGATCGACCGCAGCCTTTTCCCCTTACGGGCTTCGACTTATATTTTTCTGTTATAATACGTAGACACAGCAAGATATAATATTCCTCGATCCTATCGCTTCCGTATACCCAAGTGCCAACTGAAAGGCTTACCTAACCGTAATATAACGCCAGACTTACATCAATATTTCTCAAAACTTGAAAAATTATGTGTATGAGTTTTCATGAAATGGCCAGAGAGCACTTTAATAGGAAAATACTTCGGTGCTGTCTAATTCTATGGAAGCCGACAGATCAATATCCATTTTTTCCCGGTAGTTTGGAATGAGAGATAGTGCAACGAAGAACATTTTCATGAAAATGAGTGGACCGAGATTTACAGGTAAATTTCTGAAGAGAGCTGCGCCGGTATCTCTTAGTCAGAGACCAAAAAACATTGTACGCTGCGTTCGAATCTGTAAACTAGAATTTTCAATGCAATTATAAGTTGATCCGATAAGATGACACGATGATACCAAATTATTTCATGTCATGGAATGCTAGTTTCAAAATACCAATTGCTTGGGTTACAATTTCGGGCTGATTTTCCCGCTGTCTGGAAAGTAGATGCTGTTCCAAATTTTGAAAGAATATACGTATGTACTATACTCGTGACTTGCGGGCTTACAATTAGGCAAAATCAAAGTTCCTAACAATAAATAGAAAAACTGTTCGGAAATAATTCAAAAACCATCCCAGAATTTTTTTACATTCTTATTCAACGTTGGATAGCGCCCCGCGGCACTTGAAATTTTCCATTCAAAATACATGGGTTCTCACAACGTTCAGAATTTCAATTTATTCCTATGCTCAGTATGCACGAAAAAATCGTAAACTATGGGAATTCACTAAGAAATACAACCTCCTCGGAGGAAAAAAAAATTCATCTCGTTTCGACGGAGTTGGAATTTTTTTGTTTTTCTCTTTCAAGCCCATAGTTTGTCATTTATCCGTGCATACTGAGCATAGGGATAAATTAGAATCCTCAACATTGTAAAAACCCATGTATTTCGAATGGAAAATTTCAAGCTCCATCCAGCGTCAAAATAATGATTTGACCAAATTTAGGGATTCTTTTTTTGAATTATTTCGAAATATTTTTTCTACTTGGGAACTCGGTGCACAAGTAATGAACGCCCTTGTATGTACGTACTCAAGCCGTGTAGTATTCGCGCGTAACGTTATCAAGATAAAATTCATACCGAGCTTTCATACTTATTGTTAGCTCGGGTTCCACGAGCGGTTTTGTCGAGCACAAATCGCGTCAGAAGTACATTTTCTTCAAGGCTTTGTCATGCTGATCTTCGTGTTCATACTCACAGATATGGGAAGTCGAAATGCTTGGTTGCGAAACCAGTGAGTCTCGATATGACATCTATCTAGACTGAGAAATGACTGCGCGGAACAATCGAGTCAAGTCAATCGAGACACCTGTCACAGATTAATCTACAATGCCGAGGATCAAAGTACAAGAGGTAATGAAATCTGCCGCCGAGAAGCTCCCGCCATAAAAAAAGCTTGCGACGAGCGGACGTGGCAAATGCCGATGGAAGACCATTTTTAAATGATACACGAGGACAATTTTCTAGCAGAGGTTCCAATTCTTACTCGTGAATTTGAGCATACAACAGAAAATTCGACGATATATCTTTGACCTACACATTCCGGACGTGTGCTCCTGCCTTTTGAAATGTACGTCCGTTATACCGAAGTATTAGCTGTATCACTCTTCATTTTTTGAAATGCAGCATTTTCAATCTAATCCAATAGACACAATTATCGACTATTCCTCCACGAATAAGGGATGGAAAGCAAAAGACTAGTAGCTGATCTGCAACAGCGACTACAGTAGTACCACGAACATCAGGAGCTGCGCTACATATCCAGCAGTTGCTCAAGGATGAACGGTATAAATTTGTCAACCGCACGCACGAGGTGACATCACAGGAATCTGACTTTATCGCTTCACTTCTTTCTATCCGTTCCTATCGGCTCTTCCTATCTCGGTCGGGATGCAAAATATTTGTTAATTTAGGAACCATGGCGGCTATTGGGGTATATCTAGCCATTTATGAAAAATTGACGATTCTCTCGTCGGCATGATGATCAGCCGCATGAGCGAAACCCTCGCAAGTTTTGAACACGCGTCTACAAGTATCGAGCGGATGATATACTCAGCTCGTAAATTTCATATATTTACACTATACTTGACATATATATTTATATGATAGTAACGCTATCTCATTAGTCTTGAAATGAACGATTGGAATTCCTTTCTTCCCATTTTTATGAGTGCGTTAAGCGTCTGTGTCAGAGCGAATGAATGGTGCGACGTAGACTGCGATAACGCTGGGTGGACGCTCGTGAGGAAGGTCAAGTAACGTACTTGCTCTATTTGTGATAACAGTATGCGCGAAGAGGGTGCAAATTTCCCGTCCCTATACATCGAGAATATACAGAATTGAGAAAGTATTTTGTTTTCTTTCGAAAATACGTTACTTTCGAATAATTGGATGGATATTGTTTCGTTCAAAACCGATTAGTCGGTGGAACCGAGTTACGGCCGTTCGAACATTTGGCGGTCGCTGGATTTTCGAATTATTCACAAATCTGTAAATCGAAAACTACTTCGGAGCAAAATCTGAAGATATTTATGGGTGCTTCTTTGAGCTGGATAAGCATAATGACAAATTACGAAAATATTTAACGGCGGGGACCGTCCACGTTGGGATAAATTTCCCCAATCGTATGGCAAAGCCACGTGTGTAGGTGGCAAAAAAGTAACACCGATAAATTATAATCCGCGTAAAATCTACGCGATATTATTTATAGACCCAGACAGCCACTATATCGTCGTAAATTATCTAGCAAACGCGGCAAACTTCAAACGACCACGAACATCGCACACAAAGTCATGTACAAAAAACTTCACCGATTCGAATCTTTTCTATTGCCTTTCTCTCATAGATATACTTGATTCTCATCGCATAATATTACAATGTGGCTCTTGGGATTATGAATTCGAAAAACTCCTTTGTCACACATCATCGGTCTCCCATAAATCCTTCAGGCTTATATGAGAGCATTTTCGAAGTATTACTGCTCACTCAATGTCTTTTATTGCTGACCGGCTGAGAAATTCAAACAATTGTCATCGATTCTTATATCATATGAATTATTCAAATGGTGATCTAGTGTGGATTAGTGCTACGTTGACGTCACCGTGAGCCTTGAATCCGTAACTACGAGTAATGCATTTTCGATCGAGTGTCCGTAAAGTACGACTTTTCGCTCGTGTTCAGCGGCCGTAAAGTACGATTGAAAAATGTTGTCCGTACCTCGGCCGTAAAATTTTACGGCCTAGGTACGAAAAGTATTATATAATTCCGTACTACTCGAGATCTTGTCGCCAATTTTACACACAGTATATAATTTCAGTAGAAATTGTGTTTTCTACTGAACATTTCTACCACATATCAGTACTTATAGGCATGATAATTATCATTTTGAATATGTTCGTAAGACCAAAGTTTGTCTTTTATCCTGCTTTCCGCCACTCAGAGCCGAAATACGTGTTCCCTACCGAAAATCGGAAGTTCCATGCGAAATCTCGGACCTGGGCCAAACCGGGAGTAACATTATATCAGAATTATTTTCTGCCCTTGATATCCCTTTTTTCGTATCTCTTACAATTTCCGAGATATTTGCCTGGGGCTATTGAAGAGATCACCCTGCACACGCCGGCGATAGGCGCATGAGACTTGCACGGCGCGGCGGCTGCTAGTTCACGTGGACAAATTTATCACTCGTACCTACCACTCGACAAGACATATTGTGATAGAGATAGCGCTGATCAAGCAAGCTACAGAATGGAATCCTTGATGGCGTATTCCTTTTTACTTTGTAACGTGCTTGTCGAGGGGATTTTCCGTTCACAGCTGTTCACCAATTAGCCCAAACGTTGGAGTACTCCGAAAAGAAAGACGGCATCTTGATTGAAAGCAAACTTTATTCTTGTTCTAGAATATTTTCTGCCCCGCATTTTCGATGTAACGACGTTTGTATCGGGTGAAATAAACAAGTGAAAAAATAACTAACAAACTCAAAGCCGGTGTCATGAGCTTTATTCCAGAAAAGCCTACAACATATATGTGAAACGAATCTGTAATATGAAGGACGAAATAAGGTCCCAGTTGTACAAGCGCATACGTACATGTATGCTCAGAAATGAATATTACGTCAGCATGTGAATGCAAAATATTGAAAATGAGAATTATCGTGTGTCTTATAGGTACTGATTTGTAGTAGAAAATTTCGGTAGGAGACACAATATCTACTAAAATTATGTAATGTACAGCATAGAATCCTATGCGTCGTCTTACGTGACAACCTCCCGCCACATCGCCGCGCTGGCTTATTTTCCGCTGGTTGTATTCGCGTGGCGTTTGAATTTCCGTAGTTCCCCACGGTGCTGGTAGAGGCGGAGGCAGTGGTTCTGGGGCATGACAGGGGCATACTGCAAATGAAAGTATCGTGCCAAGCTACCACGAAAGGACGCATTTGCGTTCGTACAGGGACTCAGTGCTGTCGCGTGCAACACTTGTGACCAGAAGATTGGAAACGTCAACGACACCCAATCAACCATCAACTTGAAGAACACTAGTTTAAAGCGAGTTTATAATCTGCACAGAATAGTCCATCAACCGGATGTAGTTCCGGGGGGATCACGGTTCAGTCTTCTTGATGCGTCCAAAAATTCATTTCTACTACCGTAATAACGAAAACGTTTAAAACCCATGTGAAAACTGAACTTTATGAGAAAATTTAAAAAATGACGGAGTTGAAGAAAAACACGAGAACCACTCCTTGGGAGATAGATCCAGACGGTGGAGTAGAAGAAGCTGCAGATAGTGTCGCAGTAGCATGGAAAGCGATGAGCTTTAGAAAAAAATGTTCATACTTCATGAAAAACGTGACCGTTGAACCAACCATCTTATTATATTTTGTTCCTAAAATCTTTGTTTCTCTTGCAATACAGAATTTAGGCCTTGAGAAAGCCTGCCGTGTTAATTTAGGCTATTCTGATGACGTATGCACGGCATTGACTTCCGGAAATTCAACGTATTTCAAAGACGCGGAAATTGCAGTTCAACAACTAGTCAGCGGTGTGCAAATCTGGCAATCTCCTATCGCTAGTGCATTCCCAGTTGTAATTATACTCTTCGTTGGCGCGTGGAGCGATAGGACGGGAATACGAAAACCGTTAATGCTATTTCCAATACTTGGCGAAATACTCGCACTTGTGAGCTACATTATTTGTACTTATTGGTTTTACGAAATTCCTATGGAAGTTGTCGGAGTCCTTGGTTCAATTTGGCCAGCACTCACCGGTGGCTGGATGGCAATGACTGTAGGCGCATTCAGTTACATAATCGACGCTACGACCCCTGAATCAAGGATGATTCGCATAGGAATTCTCAACGTCTTGATATCAGCTGGCCTACCAATGGGGTCGGCATTGTCTGGGGTGCTTTATGTCGAACTTGGATTCTACGGAGTATTCGGAATCGCTACATTATGTTACGTAGTAGCCTTTCTTCACTGTCTGATTTGGATCAAAGAGATACCTAGACCACTGGTCACGAAGCCGGAAGAGAAGGCCAAGCGCTCTGGCTGTGGTTCTTTCATCGATGTCTTCGCCATCCGACATATTTCCGACACAATTAAAGTCTTATTCACAAAAGGCGTCCATAACCGACGGATTAGGATCATCTTTCTTATGATCATTCATATGATTATCATCGGTCCATCGCAAGGTGAGTTTCTTTTCATTGTATACTTTCTATCCAAGTTCTCGAATAAATATGGTTCTTTGACAGAAGACGTTTTGGAGCAAACTCCCGAATGGAAGGACGTTTTTTTTTCCACGTTCTGCATTGTTTTTACCATTTTCAAGCAGACATTTCACGTGTTACATTCCAGAATTTGTTACCGTAATACGGACCGAATTTCCGGTTCAGTTGCTTGATTTTGTGGGTTCTCTAGTTCTGGAACTCTCTCACAATGTAATCCACATTTTCCTTCTAAACGTTTTTGAGGGTATTTTTTTTCATATTTTCAATGGCGCTTATTTCCAAAAATCTGAAACATTCTAGAGAATCTTCGGGCCGGTGATGAACGATACGACGGCCGCACATTTCTACAGACTTGGCGAATACATGAGAAAAACTATTCTCACATAGGCGTTGGATGATCATTCTTGGGCACGTAGAGAATAATGTTAATTTCTTTCATATTTTCGTTCGTATCATCCGAATTGATTTTTCAAGTATAGATGACGTTATCTGCCACGTGTTCGTCGTAGTTTCAGGTTCGCCGGACAGCCTGGGGGGGGGGGGGGGGGGGGGGGGGGTGGATTTCACATTTTCCAATCATTACTAACGTACGAAATAATTGCCACTCATCTGTACAATGACAATCATTCGTATTGATAAGTTTTACTATAAATGAGCAGTGTTATAGGTTTAATATTTCGGGTACGTATAGCCGGATATCTTCGAAACAGATAAATGCTCATATCTCTTTGTGTAAATCTCGATTGACTTCTTATCTTTTCTCAAGTCTTAGATCCCGGTGATAGCAATAAACAAATCAGACCTTCTGACATACCTACTTGGCATATACAGAGAGTTTTCGGTGAAAATAGTCCACCTAGAAATATACAACTGGGCAGACGAGGGTTTAAACAATTTTTATTTGTATCACTTGAATTTGATTCTTTCGATGGTCGATTAAACGGCATTCTTCGTCGTTTGTCTATTGTCATTGGCCATCGGTTGCCATAGAAACTATAAACATCCTCGCTATGAACGTCGCTCATAATCTCATACCTTCACTAACCTATGTTCGTGGCTACGTTAATGCGATTCAATCGACCATCCAAAGAATAAATTGCAAGTGGGCATAAATAAAAATTGTTTGAATCCTCGAATGTCCAGTTGCATATCTCTAGGTGTGCTAGTTTCACCGAAAACTCTCTGTATACCTAACAATACTCACAATTGGTTGTACTACACTCTCCGGCTATGTTAGAAAATTTACACGTGCAATTGGGGAGATACTACGATCTCCACCTGCAAAAATTTTGCGTAGCTCCAGTAACCCCGGCAATTCAGTGGTTGGGGGTGAATCAGCCGCGGAGTGAAATCACAAAAGTATTAACATCGCAAATCTTTTGGAAGACCAAAGATGTAAGACAGTCATATAGTTGAATCAGTCGTCTGATTTACAATGTTACCCACCGCAGCATCACGTAGCATAGGGACTACGTTTTGGCGCACGGGTATAAAAAAGAGCTTTCATATGCTTTCATATGCTTTCATGCAACAGTCAGGGTGCGATTATCCTCGACACTTTCTCACATTCCATGCACACACAGTGCATGGAATCATTTAAAAAGAAACAACAGAAAATGTTGATGAGCTCAGATGATACGTTATTACCACAGGAATTGTATGCCGTGAGAAATGTTGTAGGATCAACAAAGATTTGATCAAGCACTTTCAGTTCGTTACAGCATAGCATCTATGCAAGAGCAAATAATCCACATATTGGGGCTATCATCAAGCTACTAGCATTCGATCATTCATCCATTCATGATTACTCTAATTTCAAAACTCTCGTAAAATAATTTCGGGTGGTCGGTGCTGCGTAAGCGTTGCGTGGCATTGATGAGAAATAATAGTTATTTAGATACAATTTATCAATAATTCATACGCCCTGAGCTGTAACAACGAATTGCGTAACCACTTCAACTCGGTTGTAAGGCTGATTCTATAATAATCCATGATTACTGTGAGCGTGCTAGACTCTTCGATTCTCGCCTAATTTATAGGACAATACATCTTGCCATATAGCTAGTATTTTCGAATCAACGATAAGCACTGTTCGCTCTTCCCATTATAACAAACAACTCGTTACGTATACTAGCATAATTATTTTCAGAAACAACTTTTTTCTCTTAAGCATAAACTATACTTGAGTATAATCTCGACATTCCTATTCACGGCTTCTGCAAGATATAATATACCTATAATATAGTACGTATCATCCGTGATATGCAAAATGATTTTTTAAGTGTTTTCAAGAATATCCTGCCCCTTTTGCCTATGTATATGTACGTAGGTACATATTTACACATGACAAAACATAGCCTCATGTTATTAATTTGTCCATTCATGATTCATTTCGCCAGTATGATGTTTGAAATACAAAATTCAGGTGAGCCAGCAGTGATGTACCTCTTCTCGCGGTACCAATTCAACTGGAACGAAGTGCAATACAGCATTTTTTCAACTTATAACATGCTGGCTAATTTCGCTGGTGAGTATTATCAGCAATGATACTTATATGGGTTTATCAAATTATCGAGGTCGAATTTCTGAAATTGTAGATTATATTAAACCAAGATATGATTACAAGTGCCAGAAACTATAGACACAATCGCAAATCACTATTCTATTATATGAAATCTACCTCTTCTCTATTTTTCAAAATCCATTTTCAATACTTAAAGCTAGAAAAAAATGAATACCTTTCTTTCTTGAAAACGCACACTCAGTCAGAGGCGAAGAAATCATAACGGTTATCACCGTGGAGCAAGTTTCTTCTTCTTTCGAAATTGAGTCATTTTCAAAACGAGAACATTTTTCATTCCAGGAATGGCGGTGTCTATTTGGTTATTTTCTCATGTGTGCAAAATTGACGATGCTATAGTTGGCGTGATCAGTTGCATGAGCAAAATTCTGGCGGCTCTAGTTTACGGATTTGCGAGTACGGAATGGATGATGTACTTAGGTTTGTGAATCTCTTCAATGATCATTGGCATCCGATCATACCAATATTACAACTTTTTCATAGTTCTTGAGATGGACGGTTCAAAAATCTGACTTTTTTTTATATTCGTTTTAAGCACCGGTGGTAGAGTCCGTGAATGGGGCGGCACACACCTCGATGAGATCTATTGCTTCAAAATCCGTTCCAAAACATGAGCAAGGTGAGTTATATTCTACCTCAATATTTAAGTAATTAATTCGTATGAACATATTCGTATTCAAATCTTGTTCTTATTTTTATTTTTTTCTGTCTATCACATTGAACAAAAAATTGTATGACGATTTTTCATATACTTCTAGGTAAACTAAGCGCTCTGTTTGGCGTTTGCGATGCTCTTATGCCAATGGTCTACGTTCCGATGTACAGTTCCATTTATCGTGCAACGTTGGACACTCTTCCCGGTGCTTTCTTTCTTTCAGGCGGTGCCCTCACTGTCCCGGCTGCCATCCTATTTTTGTGAGTATATCTTTACTATGGAGCTGCCATTAAATGATTCATATATTCGCAGATCGCTTATCGAGCTGCAGGTTTTTTCATTTGCTTTGAAATTTGTTTTCACTTTCGCTACACATTCAACGCCAGTCTATAACTTTTAGCTATTTCTTTCGCGCTTCTTCCCCACCTGCCGTAGGTATATCTGTTTATTATTCCTCTTCAGGAGCGAGATTCTGTTGTTTTCATCCCTTTTCAAAAATATTCATAATACGTATGATTTTGAAATCAGATGCCTTTATACCGAGCGCAGAGGAGATCGAGCTCGAGAACCTGCAGAGGCTGCGGAAGAGGCCAATAAGAGAACAGAGAAATCTAACGAGAGCTCGGAAACTTCGAATGTGCAGCGAGGGCTGGATAATGCAGCCTTCGAGACGGAGCGAACGGAATGCTCGTAAAATGTATTGAAAAGCAGATGCCCTTACGATTAGTGAAACTGACATAGATAGGTATGATATATAATTAGAATGTGTCTACCTATCCTCATCCCTGAAACTCCTATTTCCAATTTCCGCACACAAACAAATCCTAGTTTTATGACCATCTTCCGTTTACTTCATCTGCGATATCGTTCTGATTATTTTCTCCTTCTCTCTACGAAGCATCCCTGGTGCCGCCCGCCATCCACTTTCCATTCTCACCAAAAAATCAAAAATCAAAAATCCTCCAAAACTACACGCCCTGTATCAGATCTCGAAAACGGTCGCCACTTATCTCTACAAAGTATTATAAACATCATATTCGTCCAATAAATATATACGATTTTCACGTTGAACCAAATCTCGTCCTTTAACAGCGTGATAATGAATGAAATTAATCACGACCGAGCGAATCCAAAGACGTGTTTGTGCAGTGGCAAGTTCGTCGCAGCGCGGCGTACAATACGATCTGGAGATGCAAGAGTGAATTATTTCCGCAATGGATTATAAGAAGAAGAGCAGGTGAGACGGGATCATAGAGTCCCTGTCGGCTCCACTTATTCGTTCTTCATTATACTTGAATATGCGGCTGCTATGTAATACTGTGTCCACGATACGCAAACGTAGTATATACCAACCAGGTATTTCTCTTGAATTTGGTCCGTGAACTGCCAGACCAACATCTCCGAGTCTTAATAGGACGTGCTCTATGAGTCGGAGAACAGGGTTTAATTAGATAAAGACCGTCGCGGAGCGGAAACTATTCGACGAAGCATCTGATAAGTGGGCTTGTTGTCCAGCTCACACCTATTATACCTATACAAACGCACGTTACTTACATCGCATGTTCACGAAGCTGTGTGTACGCGACAGTTACGCGCTCCTTTCCGAACTATCAACTCTCTACTTGGAGGTGCCTTATCTCTGTATAGGTGTATCTGCTAACACGATATCCAGAGCTTAAAAAATATCGTATATATGTAGATATACCTATGTCTACTCGAACTGCCGTGTAAGATCATCGCGGATTGTCAATCGAATAGGAATTTTTAGCCGCTCTGCATACTCCGCATAATCGCACTCGGACGAAGGTAGCGCAGTTTCCTACTCACAATTTGAATAACTGCCCACGAATGCACATATATGTTCATCGCGTGTCCAGATATTCATTCGAGCGACCAAATAAATGTTAATAATTTCGACCAAATAATCACATAACTTCTTCGATAAAATCAGAACAATAGTTCTTGTTCAAAAGTTTGTGTGCGGTATTGGTGAGTTTGTACTTTCAGAGTGAATAAAATTAGGTCGAATAACGGTTCGACAATGTTTGGACCAAGCATTATGATCCCGCTGTACAGATACTGTATAAACTTGACACTGAACACTTACACGTCGAGAAGGCTGAATTTTATTGCCGAATGATATCGCGCTCGAGGCAAAGACGGTAGACCTGAGTCTACTGTCCTTGGGTTCTAGGTTGATCTATTCAATTCGACGGAGCGCAAACATCTTTTTCCCAATTCTTGCCGCACCTTCAATTTTTCTGTTTTCGCGTGTCACTATAGGTATAGAGATGTATTCTGTCATTCCCAGTACACATCGCATCGCTTTTTGTTCTTCATTCCATTCCGTATGCGTCTGAAAGCATGCGAAATTATCCAATTGTGACCTGTGAATGGTATGATGAGACCCAGCCGCGCGTGTTCTCTCTTGTCAATCATTACGATTATGTAATCGATCGCGGAACCTATGAGATTCAAATCCAGACTGTATTCATGTTATATACCAATAGATATAATTCCCACTTTCGGCATTCCACTTTAATGTCGGCATACTTTCGCAATCGCGAGAATCTCAGCCAGAAAGTATACACTCTAACTGTATTCTATCGAAGTTTCGACTGACTAGCGGCGAACTCATGTTAGAAACAGAGCGAGGGCAATGTTTAGCTCATAAACGAGATAAATAAGTGTGGCAAACTGTTTTATCGGAAAGCATAATATAACTCGTTCACGATGTACCTTGGCACTATACAACAACTGAACACCTCCTCGTGTTGTATTTTGCTTACAAATAAATGCTAATAACTAATTACGTGCAGAGTACGTTTAACAATGAATTCATAATATCGCGCAGAGATAGGAATTGCTGATTCGTCATTTACATCGTCGCTCTGTTGTTCGAACTACGAACATTATCGTACTTGTTCACGAGGCACATGCCAATCCAACTGGAACGAGGTGCAGTTCAGCATGTTCCAACTAATGTAGCATGTCAACAAATCGTCCTGGTGAATGTTATGAGGAATAACGACTACATGAGGCTGTAGGCGTATGGAATCATTTCTATTAAATTACGAAAAACACGGACTCTATTGGCCAAGACATAATATCATGCTGTATCTAATTCGACTCGAAAAGCCAGCGATTTCGACACAAAAATTATATTAACCGTACTCTTATTACATTACCTGTTTGGCCTCATCAGCAGTGTATCTATTCGTTGCGACCGACGTTTCCGAGATTGCTCTATATCTGTGTAGTGTACGTATACAATAACGCAAAAAGTGTCTCTAGATGCGATTTTAGTATTCAGATGGCAGTATATTTGAGTAATACTGAAAAACGGGAGACGATTAACATTCGACTGTGGAATCTGAATTTCAACTAGTTGTTTGGAAGAGAAAGTACGAAAGTATGAGTCACGAACGTGAAAAGAAGTACGAAAGTATGAAATTTGCGAGAAAAAAACAAAATTATCACAGAAGTGTTGGGAATGAATGAACGAATGCAACATGGAAGTAATCCAATTTTCGTGCGACCAGAGCGCTGGCACGTCGTGTCAGAATAATCATAGTTTCTGCATGTAACGGGGATGTCAGAACGAACGCTCATGCCGCAGAACTCCAGTGCTGATAATCGCTAGAATTTTTATCTATCGTATGTATGTATATACATACCACTGGTATAAAATTCGCGTAAGATGCTTGTGGGGGGAATACTAGCTTACCAACAATGTGCTTTCGACGTGTGCGCCCATACATTCGCCACGCAAGTGTCGTCGCATGGGCGCTAAACTCATTGCCAATATGAGAGTACACAGGTATGCGCAGTTATGTATGTACGGTGAAGTGGATATCGCGCGCGAGAAAATAATGCTAATGGACCATAAGCTACAATCTACATAATCATATAGCTACTAGCTCGACGTAAATCATCTGTACAGCCAACTCGGAATGACCTCGTGTACGTAGCTCATTTGAGGTAATCAAGAATTCCACAGAAACGAATTAAAATACGAAATACACTATTGGTGCGGATGCGGAAGCAGATTCTGCGTAAAAGATCCATAAATTCGTAATTCCCCGCATCCTTACGGAACGTCACGCCTAGTGACATTGAACAGTGCACAATGCAGTCTGCATCATTATTGAAATTTCGAAAAAGTTCTATTGTAATCCGTTGGATCAACGACGCATTCTGAAAATTTACGCCGTGTTACTTCTTGGATGCGTGAAAAACTGGTATCAATATTTTTCCCGAAAGCATACGCGGGAGGTGAATAACCGTGATCCGTATTTGAAAATGTATTGCCAGCATTGAGGTAATTTGAAATTTCGCGGTGAAACGTTTTGATTTTTTCCTCCGGAACGATTGGAGTCTCGACACATTTTTTGTTTTTTGTTTTGCAGTCTGCATTGCAGAAGTGGACTTTGGGTATATGAAAACATTTTTAGTTCACAATTGTCCGTGTAGTCCTGCGATAAAAGCGACGAAATTAGGAAAACAATCGTTGATCAAAAATGCAATGATACATAAAATAGCCAGTTCATATTTTTTTCCACAAATGCATATATTCATTACGCAGAAAATGCCGCAAGAAATAACCCAATACGCTGAATAGTTTCGGAGATATGAATCTACTGATGGAGCGCTGTAACGGCGGTTCTCAAAAATTTTGGTGGCGATAACTGCGGCGCGCTTTTGAAAATTACCAAAAACGCTCCAAGTGAATATTTTTTTCCCCCCATAGCACTAAAAATTTGTGAAGTGGCGCACGAATCCACGGCATAACGAATTTTTCGTTATCGTTCTGACGTGGATTGGCTCAGATGTCTGCACATCGACCTTCAAATTTGCGGATAATCGTTGACGGAGCCTACTCTAGCCTTGGTAGGTATATCATGTTTCTCCTTAATCATGGTTATTATTATAATTCGGAAAATTCGTTTATTCATTTCTCGTTCACTGCGCTCGTTCGTTTGGTGATGTTATTGGGTCTTCTCATTGTTATGCAGAACACGGAACATTGGATGGGTGACGCGTTCAACTATCGAATGAACAGTCGACAACAGCTTTACAGCTCACAAGTGTGAAGGTTTACGTCTTTCGATTAGCCGCTTTTCATGCCATGAATCTTCACAAGTATAGATAACGTGTCGATAAAATCAGCACATGGCTACGCCGTACAACATTACCTTCAGACATTACGCGCGAGCTCGCGAAGGCGAATCTGATGGGAGCGGTTCTATATCGACGAAGGTCATTCAGTGAAATAACTTTGACTCGGATAAGCGATCGGAATTTTTACGCATATTGCAATCTGATCCAGATGCTGAAGCGTGTGTACTCAAACTATTGCTGTCTACAGAATACAATACATTAGTTTTCAACTTGCAGGATTCCACCTGGTGTTGATGACAGCAGAGAGAAACGTTCGATGGCATGTAGCGTTCGTTGCGTACAACACAGACGACAGAAAGAGCAAGCCGACGAATCAACGGATGGACGAACTGACCAACACTCGAGCTATGGCTAGAGGGGCATACTGAAAAGTAAGCGCGGTATGAAACCGCCAACGGCGAGGAGAAGGCACTTGTAGTTGTACAGAGAGCCGGTTATGTTGCGTGGAACAGTAGTAGATAGGTCGTTGGAATGTAAACAACACCCGAGAAACATGGAGAAAATAGTTTAACCGCGAGTTTGTTGCCTACATTGAATCAAAATTCAAAATTTAAAACCCCTGTGAAAACGAATTCTTCGACGCGATTGAAGAGAAAATGATGGAATTAAAGGAAAAGGAAGTCACTCTTCACTCGGAGATGGGATCGGGTGATGAAGTAGAAGGAGCTCCAGGTAGCATTTCAGTGAAATGGGAAGCGATGAGTTTTGGACAAAAATGTTCATGCTTCGTGAGAAATATGACAATCGAGCCAGCCGTCTTATTATATCTGCTCCCTAGAATGTTCACATCTCTTGCATCACAGAATTTGGGTCTTGAAAAAGCCTGCCGTGTTAATTTAGCCTATCCCGATGATGTATGCACGGCATTAGGTAATCGGAATACAACAGGTCTCGAAGATGAAGAAAAGGCGATTCAGCGTCTAGCCGCTAGTTTGCAAGCCTGGCAAGTTCCCCTCGGGAGTGCACTCCCTATTGTAATGATACTCTTCATTGGTGCGTGGAGTGATAGAACTGGACTACGAAAACCTTGTATGCTATTTCCGATAGTCGGTGAATTTCTCACAAGTATTAGCCTCATCATTTGCACTTATTGGTTTTACGAAACTTCTATGGAAGTCGCTGGAATCGCTGGAGCGGTTTGGGCTTCAATGACTGGCGGCTGGTTTATGTTGTTTGTGGGAGCATTCAGCTATGTGACCGATATTACTGTCCCTGAATCAAGGATGCTTCGTATCGGTGTTGTCAACGTGATAGTGTCAGCTGGTTTACCTCTGGGAACGGCATTGTCCGGGGTACTTTATGTCAAACTTGGATTCTACGGAGTATTTGTAATAGCCGCAACATGCTACGCATTGTCTTTTGTTGACTGTCTAATTCGAGTAAAGGAAGCACCAAGAGCACTGGCTATGAAGCAAGAAAAAGGGGCTAAACACTCTGGCTGTGGTTCTTTTATCGATATTTTCGCCATTCGACATATTTCCAATACTTTCACAGTCTTTTTCAAAAAAGGCCCAAAAAAAAGGAGGACAAGGATCGCCGTTCTTATGATCATCCATATGGTTATCATCGGTCCAACGCACGGTCAGTTCTTCGCCAATGAATATTTTCTATTTCTACTTAAGTTTCAGGGCCGCCTGGACCGACTTCTCACGGAGTTGATCACGTAATTGGTACCTGGCCATCGGAAAACATCTCTAGCAATAGTCGAAAATATCTTATAGCGTTGCGATAATTCGTTGATTCTATTTCATTCGCGATCACGATTCGGTCTAGTGACGTCTAGCAAAGTATTCCGGTAAACAAGATATGTATACATTCCCGTGTCTCATGTTTATACACAGAGATGACACGGTCACGCAACAAAACCCCTTAGAGGCAGGCAACCCATATTCCACGACTTTTCGCGTCCCGTATTACACAGGACACACAACATACAGAACCGTTACCTCATGACAATCGCATAGACAATTATCAATGTTTCGGTCAAGAATGACGTTTGGAGTGAAAGTTCAGAATCTGATAATGACAATAATGAATTGATAGGAAGATATCGTTGCTGGTAATTGACAAAAATTTTCACACGAGAGCTACCACGATGCTGAAGAACCTGGCATTGAAAATAATTCCATCATCTATTATATATGTACTCATGAAATTGCTGATGCACACCTTCGAGGCGATCGAAGAGTTGTTCGAGAAATGAACCTCCTTATTCGAAATTTGATCTCGGTTTAACCTCGGAACTGGCCCACCACCAACGACCTTCAACGACCACGACCAAACGTGGGATGAAATCTTGGACCACGTCAGAATAACGGGCGTAATTGGGAGAGAAATTTGATTCCGTGAATCGAACTGTCTCTCTTGACACACATTTTCTGCGAGAAGCCTGAAAGGCGGTACACGCGTATACTGCGTTGTTCCGAAACACTGTAGTCGCGACTCAAAATTATTGGGCACGTGTAGGAAATCATGTCATTTTGTCAAACATCTTTATTTTCATTACCCTGCATGCATCAAATTTTTGAAATTGTTCGTACTCATCGTAAAATAATGAAGCAAACTAAGTGAATATATATAACTAAGTAAATATCCCGTCAACGATGAGATTCGGCTGTATATTCTGGTGAAAATTATTTCTAGACAATTTTTATGGAAACTGGCACGATTTTGTACAAAATTTGTAAAATGTTGTTGTTTTCATAGTTGATCATGAAATATCGTGAAGTTTATCGAACTGGCATGTGTTTTGGTTACCGGCTACCGATATCTTATGCTGCTTGCATAAGGCACATTGAAAGTCATAACAGCTGGCCACAAAAATAGAAAATTTGTTATTTATATCGCCATTTTAATATTTAACAAACAAATTTCCAGGTGAGATGGCAATGTCGTACTTATTCACGAGGTACAAATTCAACTGGGACGCAGTACAGTACAGTTTTTTCTCAACTTATAACATGATCGCTAATCTCGTCGGTGAGCATCATATTTCTAGAATTATATTTTCTATTCAAACAAGGTATGGATGGGACACCATTCACCTTGAGACACCCGAATATCTCGTCAGCCATACGTTTTCCAACTAAATGTTTCCTACGAAAGTTATTCGGCTTACCTACAATTAGAGGGGAAAATGAAACAGCATAGCTCTTGTTTCTTGTTTCTCAAGCTGAAATATTTTCAATTCAGGAATGGGGGCGTCTATTTGGATATTGAGTTATGTTTGGAAAATCGACGATGCTTTGGTCGGCGTGATTAGTTGCATGAGCAAGATCCTCGCAGCTTTTGTTTACGGATTTGCGAGTACCGAATGGATGATGTACTTAGGTTTGTTAATTTCATATATTTATTTACACACACGTCTCTCACCGTCATACGATATTAACCCTGACCAATCACTCTTGGAATACCTAATTTGAATTTCTGTCTGTTTCTTTTTTCCTTCTTCTCGATCGTTTCAAGCGCCACTGGTCGAGTGCGTTAACGGTGCGGCATACACCTCGATGAGATCCATATCTTCGAAATTAGTTCCAGCAGCTGAGCTAGGTTAGTATATTACATGTACAAACATACATTACATACTCGATCGTAGGGAATCGTTCTTCTTTTCATACTACTGACTATAATATCCGCAAAAATATGGAAGAAGAAGAAAAACCAAAATTACACTCAATTGCGTATATTTTTGAGTAATTGGTTAATATTCATACTACTCTTCATACTTTCGATGAATCTCATTAATGTGAACAAATAATTAATCGAAGAAATTATACAAAAATTCGTTATATTTCCAGGTAAAGTAAACGCTCTGTTTGGCGTCTGCGAAGCTCTGATGCCACTGGTTTACGTCCCAATGTACAGTTCTGTGTATACTGCAACCATGGACACACTTCCTGGTTCGTTCTACCTCTTGGGCGGTGGCCTCACCATTCCAGCTGCCATCCTATTCCTGTGAGTATTATCATACTATTTGACTTCTATGGAATGATCCACCTCCAATTTGTTCATCTTTCGGATTTCGATGTCTTTTGCTGTGGTCCTTGAATTTTGTCCACTTCCGCCGTATCCGACGTCCGCCCATACTCACGCTGTTTCTCCTTGTTTTAACTGTATTTGTTTTCTCTTCGGCGTACGTATACATCTGTTTCATATTATTCGTCGGGGAAGTAGAACATTTTGTTCTTCTTCTCATCAAATAATTATGCAATGAATTTTGATCAGATGGCTTTACTTCGAGCACAGAGAAGATAGAGCTCGAGAAGCTGCGGGCGCTACGGAAGAGGCCAATAATAAAGCTAAGGAATCGAACGACGAAATGGACACTTCCAATGTGCAGCGAGGGCTGGATAATCCGTCCTTTGAAATGGAGCGAGCTAAATATTTATGAATTGTGTAGTAATTAATAAACGGCAACGTTTACGACTGGTAAAACTGATGCAGATAAACAAGCGTCCACGTTCCAGTCGCCGTTCATTTGTATAAAGATAACACTCAAGGCTGCGGAGTGCATCGAGTGAGCAACCATGTAAGACTGTTGTTGTTATTTTTTATGGATATTTATCGAATCGATACGATTTGACTGATTCTAATGCTAGATATACCGATCGAATTTATTCACCCCGCTTTCCTCTTGACGGAACGATTCCAGTTCTATGTGCGGCCTTCTTGTATTTTGCCCACACCTACATAGCTATTGATTGGTTCTTTCGATGTTTTTCTTTCTCTCACACCGATTTGTCGAGCCGACGTTATTTCAAATTCATTGTGATTCACATCGATCGATTCTTCGACCTTTTTTTTTCAATTTTTTCTAGCCACCCTGTGTTACGTGAAAATTGTTTCAATTCATCGTGCTCTGTAATCCCGTTCTCTTGTGTACAACCCGATGAACAAAATCCCCAAAAACCGTTCAAAATCGGGGAGAAAGTATGCCGGCAATAACGTAATTTATCATACGCATGAACGTATAAAATACGATTAGATACGTTACATAGACGTTATTCCAGGCGGACGTTCTTCCCCATTTTACACCTTTTTTCACTCTTGTGTTCATCGGAAACACAGTATAGTATAGGTTAATAAAAATGTAAATGATCTGGTAACGGAACGAGACGTTGCATGATAATTATTACCTGCATGCAAATGTATATACCAAATGCTCGTATAATTGCTCACTATCGTCGTTGATCTTAGAATATGATACTCGTAGGAGCGTGATACTTTGTGTCGATTAGCGAGCACACTTGCCCACTTGGCCTTGGCCCCGGTCCTTTGTCACAGCCCCGCCGGAGCAGCCTGCGCGATGATCATCTTCCGCTCATACACAAACCTTGAATCACCCCAATAGTTACCATTTTATCTGCTGGCCAATTTAGTACGAGTCTGTTGAAGCAAAGCCTGCACCTGAGAACTGGTATTGGCATACGCTCGAATCAGTGCTGCTTCACGGTGAGTCTATCCTTATCAAGTAGTAGACGCGGCGCAGAACAGATCCGTCTCTCTCTTTCTCTCTTTCACCTACGAGACTCCGTTCCAACAGTGGATCCAGCCTCGTATGAAATATAGCAATATGGAAAGCCTTGAGAATTTTTTGGGAGTCCTCAAAAGTCTTCGAAAGTTTTCGGAAATCTTTGGAATTCTCAGAAATTCTTCGATGACGTTTGTAGGAGTCTTCGGACCTCTTCAGAAGTCCTCGAAACTCTTTGGGAATCGGAAGCCACTCGTACACCCGAAATCGGAGTGGATAGCGAACCTCGAACACACTCCAGGTTTGCATTATTCATATTACAAATACGTTCGCAAGTACGTTCGTAGACGTATATTATTTTCTTCATTCAATACATATACGTTGGTCCACAGTCCGCAGAAACGGGCGAGAGTCATATTGAATATACATAAAATTGATGAATTAGTGGAATGTGATGACCAAAGGTCGTACTTATCCGAGCAGGATTTGAAATAACTAGTGAAATCCTCCCCAACACGGGATCAGTCAGACGAACCTGACATCCAGAATGAAAACTGTCCTTACTATACAGCCTGAACCCTTCCTGGTTCATGTATACACGAAAACAGTTAAGTTCCACCAAGTTCTGTCAGTATTAGGATCTCTACCATCAGGACTTAGCGATTCTCATTAATTCATGTTCTGATTGAATACTTGTTTCAAACTGTTGAACCTCTGTGTCTGAATCCTCGAGTCGGAAGTGAGTATACTTGACCGTTTCCTAACCATTACTCCGTTATCACAACCACGCATGGTTCGGTCTGGTCTGGTCTTTTTATTTGACAGCTCTCAGGTCGGTGACCTTAAGCAAGTCCGATGCATTCGAGAATCCGAGGCGTAGGCGACGATTCGAGCCCATTAGGGAACCTCATTATAAATCAACGCAAACACGTTTACTCTCTCCTATCGGGCAGCCGTTAACCTGCAGACGCCGCGCCTCCAGGACTTCCTATCATTCGCAGTTGTACGTAATATTAATCTAGATATTTATACCTGCGCCTACACAGAGAACACAAAATACTGACACCTATAGATAGCGTTGCGCTTAAACTCGCGCAGTGAAACGCGGTGCTAATAGAAGCGGAGGCGAGCGATGGTCAAGAGGCATGAAGCGCTTGTTACGTATAACGCGGTCATCACAGGATGGACAGACCGACGAACCGACGAATGGGCGAACTGACGAATCCAGAAGCTGTGGCAGGGGGACACACTGCGAAATAAAGTCCGGTACCAAGCTACTAACGAGGAGGAGAAGGCATCCGTGGTTGTACAGAGACTCGGTCATGTCGCGTGTAACAGTTGTGCAGAGATCGTTGAAACGTCTACGACACCCAATGAACTTGAAGAACAAAGTCTAACCGCGAGTATTATAATCTTTACAGAAACGTTCGTTGTACGGGTATAACTCCTGGGGATCGCGATTTCATCCTATTAATGTGGGCCGAAATTTCTTCTCACTTCCGCGATAATAAAACCGTTTGCAGCCCCTACGAGAACCAACCGTTTAATGTAATTTCTCGAAATGTCGGAATTGAAGAAAAAGGAAGCCTCCGCTACCGCGGCGATAAATTCACACCCTGAAATAGAAGGAGCCGCAGGGAGCGCTGTTTTAACATGGGATGCGATGGGTTTTGGACAAAAATGTTCGTACTTCGCAAGAAACGTGACCGTTGAACCGATCGTCGCACTTTACATAATGCCGAGCGTCCTCGCTGGGCTTGCGACGCAAAATTTGAACCTCGAAAAAGCCTGTCGTGTTAATCTAGCCTATCCCGATCACGTATGTAGAGCATTAGCTGCCCGAAATACAACAGGCTTCGAAGAGGAGGAAATTGCCGTTCAGCAACTAGTCGCCGGTATGCAGTCCTGGAAAACTGCCCTCCAAAGCGCACTCCCAGCTTTACTCATTCTCTTCATTGGTGCGTGGAGCGATAGAACTGGACTACGAAGACCGCTGATGCTTTTACCAATAATTGGTGAATTCCTTACAAGTGTTAGTCTCATCATTTGCACCTATTGGTTCTACGAACTTTCTATGGAAGTTGCTGGAGTCTCTGAAGCTCTGTGGCCGGCACTTACTGGTGGCTGGTTTACAATGTTCATGGGATGCTTCAGCTACATATCCGATATTACATCCGTCGAATCGAGGACATTCCGCATCGGAGCTGTCAACATATTTGTATCAGCTGGTATACCAATCGGGATAGCATTGTCGGGGATACTTTATGTCAAACTTGGATTCTACGGAGTGTTTACAATTTCTACGATATGCTACGTATTCTGCTTTGTCTACGGGTTAACTCGCGTCAAGGAGGTACCGAGGCCACTGGCTGTAAAAAAAGAAATAAGGGCTAAACCCTGTTGGTGTGCTCCTGTTGCCGATTTCTTCGCCTTCAGCGGTATTTCCGATACTTTTAAAGTCGCTTTCAAAGACGGCGCTAAAAACAGGCGGAAAAGAGTCACCGTTCTTATTATCATCACTACCACTCTATTCGGTCCGATTCACGGTGAGTTTATTTTCAATCTACGGAGTATTCCACCTCAACTCGAACAGGCACTGGCCCTCGCCACCTTCGATTTTTCCTAATCACTGAAAATTCGAAACTCGATATCGCCGAACCGGAGGTTGAAAGAAATCTAGTCAGATCGACAGAATCTTCATCCGAGTCGTAGAACATGATATCAAATCTTCAGGGAAATCCAAGTTGGCGGAGGTCAGCGCGGACTTAAGTTAAAGGGGGAAACGCGACGCCGATAAGCAAAGCGTCCCTCCGTGACGACTTGACATGCCTCTACCGTCACGTCGCTATAGCTACCGAGCCAGCTATTATTCTACCGTCTGTACCACACGATTACGCAATGTAATTACTCATTGTGATTGTAACCCGCAATTGGCGTTTCCAGCTAAGTCCAAATAGCCCAGGGGGCAAATATCAATCTTTGGCAAGAAATTTATGTGCCTACGCAGGTATTGCGAAGCTCCAGGCGCATACATAAGACTTACTATTGCGTTGGCAAAAAATATGAGGTCGTTACGGTATATATTGCTGACCTGTCTATTATATCGTGTTGTTTGATGCTCAATGGTCAAATTGCGCGTTGATTAATGCTGGCAAAAACTTGTTTACGAACTTCCATTGCTTGATGATTCGCATCGACTTACAATCGCAATGCGTGTAATTATGATATTCGCACGCACGCAACAATGATCATTTTCGGTAGGTTCATCAATTCGTTTTTGGTATATAGGTAGTGCGTCATTTGAATGAATTGATAACAAATTTTGATTTTCCTTAATTATATGATATCATAACTCATAATCAGTAGTGCAATAATTATCGACCGTTTGCGTGCTAGAGCGAAGAATACTCGCGTTATTAATTTGCGCGCGATTTATAATTTTGCGATGCAGCGGCGTGATGATAACCAATGTGATTTATTACGATCGAGCATTGAACAGATGAAGTTCGATACACTGTATAATTTTCGCAAGCGTAAGTTACTTATTTATGGAAAATTATACGGAGAATGTGCAGGTTGACGCGGTCATCGAGTTACCAGAGTTCACAATCTTCATTCAATATTATTTTAATCACTCCACTCTTCCACGGATCAATGTATTGCCGGTCGGCGCTGCCACAAGCGTTGTGGCGCGTTCATCAGAAGCAATATGTTGATCTTTAACATGTAAACAAAAGCGAAGTTCATACTATAAATTCTCAGACCCCCCGACCTCAGAATCCTTTACTATCCATAAATTATGAGTGATGGATTTCATCGCGTCAGTTGTAGGCTCATTTTTATGATAATTGATCATTATAATTATTATTATTACTAGCAGCCATCCCGCTCGTACAGGTTTTCAAATGAATCTTTCTACATATCGAAAAACGTTGATTCATTCATAATCAGGTTTCTCTCATTCAGACATAGTTGACAAGAAACACACTACTCCAATAGATAGTAATGGATCCACCGTATTCCGTTGATTATTGATCGCTGTAGAATCCACTCAGGTAGTACCAATATCTTCGATCTACTCGCCAGCAAAATATAATTCCACTTATTTTATATGCGTCACCTAAAACATGCGAAACGATTTGTAAACGAGCTTGAGAATATCCTGCTCTGAACGAAACGGAGACAGCAACATCAACTGGTTTAAAGTGAAGACAGTATCACGGAAAATGAACCCCGGGTTGGAGAATAATGTTGCAAGCACTCACGCCGCGAGCTTTGAATACCTCGTTTAATTAACCTACGAGGTCGTTTCGGTCTCACAATATTATCCGACCTGACACACCTATGATGGCTTAAGATCTTCTACCTTGCTTAGAAGATTCAAAATAATTCTCGGTGCGCGTCATCCACTTTATCCTCCATGCGTAGCACGTTCGTGCTATAGCTTAGTCGCTTGGGAACAGTTTAATGGGCCTTTCTCTCGAATAATTCTGCTCAATTTATCATTCCTCTCCCGTTTAATAAGCAGATGAATATAAATAATATGATCCTGGTATGGGTCAGGTCCGTACTCCACTCCTCTGAAACTGTTAGCTCCTACTCCTACGTTATATTACGCGTACAGAATTGTACAGGGTGAACCAAAATAAGCTGAACATGAGGAATACGGTGCATAACAATTGAAGGACTTCAGATTTTGAACGATTGGCATGATTGGCTGGCGAGCTGGTCACGTAATCCACGCCAGAGCCACCGCACAGCGTTCGACTTCCAAGCTTGAAAAACGCCACTGTCCAATCACTGGCTGACCAGAGAGTATCGCTTGATTTTGAGGTTAATTCGGCCAGCCTCAATTTGGATAGAGTTAAAAATCCAATATTAATTTGAGATTTGTACCAACAAGAATAAATTGAGCATAAGATAATCCTCCGGACTTCGCCTTGGGGATCCCCGAACATCTCGAAAATATGTAGAATGTGCTTTGAGATGTGGTTCACGCATTCCTGGATGTCCTAAGCTGTGCGGGTGATCGGATGAGTTTTCCGGCTGAAGAGTTGATTGAGTGCTGTCTTACGTGGCGTTCGCTTTGATCAGATGACCATCTCGCCAGGCAATCATGGCCGTCGCTCAGAACCTAGAATCCTCGGATTCCTTGTATACCATACTTCCTGTGTTTGGTTAACCACGGTCAACCCTGTATATGACATCGTCGTCAGCATCGATGGCGTTATTTCGAATAATTCCGTACGGTCGACAACACCGCGCGGCCAAGATTCAACACCATGAGCAATATGATGACAAATATAAGTCATGATCCGCGTTTGCATGGCTTTCAAGACTCTTTCAATTTCAAACTCGAAAGGCAATACTATTATGTAACTATAAGCAGCAGGAAATTTTGTTCTCATTATTTTCAACATGGATGAAAATGGATTATTCTTTGTTTGTTGGTGCGGATGATATTTTCTACAAAAGTATATCTGACACCATGTCCATGGTGTAAATGCTTGTAACTGACCAGCTTTTTCTGTACGGTCGGCCCGTAGCGGGATTTCAAACCAACATCTTCGAGCGTTAAAAGGTCGCGCGGTGTAAGCTGGAGAACAATGTACAATTTGATAAAGACTGGCTGAGCGGAAACGATTTGATGAAGCCCCCAGTGAGTGGGCTTGTTGTGTAACTTGTCTCTGTACGTAGTTATAGATTATAACAGACGTACGTACATAGGTTACATGGGTCGCGTGTTTACACGGCTGTGTGCACTCTAAGATCAGGCGTTTATCGCGCAAAAAAGTATGCCGAATAAAAATTGTTATGTGCTTCGAGAGGGACATTTATTAGCAATCATAGTTTCATACCGGAAGTTGATGTATTTGAAAAATCGATATGATAACCAATCGGTATACAGGTGAAATTCCCAATCGCGATGCTCCGTTCTGATGCAGAGCTCATTGAACTTTCTGATACTTGGGCACAAATATTGCCGATTCATCATTCCCATCGCCGTTCTAATTTGCAAAATACAAAATTTCAGGCGAGATGACAGTGATGTACCTGTTCCAGAGGTACCGTTTCAACTGGAACGAAGTACAATGCAGCATTTTTTCAACTTATAACATGTTAACTCATCTTGCTGGTGAGTATTATCAGAAATAATGATTATCCGAGGCTCTAGGCGTATCAAATTACTTACAATTAGATTGAATCTCTAAGATCACGGATTCAGTTGAACGAAGACGCATGCTATGTGCGAGATACTCATTGTCAGCCAAGAACTATATTAACAGTGCTATTGTCATATCACAGTCATTTCGCATCATTTCTATCCGTTACAATGCCGCGTGATCGGCGTGACGCGTATGCTTTACGAACGTGGAGTATGGCAGACAACAATCACAGGCATCCAAAGACTCACGAAAGATGGTACAACAATCTTCATATCTAAATATGATAGGTGCTCGACGAAGTTATTATGTCGATATGTGACACTCGGATATAACAAAATGCAATTTTCCGCAAGCCATTTTTCCTGGCAGCCGGTTCATTCCATCGTTTCTGTTTTGTTTTCTCGAATGTCCTTACGTATGATCTACGACTATAGTATCATGCATCACGTGTCGCTGTAGAACGTTTCTGAAATTCGAAACGTTCAATGCAAATTCAGGGAATGAAATTTCATCGGAAAGACACTCTCATGTCACAATTTGGCGCATTATATACTTTTTGAAATGCTACCGTAAAGTACTGCTTCTTTTGTTTTCGAAATATTCAATATTTTGCTTCGTATACTTCTAGGTTTCATTGGCAGACGTTGTCTGAAGTCTCCGTCCAGAATAACAATTTTTCCGCCAAACTACATTTCATTATTCGCATTAGATCACATTCATTGCTTCTACTTCATAGCGCATATCGTGGAGTCATCGGTGCTTCGTCCTAATTGAAAACATCTGTACTTTTCGTAAGTATTCGTCATCTTCAGATTGAGCTGTAGTGCTCGCGGTAAAGTCCACGATTATTCCTTGCTTTCGTCATTGTGGTCTGTTAACAAATAATATTCGAAAATCGACTCTCCGAGGTGACAGTCACATTCACGACATCACATTCCATTTTTATCATACGACATCTCAACTTCTATCATTACTACATCAGACACACAGAATGCTCAGCATGTGGCTGAAGATTATTTTATAAATTACACATCGATACTATGATCGAGTCTCCGTCTTCATAATCACGTCGAGAATTTCAACTTTCTTCGTCAAATTTCAGAAAATGAAGACAATAAAAGGAGAGAATAAGAAAGCGACCGCAATAAATTCGCAGATCTCGTGATATCTTCTCTCCAATATAATACAGGAATAGATTACCCAACGCGGTAAAAGAGATTGGAAAATGAATCAATTCCCACATTATTCGTATCAGGGTATCTAATTCGTCACGTGAACATTACACTTTGTTCAGCAATGCCTGCAACTGTCGACTACTGCTATACCTGCTCTTATAATCGGATTGTGTTCTGCACAGTGCACAGTAATGCCATGAAAATTAATGTACATACATGCACGAGGCGGACTCATATAATACACGTTATGTAATGTTTAAATAGTAACCGGATAAACCAGAACGGATAATTTTGCACAATTAAAAATCAAATGATTAGCTACTTCTGATTATTCTTAGTGGGATGCATATTTCGTAGACGTATGACGATCATACCTATATATCTCTGATCAATCATACGATCGTTATAATTAATCAAAATCCCGACTTGATATTAGTAATATTTAGAATATGATAAATTTGTTGTCAAAATTAGCAGTTTTCACAGCCAAAATATTTTTCAATCCAGGAATGATGCTGTCTATTGGCGTATTCAGTCATCTTTTAGAAATCGACGATGCTCTTGTTGGCTTGATGAGTTGCACGAGTAAAATCCTCGCAGGTTTCGTTTACGCATTCGCAAGTACGGATTGGATGATGTACTTAGGTTTGTATATTTCTTATAATATACATACATATATATATATATACACTTACACAATATGCTGTAAACATGATAATACCTATATCACTGCTCTCCCATCACGCTCGATGAAATGTATAATTTAAATTCATCTCTCTGTTTCTTTTTTTTCCATAATCGTTTGAAGCCCCTCTGGTGGATATCATTAGTGGCACGTCATTCATCGCGATGAGATCGATAACTTCGAAATTAGTTCCGAACGACGAGTTGGGTGAGTATTATTTTGATATATCTACCTCGTTACACAATCGTTGCATAATTATTTTCGGTAGGTTGAATACTTCCTCCGTGTTTATGTTGTGTATCCGTCAGGCAAACACCCGTGAGCGAATGGTATTCCCCAGAAATGAGAATGAATAGATGATAAAAAGAGGTGGAAAAAAAACCGGTGAACAATTTACGTAACATACATTTTTTATCCACGCAAATTAACGGAGACAGAGACTAAACATATGACAGTGTGAGTACAGCGTGTTCGAATGTGACCGCTTGAAGTAGGTACCCGAAATTTCAAGTAAAATACGAAACGGCTGGCAAACAGGGAAATCCTCAGCGACCTCACTCACTGAAGATCTCTCCGTTTGCCAAACGTATACCTAGTTGTCTTCTGTTGAAAATTCCGTACAACTTCCAGCGGTCGCAGTCCAACATACTGAGTGTGCATACGGGTCTGTCTCGATACGGTACACATAGGAAATGTATGCCTTCGCGTCATTCGATGTATTCATCCTGACATATCGATGCCCCGGTAGAGAGCTGATCTATCTCGTAGCGAAGTTGGAAACAGGCGGTACCCTGAAATTTTTAACACACTGGACGTCGATATAGTATTTGCTTACGAGTATATGTCACATACCAAGGTTACCAGGCGCGATAATACTCACGGAAGCACATAATGATATAGTTGGAGTAATTTGAAAAAGTCACAATGATAAGTGAAAACGTTGCAATGAGGAATGAGACTGTTGTTTTCTTCTTTGTTTGTTCTTTTTGTTATCGTTCTGCCCACGGCTATACGTGACTGAGGAACACTCACTCTGCAAACTCCAGCACATTTGTTTATTTCATATTTTATCATTATACCTGCAACAAAATGACTACCTCATGTGCACTGAGAGTTAGGACTTTCGACGAGACGCTGGATAACGACGAACTGTTAGATTTTTTAGTAACATATACGAGTACAATATATTTATACTAATTTTGTACACGTTATCATCGCGTGCAGGTATGCAAAGTGGTCAAGCGAATGAATTGTATGCAACAGTTTATCATATTCCTAGGTAAAATAAGCTCTCTGATTGGCGTTTGCGAAGCTTTAATGCCGTTAGTCTACGGTCCGATGTACAGCGCAGTTTATCGCGCGACCATGGACACCCTTCCCGGCGCTTTCTTTCTTTTGGGCGGTGGCCTCACTATGCCAGCTGTCCTCCTATTTCTGTAAGTATTCCTACGATTTTCGGCTTTTATCGATCGATCAATATCCGCAGATCGTTCGACGTTTACCGTCGCACGGTTCAGGTTTTAAGTTGTATAATAAATTTTTGATTAGATGGCTCTACACCGAGCACAGAGGGGATAGAGCTCGGGAAGCTGCGGAAGCCGCGGAAGAGGCTGGTAATAAAGACGAAGTATTGAATGAAAAATTAGAGACATCCGACGTGCGTCGAGGTCTCGACAATGCAACCTTCGAGATGGAACGAACAGAATGATTGTAAAGCAATAACGTTCACGATTATAGTGAAACTGATTTGGGCATGGTATGTCGTTATAGGTTTCAGTCGGCATTTACGTATTAAAATCTCACTCATTGCTCCCCTCGATCATGATCCGCGGGAGTCACGCGCGTTCAGAAATTATAATTACACTATGAAATGAGTGGGGTACTGCTATACAAGTCTAACGTGACAAATCCACGAAATCTCCACGGATGATCAATGGTTCGATAATTGGGCGATCTTTTTACATCGTATATAACCGGTATAATTTGGTTGATCGATCACTTCTTTCTAGAGGAATATCGCGGAGCTCTGTAATTCGGTTGCTTTCAATTTTTTCCTCCGCATATGTATTCAGGCAGAAGCACATCAAACTGCATAGGCCATGCGCAGAGAATGCAGACGCTGCAGAGAGCGCGTAGTTTTTCTTTAAAAACGCCTCATTATATTATCTTTGTTAACGGTAAGACCATTGTTGATTACTTAATTGAATGATCCTCCGAGACGCTTTTCGAATCTGGTTACCGAAATCTGTGGTAGCTGATCGTTACTCTGCATCTCATACTCTTAACTAGACAATGTATTATACAAGATAATGAATGCGGAGATGTAATCTGAAGTGGTTCACTGATAAACACGATGTCTCGGTACGGGGCGGTGTGTACGATTGAGCCTGGTATGAGTATCAACAGGCGATGATCATCTTTGAACGGTTATAATAAGTAGGTCATTTTATCTTTACAGGTTCCGATAATCATGATACATGATCGATTGCTACCTGTACAGCAGAATTAGTTGTAATATATGAAATTTAGCTGGAATGTGGTGATCCAGTACGCGGTCAAAAGTTTCGAGTACATGGTGAAGCATATATTTTCTTTTTTCCAACTAGGTACTCTGTTAACGAAAATCTGTTTCACATTCAGTATGCGAGCGTAGGAATCAGTTTTTTGTGGCACATACCGTTGACGAAATTTGAAATTTCAAGTATTGAATACGTACATGTATTTGTACAATTATATTGATGTCGATGAATTTTTCACCGCGAGTAAGCGTACGGAAGTTGCAAAACATTTGCTCGTATATCGCCACAGGGGCTGTACGTCGAATTTACTCTACCTCCGTATTTTTTTGTGAGCAAAAAGCTATGGAAGCTAGTATACATATTTTTGTTTCGGAGTCGTCAGATTCGCAATATTGCTAAACGTTAGTCGAGTAATCTAAAAAAAAAAAACCAGAGAATCATCGATGAAACTGTGACTAGTAAATTCAATTACATATACGATCTATTGAAGAATTCAATCTCGAGTATCCTGAACGTAGTGTGCTCGTATAGGAATTTTTCGCAAAGATTATTACTCCCCGTTGCGTTGATGGAAATGATCGACGCATTGCTGGTCGACACGTTCACTGCAGGTTTTCTCACCCGATATTGTAGTGATTATGACAAGTCTAGTGAAGTCAGAGACATACGGCAATATGCCATGTGATGCCTAAGTACAATATTTGCAGCTAATGCTGCTACCTGTGTATTATTTCGTGGTAAAACAGAACACGTTACACTATACTATGTAGAAAAAATATTGAATCACATGACCAACAAATTTTCATACCTTATGTAGCTCCTGTCTCCTCGGTGCCAAGTAGCAATACATAATACTGTTGGTAAAACAGAGTGACGAAATGAAATCCATGAAAAAAAAGATTCTCGATTATAGCGTTAGCTACATTTACGTGACGAGGCAAGCATTGTCGCTGGATTTGATGATTTTTTGAACGAGTACACCCCTATGCTCATACAGTATCTAATATTGCAACAGAATTTCAGCAATATTGCAATGTGGTTCCAGACAATGTTGAAAAGAATGTTTTCTGTACACCTACCTATATGAGTATAATATTGGAAAGGTGGAGGGATAAGTCAGAGGTGTACTTTATCGGTTGGAATCCCATATTGTACTCGGTACTTTTAAGTGACTCGGTTTTCCGAGTTTTCTCATTTGAACTCAACTCGTAAAGTTTTGTATTTATGTTCACCAAATATATTTTCACTTTGTATAAGATCTTGTTTCATAATTTCACGAATGCAAATGCGGTAAGTATTTTACCGAAATTCACAATTTTCTATTTCATTGGAGAAGGACGTTCGTTAAGCGGTGGAGTTTATGCATGCGGGGAGAGAAGTATTGTGTTTCCGTTGCAACTGAATTGCCTCGAATACGAATTAGCGATTCGTTGAAAATATTCCGGAAAAATTTGAATCAAATTATCAGAATCCCATACTCGGACCGATTGCTAAAATATTGATTTTCTTGTAAAAAAGAAGACTGTGATCTTCAGACCATAATAATTGTAATAAAAAACACATCGTATTTCATTCGGATGATGACTTGTGATTTTTAGTCGAGAAGTCACCTCATGAAACTGAAGAAATGCGATTTATTGGTTTTTTAGATAAAGTTCGAAGAAAGCAAGAAGGTAATTCCAAATACGTGATGCTATTGAGATGCGGGAGGAACATTCGGCTCGTCAAAGATCTGTTTTTCTGGTTGATGGAAACTGATCTGGTGAGATAATTGATCACGCTCGAAAACCAAATTTTTCATCGTCATAAAGTAATCGTTACGTGGAGAACATTATACATTTGGATCGAAAAGCCCATGTGGCGAATGAATTCATTCCTATGATACGAAGAATGTCTTTCTCAGTGCAGAATAATTTCAATCTCATTTCAACGTCGAGCAACTTCCTACGTAGCCACAGGCAAGTATACCTGGGCGATGTGAATCATTCGTAATTGATTGAGACATTAGACCAGTTACTGGGAAGATATTCCTAACAAAAGTTCATTCCTACGATTATTGGCATTACAGTGCACTCGTATGTTTCAAGTATTTCTCAAGAACGATTATTCAAATTCTGGAGAACAACATTCAAATCACTCACAATGACCCTTCCTTCTCTAACGGGGGACCAATATTCCTTCTAATTGTAAGCCCGAACGATCATTTCTGCACTCCATAAACTCAGGCTTCAGATTCTATGTTGATATCATATATATACGAAATAGTGATAATAGAACAAAATTTATAAGCAAATTTTGGAAGTACAACAGTTATACTCGTTCATCTCTGAAATTTCGTTGGAACTCTCTAGACGTTTCTGAAATTTCGTCAACGATGTCTGATACTACACGAAAAGTATTTCGCGATTCCGAGAAACTTTTTTATATTTTGCAAACATTATTTCATTCTCACAGAGTATATCTGAGCTTTTCGGAGTTCACCGATTTTCAGAGATGGTCGAAGATTTTCAATTTCTAAAACGATCATGAGAATGCCACGAGAATTTGGCTAATATTTCGAAGGAATGTCTACATGTCCTACATGAACTCCGGGTAGGTATAATGTCGTCGCACCGCGTTGACGAGAGTCCACGTGCTTCAAATTGTACGTCCGAGTACCTACAGTGTACACATACCGCGTGTCTAATGGTATAAAGTCGTATGTGCCAATATACGACTTTTCGCCACGCATGAAGGTGAAAGGGCAGATACATTTTTCCTTCATATTTCGACTAACAATAGGAAAATTCGTTCAGAAAAGTGTAATTTAAAAATTGGTCAACTAACGGTAAAAGGTCGCGAGTACCGGCGGTTACGCCCTTCCATTCCTGACTTTATAGAAAAAAAATCACATAGGCTAATCGTATAAGGTCGCGGGCGCCACCTTGTACCGTCAGCTTTGGAATTTGTTTGCGAAAATGCAAATTTTTGTTGGACTTTTCCAAATATTCATAAATCTATACGTTTCGAAGGTTTTCGGAGCATTTGCATGAGGAAAATAAAAAATTTTCGCGGATACGACCTTACACCGCGATCTTCCAAATTTTATTTTGGAGAATGAAAAAATTTGGAACTTTTCTAAACATCGATAAATTTATACGTTACAATGGTTTTTGAAGCGAATTTGCGAGAAAAAAGAAATTTTCGGCGGTTACGACCTTATACCGCTGTTGAATGTGAAAAAAAAAATTATAAATTAATTCTGGGATGACGTATCTACCGAACTTACATAATTTCAATACATTAATCCGTTTTGAGTACTTTTGAAGCAATTGGCGCGAAAAAAATTGCACATCCTTTCACCACTCAAATCGCCTTTTTGGCGCGTACGACCTTATACCATTAGACACGCGAAATGTCAATCTAGATGTTCATATGTGCGTCTATAGTAGGTATGTATACTAAATATTAATATCCATAGATTCCGTCGCGTTTAAATTCGCGCTACGGCACGCGGTGCTGATAGAACCGGAGGCGGTGGTCCAGGGGCATAAAGCGCTCGTTGGGTATGTACAACGCGGTCCACAGGATGGGCAAACTGACGAACTAACGAACTGACGAACTGACGAACCCAGAAGCTATGGCAGGGGGGCATGCTGCAAAGTAAGTGCGGTACCAAGCTACCAACGAAGTGGAGAAGGCATTCGCGGTTGTACGGGGACTGGGTCATGTCGCGTGCAACAGTTGTACACAGGTAGTTGAAACGTCAACGACACCCAACAAACTTGAAGAACCAAGTTTTCACCGTGAGTTTACAATCTGCGCTGCTGAATCGTTCATTGGACGGATACAAGCCCCGAGGGTCACGTTTCAACCATATTAATGCGTCCCGAAATATATTTTTACTTCCGCAATAATAAGACCGTCTGAAACCTCTGCGGAAACGAAATTTTTTGAGTTATTCCCCGGAAATGACGGAATTAAAGAAGAAGGAGGTCGCCTCTCCGTCGGAGAAAAATCCAGACGGTGAAGTCGTGGGAGCTGCAGGTAGCGTTGTAGTAACATGGAAATCGATGAGTTTTGGGCAAAAGTTTTCGTACATGGCGCGAAACGTGACCGTCGAACCAATGGTCGCATGCTACATTATGCCGAGTGTCCTCGCTGCCCTTGCAACGCAAAATCTGAACCTCGAGAAAGCCTGTCGTGTTAATTTAGCATATCCCGATCACGTATGCACGGCGTTAGCCGCCCGGAATACAACAAATTTTGAAGAAGAGGAAATTGCGGTCCAGCAACTAGTCGCCGGTATGCAGTCCTGGAAAACTGCCCTTCAAAGTGGACTCCCAGCTGTTCTCATACTCTTCATTGGCGCGTGGAGCGATAGAACTGGACTACGGAAACCCTGTATGCTGTTTCCGATAGTCGGTGAATTTCTCACAAGTATCAGCCTCATCATTTGCACTTACTGGTTCTACGAACTTCCTATGGAAGCCGCCGGAGCCTCTGAAGCACTTTGGCCGGCACTCACTGGCGGTTGGTTTACAATGTTTATGGGAATGTTCAGCTACATAGCCGATATAACATCCGTTGAATCAAGGACGTTACGTATCGGGGCTGTTAACGTTTTTGTGTCTATTGGAATACCGATCGGGATGGCATTGTCCGGGGTGCTTTATGTCAAGATTGGATTCTACGGAGTATTTGCGATTTCTACCGCATGCTACGTGCTCAGTTTTGTTTACGGTCTTGTTTGCATCAAAGAGGCGCCAAGACCACCGGCTATAAAACAGGAGAAAGAGGCCAAACTCTCTCGCTGTGCTTCTGTAATCGATTTTTTCGCTTTCCGACATATCGCCGAGACTTTTAGGATCGCTTTCAAGAAAGGTGCTAATAACAGACAGAAGCGGGTCGCCGTTCTTATGGTAATTGTTATGGCTGTCATCGGTCCGATGCACGGTGAGTTTCTGTTCCATATATTCTATACTTTCTACTAAATTTTACTAGTCACCTGCACTCCATTCTCCACGACTCTACGACGTCGTTATTGCTCACTCACGGTATCACAAAATCTCCAACTGCAAAAATATTGAAGAATATTCTGTCAATCTGCAATGATAATATGTAGATTCATTTTTTCTTATTTGTGTTCACGATTCGCTTGGGCGACGACTCACAATCTATTTCAGAGCAAAAAAATATATAAACTGTGTATAAAATATATATATATATATTATACTAAGGCAATGGCAGATCGTTGCCGGATACTAGACTCAAGGTTGATCTAGCGACAATGCAAGGATTAGTTCCGGTAAATATACATATACATGCATGCGTATGTATTATCGAGTGAATAGATGAAGCATACCTGCTTCGGTGGGAGGGAGCATGTGGAATCCAATATTCTATCAGTAATTGTATATATAGTTTGATCACTGATCACTGATCACCGATCACGGTGTGACCAATCATGATATAGATATACGAATCGATTGAATTCACCGATTGCGAAATCTGTATCCATGCATCCATCTGACTGTCTGACTATCAATCAATCCATTCTATACTTTCTATACAAGGTTTCACAGACTCCGATAGACGGATGGATGTATGTAATGCATCGTGCATGCATAGTATATCTATATACTTATTATAGTTACGTAAATGCGGTTCATTATTCATAGCATTGACATCAAGTCTACCGTTATAAAATTATTTTCTCAATTAACAAAGCGGCTTGATGATGATGCTGATGTTGATGATGATGATTATTCGCGATGAAATGTTTATTTCCTTCCATAATTTCTTCTCCCCAATTGCACGTTCAATGATAGATCGGTGGGATGAAAATTTTGAGATAAAACAATCCTCCTAAAAAATGCAGACAGCAGAGCTGCTCGTTAATGTGTTTGATTGATTATATCCAAACGGCAATTCTCCCGATGTCTCAAATACGTAGACGTGTCTACATTCTGAGTCGAGTAGCTGTTTCTTTGGTCAATATGAATCTTTATAACTGAAGTTGTAGCAGGTATGCAAGTAAACTTAAGTTCTACGACTTGTACGACTATTGTACTCATTTTGTATGAAAATGTGAACATTCACAATCAGTCGAACCGGATATGAATCTGTAAAAGGTCATCGGTTGTATAACAAATGTTACATTGACATAAGCGATGAGCAATTTTCAAATTTTACCATTCGGCCGTTTCTGAATGCTCATGAATTCTCCGCAGTTAGTTACTAATCCTTGCGCACAGGTCAATTTTATCACCGCGTTATGGTAATATGATAACTAAACATGTTCAAGTTGTAATTCTGTTAGGTGAAGTTCGAATAGCTTGTGGGCAGAATGTTATTTGTGGGCGAAAGACTAATGTGCCTACGCAGTATTGTACATACAATTAGATGTACATAAGAATAATTTGTTGGCGGAAAGTATGATGTCGTTAGGGTATGCTGCCAACGACTAATATATCATATTGTGTCATTTCATGCTCAAGAACCAAATTGCGCTTGAAGTACTACCGAAAAAAATTGTTTGTGAACTTCTCAGCTTCATAATTTGCTTCGATTCAACGCATTAGCGCGGAGAACATTATGATTTTCGCGTGTGACAATGTTTTACAATTCATGCGGATGTAATTATATTCGGATACAGCGAGGAACAAATTTAGATTTACTTAAATTGTACGATATCATAACATGAAATCAGCGTGGCAATAATTATTCACTGTATGTACCTATGTGGCAAGAATAGAGTGAAATCGATAACGATTAGAGAAATGCCAACGTTTCCGATATGTGCGTGAATGATAATCGTACCGTGCAGCGTAACGACCATGACTATAATTTATCACGATCCAGCAAATCAAGGAACGTGCATAGCGGTTCAAGTTCGTTACACTGCACAATCTATGCGAGAATAAATTATTCTCACATTCAAGTGTACGGAGAAGCGCTGGTCGACGCGATCACCAAGTCACCGAGGTTCGTTCCTCCGTTCATTCGATTATTCATTCATTCATTCGTGATTATTTCAATCTCTCGAATCTTTCATCGCAAATCGGCTGAAGAAGATACGCTGCGAGTGGCGTTTATCGTGTCCAAATATCCTTCTTTTACACGTTGTAAAAAAGAAAGAAAAAAATGAAAAGTTCGTACCTACTGTGAATTTGTCCAAGCATGAAAACATAGTTTTGGAAATTAAGAATCCAAGTTCTGATCTACATCGAAATTTCTTACCGTATAGTACATGAATTACTACCGTTATAAGTTCGTTGCTAATAGGTTTTGTCAGCGAATGGTGAAAGTCCCGGGGGCGGGGGCTGGTAGAACATGATGTCCAACGATCTGTATATACCGCGTTTACTCTACACGCGACTAGCCGGCGTAGTATTACTCAGCTGTGTATACAAGTTTCAGAACCGCATCGTATCAGATGCAGACTACCTTTCACAATATTCAATACCCGGCTCGATCATATTACGTATTTTTATTCTAGCGCAGGTTTTTCGGAAAAATCTTTCCCCACAGCAAATATTTTGACTCAACAATTATGAGCATGTTTTTCTCATCGTGACAAGCAACACAACTGTTTAAGAACTCGCACGTTTCATATACCTTATACTTAGGCAATAACTTTCCTCCACCTTATTGACTATCATTGTTATGTTCAGAGGTCGTACGATCAACAGCTCTTTCTCCACACCGCCGCGCCGGTATGCGCGGTATTGCTATACATATACCATCTGCGATATCAAATAATCCTCGGAAAAAAACAATTATAGCTCTGTGATGCTATTTGTTTGCTATGCAGCTCAGACCGCAGGTGTATTGATATTTCCCAACGTCGTGTAAACTATAGTTGGGTAATATTTATACTTTTCTTTTACGCGTCTGAAAAATGTGAAATTACAGCTATACGTGGATACCTCGATAGAGATATCCATAATACGAGATAATACACATTGCAATATGCGTCATCTACGATCCACAGTATGTAAAATGATGTCTGAAAGAGCGGCTTACGAATATATACATATATCTTGCTCCGTACGAAACGGAAACCGTTGGAATTAGTTTAAAGTGGACACAGTTTTGCGGAAAATCAACCCGTTAAAGATTGTTATAAGAACCCACGCCGTGAGATGCGAAACCTTGTTTAATCAAGCCGCGAGGTCATTTCTATTTCATAATATTCTTGTAAGTATACCACACCATTTCCCCCGGCGGTGAATCTCGTACATTTTTTGAATAATTTCGAAAAATTCTCCTCCTCAACCGTCATCCACTTCATTTACGGTCGTACTGCAGTTTAGCCGCTCGCGACCCCCTAGATAGACCTTTCTCTCGGATGGTTTTGCTCAATTTATCGTTCCTCCCCCGCTTGATAAGCAGATAAATATAAATAGTATAATTCTGGTTTGGGTCAGGGCCGTATTTTACTTCTCTTAAACTGTTAGCTGCTGCTACTACTACGTTATATTACGCGTGAAGAATTGTGTATCGCGTCGGCGTCAGCGTCGGAGGTGTTTAATTCGAATAATTTCATATTGTGGTCCGCGGCACCGCGCCACGCGGCCGAACAGGCGCCGAGAAAATTTAAGTTCCTGCACAATTTTTACTACTTTTTCGTTTTACCTTCAATCTCTTTCTTTACCTTCTTCTTGACAATCGACTGTGGATGTAAAAAGGGAGGCAAGTTTTCTCCTGATTAATTTGAACGCGAGTGAGGAATGAAGTTCTCCCCGTTCTATCATCGATGCGAATTTCTATTTCTATTTTCTATGAAACTATTCCTAAGGCACTACACGCCCAAGATGCAGATGTAGAAAACCGAACAGCTTTTTCGCTACGATTTGGCCCGTAACGAGATATCAGACCGACATCTTCGAGCGTTAAAAGGTCGTGCGGTACGAGCTGGAGAACAAAGTGTAATTTGATAAAGACCGCGGCTGAGCGGAAACGATTTGATGAAGCCTCTAATAAGCGGACTTGTTGTGTAACTTCTATATATACATGTATGTACATGGGCATACACATACGTATGTTACATGCGTTACAGGCATTACATGTTTACGTAGCTGTGTGCACATAACCCTGCGCCTCTTTCGGAATTTGCAACTCTATACTTAGGGAAGTAATTATTGCCCATGTGCCACAATGTCCAGTTCATATTCAGACTTGTATTATACACACTTGATGGCTCACCCGGTGTAATATTAACGCGAAAAACATGCAGAGTTCTTATTCGAATTGCCAAAAATTAATCCGAAATCGCAACTTCCTGCCGCGTTTATATAAACATTAGTTTACAGCAAACAAAATGACGAGATCTCTCCGAGCGTGGAAATCACCGCGGACAGCTGTCTCATAATTGTTATTCATAAGGCTATAATGTCGCGGGTGTAGATGAAGACGGAAATAACAATAAAAGAAAAATCAATTTCCCCATGCAATTGATCAATATCGCTGCCACAATGACGGTAAAAAACTTATCGAAAAATTCGTTGAAGGGAGGTATATACATATGAAGAGTCGTAAATTAGATACGCGGTGTAAGGAACTATAGTTTACACTTTATTCCAACTGCCGACAACTTTCGTCCGAGCCAATAATTGTTGCGATGATATTTTTCCAAATATACATATCTTCGATCAGTCGACTATTCTTTTTTTTCTCTTTTGCCACCAATTGAAATGATTATGGCCTCAAACTGCCGTTTCTCCACGCAGCTATAAAGTGCGTTTGAGATTTATCTCATTGTCAGCCTCCGCTGCAGCATTGAATTTCTCATTCGAAACTAGTATACCTATACCTTTGACAATTCGTGAAATTCTCATGCTTGCTCAATGAAATTCAAGTTCGCCTCAGTTATTTCCGACCGTACTTTGCTTCGCATGTTCAGGTTTTATGTGCCTATTCGCATTTGGAACAAGGTAACATGGTTTCTTACCTATAATTCAAATAACTACCTACTCATGAAATGCACGTACACCTATACCTATACGTGTCTGTGTGCCTCAACTTGTACTTAAGGCATATAACTCCGGATCAATTATCGCATAGTTCTTTGTTAGGATTAGATAAGAAATCCACAAGCTCATAAGAGTTCGGGTGCAGTATAAGAACGTTCGCGATTTCATGAGGTCGTACAATTACGTCAAGTAACGGTTCGACAATATTTCGACCGAGGATTATACGACTATCATGCGATTGCTATCTATAATCTGCATATTCTATAAGCTGCCTATCCGCAAATCGGGCATACCGATCTAACGGTTCTGTGATCGGTTAGAATTCGACTTTTCTCATTGACATGATTCACATACGTTGACCTGAGTTAGCATGACTTTATTAACAGATCGGAGAACGGATCTCCGCATACGTCAGACTTGCCGGGTGCTACTGCAGACTGGTTCTTGATTACCTTCAATACATTATGCGTACCTTGACTCCGGCAATGCGGCTGCTAATCTTCATTACCAAATGCCAATGATTTCTAGAAATCGATCGATAAATATGCTTGTATCAAGTTTGCGATGGATGAATTGAGATTTATTTTCCGATTTTCTCATGTTTCGTTCATTAGCTGTAGGTATATAAACAAATTCATCTATTCTTATCACACACACATTATTATTCTCACGAATGAGCGTGTAGCTTATTGTTCAATTTCTCGATCTTGAACTAAATTGTGGATGCGTCTAGAGGACGTGTGCAGGCATGAAAAATTATCCAATTGTGAATTGTGAACAGTATATAAGTATCTATCTATCTGTCTATCTATACCCGAGGCCTCATCGCGGTTCGAATCTCTCGCGTACAGAATAAATAAAATAACAAAATTCCACAACTATTATGATATTAAGAGAGAATTACAGAACCTCGAAGTGAAAAGCAAAATATAATCACGTTATGTATGCCTATGAGTATATTTCCCACTCTCGATGCTTCATTCTAATGTCGCGTCATACTTTCGCAATTGCCGAGAATCACTACCCAGAAGGTGCACTAGCTCTATTCCGTGAAAGTTTCTAACGATCAGCAGCACGCTTACGTTGTTATAACACATTCCTCATTCCTATTTCCATCAGGTTCGATCCGGTTATCTAGGCATAGGTAGTTATGCGCGACGTAATCGTTCATGGCCTAAACATTGCCCTCCCTCCTCTGATCGTAGTTACGAACTCTGTTTTATCGCTCTTTCAATATTCCAGGGAGCATAACCTGGAGCTTCCTCAAGGTGTATCACACCTTGACAATACAGAACAACAAAACATTACCTCGCGATGTATTCTGCTTAACAATAAAAAACGATTCGCGTGCACCGCACATTGGAATTCACGACGCACATGCGGCCATGAAAGTCTTAAAATTCAAATCCAATTTTCATCGCCGTTTTAATGCTCGAAGTATGAAATTTCAGGCGAGATGGCAGTGATGTACTTGTTCACGAGATACCGATTCAACTGGAACGAAGTACAGTTCAGCATGTTTTCAACTTACAGCATGTTGACTAATCTTGCCGGTGAGTATTACGAGGAGTAATAATTATATAAGGCTATTGGCACAGGCGAGTATCAAATTATTTAGGTTGAATTTCTAAAATCATGGACTCTATTGAACCAAGAACAATGGGTCTATAATATATTCACAATCAGCCGAAAAACTACATCGACGGTTCGGTACTATTGTTTTATCACTTATTTCGCATCGTTGCTATTACGTATCTGTGTGATCTATCCGTTGCGACGGTACCACAAATGCTCTGCACTCTATATCGCATATACGCAGGTAATAACACGGAACATTCATGCTTATTATACTAACGCTCGTACTACATCTATAGCGATGCAGCATCGTGGTATAACGTAGTACGTAGGCAGTCTGAGCCGGATCACGCGAGAAACTCTCGAAAAATATAATAACAATTTGTTTTTATCTATAATACTTACAGCAATGGGTGCTTGATACAATTATAATTGCGACAGAAATTTCGAGTCTATATGTACGTATCCGAATACACAAAGTCGAAGTATAATGCGTACGGGATATAACCACGCAGCTTTTTACAATCATTATAATCCATCATCCATTCATTTTCGTGTTTTTGAATCTAACAATAAGTGCCAATAATAGTTGATTCGCACTTGTGTAATTGGCGAAACGAAAAGTTGAACGCGAAAATAGGTACAGCTTGAGCAGTTTTTTCAAATAAAACAGTCAGCCTGATTGTGCTGTAGAAAATGAAAAATTAAATAAATTTCCATTATTTCCATCGGGGTGGATAACTCGATTACGTAAGCATTGAACTTTGTTTTGCATTGACTCTGCGAATGTGTTGACTGCTATACCTGCTTCTATAGTCGGATGAAGTACCGCACAGTCCACAGCAATGCTATGAAAGGAACGTACTCGTACTGGACACACAGGCGGATTTACATAATACACATTATGTAATGTTATAATAGCGAACGGATAAACTTGAACGAAGAATTTCGCGCGATTATACATAGGGATATCTGATCTCGGCATCATATATCATGACCGAAATGCTTGTTTTCCTTCATGCAAGTATACAGACGCTTGTCAATTCTAATATATTCACCGCCGATCGTTCAACCATACCGCATACCTGTACATACGCATATATATCGGACGAAACTTCACATGATCAATCATATTGGAAGAAATCTGCGAAAATGTGATTAGTTTCGGCTATTTCCAAAAGTAAAACGTATTTTCAATCCAGGAACGATGGTGTCTGTCGGGGTCTTCAGTCATCTATTAAAAATGGACGATGCTCTAGTTGGCGTGATGAGTTGCATGAGCAAAATCCTCGCAAGCTTCGTTTACGCATTTGCAAGTACCGATTGGATGATATACTTAGGTTCGTCGATTTTCTATGAGTATACTTTCCACATGATATACCTCTCTTTTTCTTTCTCTCTACCTTCCTCTCTCTCTCTCTCTCTCTCTCTCCTTCTCTCTTTCTCTCTTTCATCAGTCCTAAAATTGATAAGTTGAATCCCCTTTCACCAAGTTTTTATAATCGTTTCAAGCGCCTCTGGCTGAGATCGTTAATGGCACGTCATTCATCGCGATGAGATCGATAGCTTCAAAATTAGTTCCAACCGACGAGTTAGGTGAGTATCATTCTTCTGGTATGTGTATACCTTATTACACAATCGTTCTATATTTGTTTTCTGTAGGTTCAATACTCATTATTCGCGTTCATATTGTTAAATACGCGTAGTTATGGTAGTTAGGTACATATGAATACGCGAATTCCCAGTGATAAATATGAGAATGAAAGTATAAGTACGATATAAAAAACGAAAGGCAAACTGCGAACGATTTACGCCACAAATTTTCGTTTTTGCGGACATGCATAAACGGAGCGAGAGAACAGAGAATTACCAAAGTGTATGGGGAAGGTATGTAGCATGTATGATATACATGTATGTATGCATACATACCTATCTACATACATTTTTCTGTAGTCTACTGTACAGCGTACATACGCATGTACATAAATTCATATATCTATGCAGTTTACCGGTCTCCTCATAAAACGTCAACATCATTCCGTATAATTACACGAACTTCAATTGTAATAAAAACACATGCATTTACATTATATTATTACACAACAAAACTTTACTACCTATAAATTAACTCAGTCTAAGACCGAGACCGTGCCATGAATCGCCGGATGCAAAATCAACTAGCTACGAAGAACTTCTTGTCAGCGAAGGACATCGATCTTTTCTCTATGTTTTGCCTTGCCTGCGGTAACTTACAGTATCAGTCTTGTATACGCAGGAACTGTTGAAAAAGAAAAGGAGACAAAAACCAAGAAACAAAACTATCCGCGTCACATGTAACATAGTTTGTTAGCATCAATCATTCGGTCGATCGTCGAGTGATCAATTCATATTCATACGAGGGGTTGATCCACTCTTCAAGTTCCGCGTACGCCAGTGTATGATTTACTATGAAATTTTTCAAGTCCCCGTCAACTCCCAAAAAATCCCACGAAGTCTCGTGAAATCCCTCGAAGTCTCGTGAAGAATCCTCGTGAAATCTCTTGAAGTTTTCAAAATCTAGAATCTTGAAAGTCCCGTGAAGTCCCGTTAAATCTTTCGAGTCTTCGAAATCTCTGAAGTCCTGTGTCATCTCATAAGGCTCTCGTGAAATCTTTTGATTTTTTCGAAATCCAAAATCTCTGAAGTCCCGTGAAATCCGTGAAATCCCATCAAGTCTTTAAAGTCTTGAATCCCGGCGTGCCCCATTTTCGGGCGTGATTAGCTCCTCGTATATTTATACATAATAAATACCAATTTTGTATCAATTTTCATTATACGATGACCACCGATTATGTATAGGTATGTACTACATAAAGACATGATGAAAGAACGAATTATATAATATTTCATTATATTCACAGGTAAAGTAAACTCTCTGTTTGGCGTTTGCGAAGCTTTGATGCCGCTGGTCTACGGCCCGATGTACAGTTCTGTATATGCTGCAACCATGGACACCCTTCCCGGTGCTTTCTTTCTCTTGGGCGGTGGCCTCACTATTCCAGCTGTCCTTCTATTTTTGTGAGTATTCTATATTCAGCACCCGCGCGATAGGACACTGTGGTTTTTTTTTCTTCCTTATTTCTTTCGATGAATTTTCCACCGGTCTAGGATATGCAACTCGAATCACTGTTCTATTTCGACGTCTGTTTCAAACGAATTATTCTCCTTTATTTTCCAAAAGTTATTACATACAATGAATTTTCTATCAGATGGCTTTACACCGAGCATAGGGGAGACAGAGCTCGAGAAGCTGCAGAAGAGGCTAATAACAAAACCAAGGAATTGAAAGGAAAACCAGAACCATCCGATGTGCACCGAGGTCTTGACAATGCGGCCTTCGAGTCGGAGCGGTTGTGAAGTGTACAAGTAAAAAGCAATAACGCTTACGATTAGTGAAACTGATATACCTAGGTATATTATACGTTTCGGTCGCCATTTATGCAGTATAAAAATCTCACTCAAGGCTCTCCTCAACTGTAATCCGCGGGAGTTAAGAAATAGAGGCTAATATGCATATAATACAGTTAAGTGCAGCAGCAGCAGCAGGAGCAGCACACATGCGGGAATATTATAATGATATATTCTTTACGAATATATAATTGATAATAAATTCATGTAATTATTGATCTAAGATAATTGGACGATTCTCAATATCCGATGCACCGATATATCAATTATTATATCTTTCATTTTTTGTTTCACTCTACTTTTCAGAAACAAATTTTATAACAAGTTCTATCCCATTCTCGCGGTTATCATTTTTAATCACAGCGAAACAATTGATAATCAATCAATGGATTGATCGTTCGACGTTCTCCGTAAATCTAGAAGTCAGAAAAATCGATGGGATCTATAATGTTTGATTATTATTTCTATTAACAATCTGATATAGGTAATTATATTATAATTAAATGCGTATGATATTTATATATATATATTCGGGAGCTGTCCGCGAATGAACACCCAGGCGAGGCAGTATGTATGCGTGTATAATACATGGAAATGATTGAACTGCAGGTATAATGATGATGGAATGATCGATAGACGAATATTGTATCAGGCAAAAGAGACAATTCAGTATACCATTTTCCCAGGTTCCGAAAATCGTCGGTGCGCGTCGATCATGTTAACTGTATAACAGAAAGTCGAACAAAATAATAATGTGAATGACATACAGTGTATAGTTTAAATAAAAGTAGATTTAGTATATAGATGAAATTGAACCAAAAAGTTGTGATCTAGTTCGTAGAAGAAAAAAACGAACATAGAAAAAAAAGTGTTCCTTTGTCCTCCGCGCATGATATTGTTGAAACTACTACCACTAGTTAAATTCTGATACAAATGATTTTATTATTTAATATGCTAGACTATACTGTTCAATAAATGTAGATATTGTTAATTATAAATCGTCTTATATGTATTGTTGATTGGACAATTTAATACTATAATATTAAAGAATGAGAAAATTTACTAATTATTGACCTATATAGTTGAAAATAATACATGTAATATTGATAATTAGGGACACTCCCCTGCAGTATACGTATGAATATAGTATGAACGTAGGTATGTGTATAGTATTTGGAAAAATTTTATGAAATAATATATAAGTAGTATTGTATTATGCTTATATACTTATACCTACATAGCTATATACTATCTATACATACCTATCTATGTTTATGTATGTCAATATGTGGACAATACTTTACTCTGGCTGCAGCCTACGCGAGTAAAGTGCATCGCTGCAGTTATAAAGTACTTAAGTAGAGTTAATACACAGTTATATCTAAATATGTACGTATGTAGGTATGCATGTATGTACGTATATACGTATGTACGAACTAGATATACCTACATACTAGATTTGTTAAATTTTATCACCTATAATGAGACAATTAAATATTATTATTTTTAAACGAGTATGGTGATTACCTATTATTCTTCGTTTACCATGCAATACACGTATAATGTAATTGCGAATTATTGTCATTTGTGGTATATAGTACAAGTCGCATTGTTCGTTGTTTAGACTATTGTCACATTACGACGAATCCAATTACTCTCAATAATTCCTGTTCTCCTAATCGATTTCACTTTATTTATTGACGTTCCAATTAATCTACAGGCCGAGTATACTCTATAGTTCTATAGTTGTTTTCATTTTCTCTACTTCTTTCTGTATACAATGCATTTTGATAAAATTTTCTGAACTATATATATAGCATATATATAACATCTTCAAAAATAATACATCGCATGTGTCTGATTGTGAGATTAGAATTAACATTTTTATGGTCTAAAATTCTCAAATTTTCAATCTGAAATGTCAGTAGTACGTAAACAAAAAATAAATGAATGGAAATTCAAAATGATGATTCGTGCAGAGTATCAATTCGTTTTGTTCTGCAAGAGTATAGTAATATTAATAATAATGATAATTATAATAATGATAATGATAATAATCTTTTGAAATGGGCACATATTCGTAGCCTAAATAATATTTCTATTGTGATATTTCAGTAGCGTTGTACCCATGTATGTATGTACGTATGTTCAATTTTCTATTCAACTAAAACTTAGTGAGTTCATATAGTTATTATTCAAAAAGTGGATTTACATTTTTTGTATCCGCATTCATATTTCAAATTTGTAAGAAAAACATTTTTTATTCAATTTCCCGAGTCCAATTGATGAGTCTCTTCGGTTTTCTTCATTAATTTTGATTTTCTTATTTCTATTTTCATGCATAATTCGCTTATAGATGAAATGAGGCAATCATCGTTATGAGCACCCGCATCCCTCAAATGTAAGTTTAGTTGCCTATCATGCGGCGCTAGTCATGATTCACTGTTTACCGATAGGAGACCAATTACCGACTGAGCAGGGCATGGCATCTGTTTTCTCAACGGTTCAATCGCTAAACTGAACCTAATTAGTACCAAAAATATCGCTAGGATCGCTACTGCTGGGTTTAATTCTGAGGCCAAAGCTACGCTATAAGTTGAACCCGATGTCGGGATTATTCGGCTCAGAAATCAGGTGACTAATCGGCCTTCGACAATCATAACGTTAAGGTTGCGACGTCGTCAAGTGTATCAACTAAAAAGTTATAACGGACGCGGTCAACCTTCAATTTTTGTTTTTCGTTTTGGACTTTTTCCGCTTTTTTCAATTTGTTTATCTCTTTATCAGTCTCTCTCTCTCTCTCTCTCTCTCTCTCTCCCTCCCTCTGCTATCTCGAAAGATTCAATAATTAATTATCACTGGTAAACGTGCGACAAGTGCGTGTTGTCCTAAATAATAAGTATACGATAACCAAAAAGAGGAACTATATAATATTCGAGTGTTTAATATTGTGTTGTCTGTGTAATTGTGAAGGAATTCGGATCATATGGACTTTGAACGAGTCAACTGACGTCGATTTCATATCACAGAAATACACGCGTACGTATACCTATATATTAATTCACGCTCTTTACTCTTGTTTCTATTTAAGATAAGATCGTATTCCATGTATCATCATCATCATCATCATCACCATATAGTTAATTGATATTCGCGCGTAGTTCGATTCTTGCAATTCAACTTCTCTTCTCCGAAATGGACTTGTCAATTTGAATATCATTTTTTTTTTTTTCTGTATCTCCCTCTTTTACTCTTTTTCGTTATTTATCATACGTAGGTATTTATAAGAGTGTATGTACGCGTATACCCATACCTATACGTACGATTGGTCCCTTACACGAAAACTCGTCATACATATCGTCGTATAATTCGGGTTGTATTCTGCGTGCATAACAGGATAAAATAAAAATACTTCCATCTTCACGGTCAGGTATGTATAATTAATACACAGTGGTTCCACGTAAAACAACAAAATTTATTTGAGGATAATCATGGTCTTCCAATTCTGTCAATCGTCATTACCGAGCTTCATTGTAGGTCAATTTATTAAACTACTCTTATATTATTCTACCCGTAGTAAGTACTTGCAGTATAATCGTAGACATAGCTCTGCATGTGAGGAGAAGCGTGAATCGAAGAAGACTTGCTGGCAGTACATATGCATGCATACATACATACATAGATAGGTATGACATAATATGCAATTATTTTCCTGGGACGTATTCATACATAGGTATATAAAGTGTTAGTTTCTATTTCTGTTTCTTCATTCCTACGTAGCACTACATATGTCTAGCTGTGACAGGCATTCCCATCATATATACACATTGACGTACCTGCAGTTGGCATACCTATCGTATTATTTTTGACTACTCGAATATTAACTGCCGCTGTCACGGCGAATAGCAGTCTGATCAGGAGACCCCGATGAGGGTATTTTGCAAGCTGTTTTTATTGTTTTTGTATTTTCTTTGTTGTTGTTGTTGTTGTTGTTCTTGTTCTTTTGTCTCTTACATTCATAACAACACCGTACCTGACTTTTACGTATTAAATTTGAAGTATCAATCATTACGGCAGTTTATACCGCATTACGACGAAGAGTTGACATTGCTTTCGTTATTATAAATAGTTAACTGCACGCGTCGTACGTAATCGAATACTTCTCACCAGCCCAGCTTCTGCAATCTCTACCTTCACTGACAGAACAATATAAGTACATATATCAATTTTTATGCATACACAGTATATTATTACTTGATTGCGTATTTTGATTGAAACAGGATACGATTCTTGGTGAATAATAATATAAAGTGAATTGGCCAAAACAATACCACGATTTTTCCTTTTGGTTTTTTTATTTTCTCTTTTTTGAACTTTCATATCGTGTCGTGGGGATATAATATACATATAAATATATTATACGAATACTTTATGCTGGCCTAGATCTATAGAGGTATATGTATCTAATGTATTATATTTCTCTTAAATTTACACCATGAGAAACTTATTCATTATTCTTCACAAACGACTCATGAATAATTGGCTCTTCATTGACTTGTTTCACCCCGCACGTATTCAACCGTCAAAGCGAATTCGTTTTATAATCTGTTGTTCGACCAATCAATTGCTTCTTCTACTTATTTAATCTTCTATCAATTGACTGAAATCAAGTGAAATTTTTTCCATGCATGCATTATTAAACTTTCTATCTATTAAATTTTCTCTATTCATTGTCAAAGTTATTCGTTATTCATTATCTACGACATCTGCAACATCTATTAAAAGAAGAATATTCGTCTATTCATATAGTTAACCGACCAAAATTATGGAAAATGATATACAGCTAAAGCTCCGAATATTCAAATGAACGAAAATATCTTTTCATTGTAAAAATTGACCAGATATGTCGGAAATCCATATCTCATCTACCTTCACGCCAGTTACTAATGATAATTCAAAAATTATAAATCACATTTTTCACGAAAAGGTTTAGCTAGCAAAACAGCTAATATTATTTCTCTTCATAAGGTTGATTGATATTACATTTAAACTTCAACCTCATGAATCAGAATAGGCAAAAAGAACACAGTTTTTCAATATTTGCCAAAATTTGTGTGCAGACCAGATTATATACAGGATGTCTCACTTTAACGAATTCAGTAAAATATATACTCGAACGTTAATGCTTGTAGAAGAAAATGTTTGAATCAAGAGTTAAGGGGTTACGAGGAAGTCATGATATTACCAGTTTATGTCCCCCATCAGCTGCTACAATTTTTGTCCCAGACATATTTTTCTACGAGCACTAACTTTGAATATATTCAGCTGAAATGTCTGACATTGGACACCCTGTATATTCTAATAACTTTGTGTTTTTCAGAAAGCAAACATACTTATGTACATATATAAGCCTAGCTAGGTATCATTATCCAGGTTATGGAAAAAAATTGAACACATACTCGACCAAAACAAGTTTTATTTTTGGTCAAATCTTAGCTCTGATGTTATCTCCTATATTATACTATATACACCTAATTATATAAATGCTTCGTGATTTTCAGAGAAAGCTTGGAACACTATATTATACATTTTCTCTTTTCACTTCACCTGACAATTTTTCAAGCGATAATAACAATACATACATCGATGCTTAAGCTGTTATTTAAATGCATGATATTGTAGTCAACGATATAATGAAGTATGATTATTCTATTGCCCAGTAAAGTCTTGTTTTATCATTTTCCTGTAACCTTATGTATAGGTATATAATATCTATATATATATAAATGTATATATAAATGTGGAATATATATATATATGTATATAGGTTTTATTTCAATGAGTTTAATATATCTTTACAGTTTTTTTAACTGCGTAATACATTGTCCAACTTCAGTGTGACCCGAGGACCAAACCACACTTCAGATTGATCATTATGATAATTCATTTTCCTGGTAGCACACAATAATTTGCTTGATTATTCCTGAATGGAAGCGATCATGAAAACCAAGATATTAAAGCCTAAATATAATTCCGTTTATCTGCGTAAATCCGATAATTTTGTGAAAATAATTCCTCCTTTCATTTTCCATGAACTCTGTGAAGGAAAATAGATTCACAAATACCATGTTTTTAGATTCTTTGTCTGAAGTTCCCTAAGTATAACTGGAATTCCTGCCATCAATTTTCTCCCACTTGGAATAATGAAGCAACAAATTTCCTACCTCCATTCATGATATAATGTTTTCATAATAAAGACTGTGTAAAGTTTTCCATTGATTATAGGATCACAACAGTATGATACCTAAATGTGGAATTGTACTTCTAAGCTTCTATGTCATCTTACCAAAAATCTGTGCTGGCCAGTACGATGACCCAGCTTGGGGTCTTAAGGAAACTATTGATTTCAATGCATTACTTTATGAAGATGCTTGCAAAGAAAGTGCTGGAGCAGAATGGAAATTTATCAATGATCTCTCGAATGAAAATCGACTTGCTTGGGTAAGAAGATTATATCACTAGGCTAAAAATTCTCCTCGAGGAAGGAACAGCGTAAAAAGTCCTCTTTACATATCCATATATATTCCAAATTTTATTCATTTATTTTCCAGGAACGCGCGCAGGCGAGTTATGGCTCATTCAAAAGAAAAGACGTTGCAAATATCCGGAATGAGACGATATTACAATCCGACGATGATATGCTAAGCTCACATCAACTAAGCATTGAAAAAACACCAGGTGATATGCTGCTCAATTCAACGGATTGGGAAAAGGCGAGTTTGATAAATGAAAATAATTACTGGATAATAATAAGTCATCAAACTTTTATTCAATTATTCAATTTTCAATTCCAGTTGGTATCATACTCTGCTGAACTCACTGCTCTGAGATTGGGATCTAGTAACGGAACAGAGAATCACTCCCGACGTGGTAACAGACTTTTTTTTTAATATTTTAGCAAATTCAGTTCTTCATATGGAACCCAAGATGATAAATTTATTGATGAAACATTTTCAGAAATCGAGAAATTATTGTCACGAAATACTATAATTGAAGATAAACGATTGGCCTGGACTAGCTGGCATCGTCAACTCTCGCCCTTTTTAGAAACCTTTTCATCCACATTGCCGCTTCTTTCTAAAGCAGCTAAAGCTAACGGTGAGCATAATTCGAATAACCATAATATATAGATACGTTTGTATGCAGAGTCGATATAATGAAACGTTTCTATGTTCGTTTTAATTAGGTGCTGAAAACGTAGTCAAGTATTGGGAATTACTTTCTGTGTATACAGATGATGGTTATGACAAAATGAAACGTATGTGGGAGGAAATAACAGAGCTGCATAGCAAACTTGTTACGTTTGTACAAAATCGTTTATCTCAAAAGTACAAAACGAAAATTAGTGATGCTTTCATTCCAGCATATCTCTTAGGTACTTTTCCCATAAAACTATTACCCTGTATTCAATTTTTTGTCCCTTTCTCTCACTCAATGAATAATGAGACAACAAATTTGTGTTCATTATCTTCTCTCAATCTTTGCTGTACTTTAAGGATCCTTGGATGGCTACGACTGGACTTCTATAGCCGCTGACGTATTGCCTTATGGAGATGTAACTTACAGTATAATGAAAAGGCTTTGGGATAAGGTGAGTTGATGACAAGACGCCGATGACGCCACAATTAGAAAAAAAATTGAAATTAAAAGTTGAAGCATGGCTTCACGTGTCACCACATTGAATATTTATCACTCGTACCAACGTCCATAAATTATTCATTGATTTTCTTTCGCTTTTATTTCCAGAACTTGCGAGGTATAAGTTTATACAAATCTGCATCGGCTTTGGGAAAATCTGTTCTGAAAAGTAGTCCGCTCGCTGATTTTTGGCAGACGAGTAAATTCAACCACACATGTCCTACTCAGTTGATTAATTTCTGCCGGGAAGGAATGAGGTTGAATAAAATTTATATTTCCTTAATTTGAATCGTTAATTTTTATATTCTGTCCATGCAGAGTAGAAGACTAGAAAAACAAATTTATTTCATTTGAATGTTATTTCCAGGGTATCAACGTGTCACCAAGCATCTATAAACAATTTTCTTACTGCACATAAAATTGTAGCCAAAGTTTTGACTAATCAAATGAAAATAGACGGCGATGCTCAAGCTAATTCGGTTTTCAATACGGCAAACAGATATTCAGGCAAGCACTTATATACAAATTCTTCTTTTTCCCTTGAGGAATGCTCACATACCCGCGAAATCTGTCAAAAAATTTAATGCTCCCCCTCTTTCAGGCCTCGACGAAGCGGTGTCGGAATTTTTTTCCATATTAGCTGTAAGTCCAGGGCAATTGGTCGCGTTAGAACTTATCGATAATACCACCGAAACCGAACAGTCAAAAATCAGTTCACTGATGATCACTGCTCTCGATGTTCTTCCACGTTTAGCATATTACATTTCTGCTGATTTGTGGAGAATAGATTCCATCAACAATGGAACTCTTGCTCCGAATCAACTTGTCCAATCCTGGTGGGAGTACAGGTATATTTTTGATACCCATTTAAAATTCAATTTGCTTATGGTTTCTTTCATTTTTGAAGTTTTCAAACATCATCATAAGCAATTTTTTTACCATGGTTATCAATCTAGGGAAGAATGACAGATTGTTACTTTTTCAATTTCCAGAAAACGTTATGAAAGAATAACATCAGATTCTTTCGATATTCCCACATTCTTGGATGATGATTTCATCATCAACAACAAACCCTATCTGCCGTAAGTATAACAAATTTCCTAAATATCACTTGGAACATCCAAACACAATGAAAAACTGATCGAATGTGTGATTTCCACTCTCTAATTGATACAGTCTCCTCTCCTTTTGTTTCACGTTTCCATTACCGCACGCATTTTTAGTCACTTTATTGATATATTTCTGGTCTTTGAACGCATCAGAAAGTATTTAACATTGGATTAAGTCAATCTATCGATATTATTTCAGGAAATTTGTTGGAACGGTATTAGGATTTCAATTGTATCAAGAACTCACAGAGACAACAGAGGTCAGATACGATTCACTAGCTCAGTTTCAAGTCAAATCTCAATTTGTGTAAGTTATCGATATTGTGCGCTATTGATAATTTTTTACATAATATTTACAGCATTGAATTATCTTCAATCTCGTCTATTTACAGATCAATGCTCCAATACGGAGGAGCTGACCAATGGACAAACCAGATTTACGACAAACTAGAAATATATGATATATCGGCAACACCTTTAGTCTCATATTTTGCTACATTGCGTGACTACTTGGAGAACAATTCAGAGGATGTTTCCCCTCTCACGTCTACTCAAGAATCGGAACTCCGTCGGATCGAAGAAAAATACGATGCTATCGACGTTCCAACTACTCCGAAGCCAGCAATAACTTTCGCACCAACATTAAAGCCAAAGACTCCAAAACAACCACCTAAAATATCGAGTACAACTTCTCCGCTAATTCCTCCTGTCATTTCCACGGAGAAACCTGTTAATAGTAAAAATGAACATTCGGTGAGTGAGAAAACCAGCGGTTTTGGTAAAGATGATATGAAGGAGGCGGGAGATTCTGAAGGCGACTACGCTAGCAGCTTCCAGACTAGCAAAGCTGTTTGGGCAGTCGCGATAGTGCTTGTAGCTACGATAGTCATTTGTATAATTGCTATTTTCGGCAGACGCAGATGCGTTAAAAGCCAAACGCCAAAGAACCGGAGATACGTATAACCAGGGAGTATTAAATTCAATTAAATTTTTTTGAACTATCCAAGTTGATGCTGGAGAAATATAACGGGTTTGAACTGAACCCATTAAACTGAGAGTATTGATTACCTCATACGCACAAGACAAAGAAGCAAAAGAATCACAAATACTGAATATTATTTTCAACTATAGCACTAGATTTCAACATTCCTTAGAACGTCATATTAGCATAATACAAATTTGCGAGATATAAAAAATTCAAACAATTTATAGTGTTGGACATGGTCGTTAATGTGATGAAATGCAAAAGATTATTATTTAATCTTTAAAGCTCAATTATCTTAATTCATACAATAAAATAAGATAATATTTACACGCTGTGATATATTCCAATATTACAAGTGGTAATCTTTCCCCATAGTTGATGATAAGCGAGTTAAAAACAACAAAAATATGTATATAGGTATTCTAAGCTGATAGAAAAATAGGATTTTCTCATGCACCATAATAATCTGGCGTTAGAAATCCCTTATTGCCCTAAATATTTCAAGAGAATTTACAAACCACTCCTAGGTATTCATCAAATTGAGATATCAAGGCTTCTTCTTCTGGCTTGAAGTTCAGTATTCATTCCATGTCTATGAAATTTGAGACCATCTTTGATAGATGTAATCATAGTTTTGCTATTAGAGCCTGTAGTATTCAGAGATATGAAATGAGGTAAACTTGAAGATAAATTTCCGATACACGAATTATTGTGGTGATGTATGTACCTAATTAGACAATCAACGGCGATGAGATTCGCAATATTTTTTTTTTTTTTTTTTTTTTTTTAATTTTTAATTTAATTCAATTCATGGGTCAATAAAATGAACTTCTTGTTAGGCCTTTTAAGTAATTAAATATCGAGTTAACAAAACAAAATATGGATCTCACATGCTGTATCGATAAGTAAACTCTTTTACTTTCTTTGGATACTTAAGAACTGAGTCGGGATTCAGGGTTTATGTCTAATATGCTCAGCTTGGGAATTGATCTCGGTTTCCCTAATTGTTTGAAAATTTATTTTCGTGATGATTAGTATTGAGATTACTTGTCTACATATATGCCTCTACAGAAAAATGAGTGCATATACTATTTAAAATCGTCAGAACAAATCTTTCACATCACGTTTACTTCTAAGGGTCGAAAAAAATGTACAAGGTCAAGTAATAACTCAATACATGCATTTATTATCGTATGTCATAGTAGCTGACATTCTCGAAACATTTTGTGTGTATATTTATAGTTTAGTTGAATTCAGAGAGAGAGAGAGAGAGAAAGAGAGAGAGAGATGCATAAATAAATGAATGTAATGTAGGTATAATTGATAGATATAGTATTGTTCAACTCGCCAATCCGGGATATATTTTGGCCAATACGTCGTTTCGACCAACTTTCAATGAATATTTGCAAATTTCATTAGAAAATAGGTGTATAAAGCAAATTATCTTATTGGAGCTCTGTTTCATTTATTTATTTTTCTTGTTCAAGCTGCATTGTGGTACCTAGTTACCGATTGATTCGAAATGTATGTAACAATTAACGAAATAAGTTTGTGTATAGTATGATCAGTGAGTTTCACAGGTCCCCAAAGAGTATATAGTAAATGTTCACCCCTACACATATTTTATACGGATTATTAATTTCGCTATAGCTACGTATTTATTAATAGCAATAGTTTAATCTTTGATATTTACGAAGTTCATAGCTATAGCTGTATATCTATTTCGTTATAGGATACACAATATACACAGCATTTGATAAGTGATTACAAGAATAATAGGCAGGTTTGTTTTGCTCCCAGATTCTAATTTTAAAGATAATGTAATGATAAATGAGAAATTTGATTGTAATGCATAGATTAATTTATGTTCGATTAAGTTAACTGTGTATAAAAGATTGATAATATTCGTCGAAGGTGTAATGCGGTTCAATTTTTATTCCTCAGTATGTAAATTACCGAAATGGCAGCAATCCGCAGAGGCATTGAAATGAAATGTACTTGAATATTCTTACAAATATCATGGCCGCATTTGCCATAGAATTATAATGAACCGATATCATGTACTTGCACTGTATTCTGTAAATATGCCTTAAATAATTATTGAATATTAATTATTATTATTACGGCAACTGATTATTACATTGGTTTTGTGTGGTGGAATGATTTAAACTATCTACTATGACAATATTTTCGTATTAGTGTAATTCAGATGATTTTTATTCGAACATATTCTCTGCATAGAAATAAGTAATATGAATAAAATATGAGTATACTGATTGTGAGTATACTACTATACAGTATACTCGTGCCTATATTTTTTATAATAATATTTATTCGATTTACGTATTCTAAGCATACATGTACTACAGACAGAGAAAGAGACAATAAAATATATGAAGTATTCTGAAAATATATGGATTCATGTTATTATTTCCTTTTCCATAAAAATATCATAAGTATATACATACATGCGTTAGTACGGCGTGCACATGTATGTACCATGGCATTAGTTCATTCAAAATTGTAAGCCCCTGAACGAGATGGATTTGATGAATTGATTCTGCAATCGTTTGTCGGTACCATTTGGTAATGAATAATGAACAATACACTCGGTTGTCCGCAGGTAGTTTTCAATAAACTTTGATATCAATGGATGTAGAAGCATATGTTACTTGCTGATTTCGTAGTTTTGTAGCGGGAGAAAATCTCGACCAAAGAGGTAGCACTATTTTATTTTTATTTTGAATTGTCTGTGGATACGAGAGAGCACACAGAGGTGAACGCACGTACAGGCAGAAATATGAGCAGCTTTCATTGGAATCCTGAATTCGGAAATTTTTCGCTAAAAATTTGAAATTGTATCAGGAGAACATCTGAGCCCAGGAGGTGGCACAATTTTTTTCTTTTTATTTCTAATATACATATGTATGGGAATGGGAGAGAGGACACAGGCATATAGACGAGTATTTATTAGGCAAACATGAATTTCAAGGAGGTGGCACTATTTTTTTTTTCTTTTTTCTTATACACATATGTATGGGAACGGGAGAGAGAACACACGGGCGCTGATGAGGGCGTATGCAGAAACGGGCAAAAAACGAGCAGCTTTCGTTGGAATCATGGATTTTCGAAATTTTAACTGAAAATCTGCAATTGTATCGGGAGAACATCTGAGCCCACCAGGTGGCACGCTTTTTTTCGTTTTCGCGTATGCATGGGAATGCGAGAGAGGACGCATGTAGGTGAGAGCAGAGACAGGCAGCTGCGCGAGAAAATTTCCCACGAATCCTAAATTTTGAGATTTTCAGCTGAAAATTTGCAATTGTATCAGGAGAGCATCTGAGCCCAGGAGGTGGCACAATTTTTTTCTTTTTATTTCTAATATACATATGTATGGGAATGGGAGAGAGGACACAGGCATAGACGAGTATTTATTAGGCAAACATGAATTTCAAGGAGGTGGCACTATTTTTTTTTTCTTTTTTCTTATACACATATGTATGGGAATGGGAGAGAGGACACACGGGCGCTGATGAGGGCGTATGCAGAAACGGGCAAAAAACGAGCAGCTTTCGTTGGAATCATGGATTTTCGAAATTTTAACTGAAAATCTGCAATTGTATCAGGAGAACATCTGAGCCCAGGAGGTGGCACGATTTTTTTCGTTTTCGCGTATGCATGGGAATGCGAGAGAGGACGCATGTAGGTGAGAGCAGAGACAGGCAGCTGCGCGAGAAAATTTCCCACGAATCCTAAATTTTGAGATTTTTAGCTGAAAATTTGCAATTGTATCAGGAGAACATCTGAGCCCAGGAGGTGGCACAATTTTTTTCTTTTTATTTCTAATATACATATGTATGGGAATGGGAGAGAGCACACAGGCATAGACGAGTATTTATTAGGCAAACATGAATTTCAAGGAGGTGGCACTATTTTTTTTTTCTTTTTTCTTATACACATATGTATGGGAATGGGAGAGAGGACACACGGGCGCTGATGAGGGCGTATGCAGAAACGGGCAAAAAACGAGCAGCTTTCGTTGGAATCATGGATTTTCGAAATTTTAACTGAAAATCTGCAATTGTATCAGGAGAACATCTGAGCCCAGGAGGTGGCACGATTTTTTTCGTTTTCGCGTATGCATGGGAATGCGAGAGAGGACGCATGTAGGTGAGAGCAGAGACAGGCAGCTGCGCGAGAAAATTTCCCACGAATCCTAAATTTTGAGATTTTTAGCTGAAAATTTGCAATTGTATCAGGAGAACATCTGAGCCCAGGAGGTGGCACAATTTTTTTCTTTTTATTTCTAATATACATATGTATGGGAATGGGAGAGAGCACACAGGCATAGACGAGTATTTATTAGGCAAACATGAATTTCAAGGAGGTGGCACTATTTTTTTTTTCTTTTTTCTTATACACATATGTATGGGAATGGGAGAGAGGACACACGGGCGCTGATGAGGGCGTATGCAGAAACGGGCAAAAAACGAGCAGCTTTCGTTGGAATCATGGATTTTCGAAATTTTAACTGAAAATCTGCAATTGTATCAGGAGAACATCTGAGCCCAGGAGGTGGCACGATTTTTTTCGTTTTCGCGTATGCATGGGAATGCGAGAGAGGACGCATGTAGGTGAGAGCAGAGACAGGCAGCTGCGCGAGAAAATTTCCCACGAATCCTAAATTTTGAGATTTTTAGCTGAAAATTTGCAATTGTATCAGGAGAACATCTGAGCCCAGGAGGTGGCACAATTTTTTTCTTTTTATTTCTAATATACATATGTATGGGAATGGGAGAGAGCACACAGGCATAGACGAGTATTTATTAGGCAAACATGAATTTCAAGGAGGTGGCACTATTTTTTTTTTCTTTTTTCTTATACACATATGTATGGGAATGGGAGAGAGGACACACGGGCGCTGATGAGGGCGTATGCAGAAACGGGCAAAAAACGAGCAGCTTTCGTTGGAATCATGGATTTTCGAAATTTTAACTGAAAATCTGCAATTGTATCAGGAGAACATCTGAGCCCAGGAGGTGGCACGATTTTTCTTTTTTTCGCGTATGCATGTGAATGGGAAAGAGAGCACACATAAACGTGCAAGCATGTGCACGTCGAGTAATTAGCGGCTTCCACTCAAATTCCAGATTCTCAACTTGGTAACGGAAATTAATTGCAGATCAATCGATCTTTGCTATAGAATCGCCTACAACGTAGCTCACATAAATTCTAAAAATTGCGCACCAAATGTTGGCTGGTATTTCAATACGTGATTCAGGAAATGGGTTTGTGTGTATGTATATAAATGCGAATCGGTTTAAAGATTGTTAACTTTTATTTCGTTAATAGCAATACATGATTACACGTATAATATAATATAAGAGCCATACGATTACGCATACCTATGTAACAATAATGTTCGCACACACACATATATTGTACGTTCGATAGCGTATATAGTACATGGTGACTATAATGAATTTACTAACTCTACTATTCAGTGCTAGAGTATAATGTCAGTATCTTGGCACTCTGGCATATCATTTTTCAAGTTCCCATATCCTCAAAATTCAGAGAGTTCATGCAGGTATAGAACTCAATTTAATGAATTAACTCTCGACGTATTCCAATATAGCATACAAATAATTAGTATAAATCTTCAAGTGATAAACATTCCTTAGTCAATTAAATAATTAATGAAATTACAAACTTTCGATATATATTTATATTTTAAGAATATATAAGAGGCGCAAAATAGTTCACTTACAAGTAACATATACGTATAGGTAATTGGCAGTGTAAAGTTCCTATTTTATGTAAAATCGTTCATAATTAGGTATAGCGATTACAATTTCGTGCGATATGCTAGCATACCCACACTAGCAGATTTCATACAGGTCTCTTATCGTAACTATTATTAGAGGTATACGCAGTAGCTCAACAATACAAACTACTATTATTCGTAACTGTACAGGCCATTACAATTAACAGCTATAAACAATCGTAGAATTATTATGATAAATGATTACAGTATCTTTAAAAATATCATATAAACTGCATTACGTTATGTGTCATAACACTATATCATATATTATATTGTATATTTGTATATGATCATACATCGCGTTATACGAATGAAAGTGAGAGTAATAACTGCTTAACAAATAAATATGTTTCGGATATAAAGCTTCATCTGAAACAAACTGGTCCAATTTCAACCGAAAAGCTTTGATCTGGTTTGCCAACGTCCCGTAGAGCGACATCGAGTATAGGTAGACGTGCAGGTTTATCGGTTTGATAGCTGATCACTGTTTTCTTCCATTCGTTACGACGATCCTATGAATTTTCAGGTGAAGAAAGAAATCAGAAACCGATTACGTGTATACCATCTGCATTGAAATATTGTTGCAAAAAGAGAGATCAACTTACTCTGCACTCGTCCGATATCATCTCATATCTTGAACGCTGATTACCACGCGGTGTAAGCTCGATGTCGTTCCATGTAGAAAGTTTTAATCCTTTTCTATAAGTTCGATGTTCCGTATCAAAGTAGCCGACTGATTTCTTGCAATGATATGTCAAGTTTTGTTCGGCGTGACTGGATAGCAGCTGAAGGAAACTGATCTGGTTGTTATCCGCCTTGTAAGTGATCTGTAACGGATTATAAGACGTATTAATTATAATGATTATTCCCTGATTCAGCTGCAGTAGAAGTGGAACACAAGGTCGTCGAATTATTTCGCTATAATATACCTCCATTCCATTCTCCATTTCGCTAAGCCAGACTTCATGTTCGTGACCCTTGTATGTGATTTCGGGGGAACGAGGTGGCTTGGGCATAACACATGTTGTACGTTTTTCGACGTCGCAGTAAACCAATATTGCATCGCGAACATCTCCCTCGTTGGGGTCAATCCAGTACTCTCCTTCGAGAGAGAATTTTTTCCGAATAAATTATTCTTATAAATTATTCATAACGATTCAAATAGCTCAATCTCTTCTCATAATTCATTATTGTCATTAGTTATCCGGTATGATCGCTTACCGCTCGGTTTATCAGGATACGCGACGAATAAATCCCTGCATGTTTTAGAGGGCGTTTGTTTCTGACCATCGGGTTTCACGAATTTCTGGAAAGATGCTTTCAGCTGTTCGTACGCCTTCATTATGAGTTCTCTTCGCTCTTGCTCGGTGATGTCTTTCCCGAATACTCTGGGTGGTTCATCGCCGCTAAATGATTCAGGTCCCTTGCTCTGTCCTTGACCAGCATCTGAAGCAATTTACCGGTGTGAAATTCTTGATGTTTAAACTTTTTTTACCCTAGTATACACCGCAATATTCAATTACACGATTATAAATTTAACGATAATTTTTTTTTTTTCTTTCGTACTCAGAATAGCAGCCAAAGACGCCGCATCGTATCCAAGCCCGAGTTCTCCCGGTGGGCCTGGTGGTCCCGGTGGGCCTGCTGGTCCCATTGGTCCATGGCGACCCTCATCACCGGCGGGTCCCCTCGGGCCCGGATTTCCAGGCATCCCTTGAGGACCTTGGCTGCCGTCTCTTCCGGGTGGACCTCGTGTACCAGTTTCCCCGTCCTTGCCAGGAAGACCAGGCATTCCGTTCATACCTGTTAAACGGAGTTTCGTGAATATTAGAACGCTCTTTAAACTGAGGTACGTAAAAATAAATTTCACTGTATTGAAGTACCCTTGTCCCCTGGCGATCCTGGTGAACCCGGTAAACCTTGAAGTCCTATCAAACCACGGTGACCTTTCGCGCCCACCGGTCCTGTCTCTCCTCGATCGCCCTTCACTCCTTCAGGTCCGAGCGGACCCGGCTTTCCTCGTGGACCCTGAATGAATGGAATGAGCAGGTATTTGAATGTATATCAAATGCAGATCTTGTTTATATATCACTTGAATACATTCACAAAATTTCGTATAAATATCAAAAGTGCACGTCACCTGTTGTCCTTCTACACCCTGTAGTCCCGTTTCTCCACGAGCCCCTCTTTCTCCGGCCGGTCCCGGCGCTCCTGCTTGTCCCGGTGGTCCCTGTTAGTATAATGATTACTTGAATACGTTCAAATAGTTTCTGAACATCGAGAGAAAAACTTGCCAGACATTCGAGATACGTATTTCTAATGGAATTACTGTTTAATGAAATCATTACAGGTCAATAATCGGAGAGATGTGTGGTACTTTGAATGATCATACCGGCAAGCCCGTCGGTCCAGAAGATCCCGGTGGCCCTGCCATTCCAGGTGGTCCCTTGTCACCAGGTCTTCCACCGATTCCGGGTGGTCCTGGTTTACCTGCAGGTCCCTCTGGTCCAGCATCGCCCGCGGGACCTGGAGGCCCTCCTGGACCAGGCATGCCATGTGGTCCCGGTGGTCCTTCGGTTCCTGGTTTTCCTGGCATTCCAGTTTCACCCTATAAAGACACGGGATGAAATATGACATCTCCATTAATATTATTCTGCGACATAATACTTCTGACAGTTCCAAGAGTGAATAAATCGCAGACATGGGGAACCCTATGCATTCAAGCTGTTTTTGACGTACAGAAAAATCGTAGCAAAACTATACAGCGGGTGTAACGTTTAGCTGAATTTCGACTTACAGCAGCTCCCCTGAATCCTCTGGCGCCGATAGATCCTGGAGTTCCAGGTACGCCCGGTAAACCTCGATCTCCCGCAGGTCCCTGAGGTCCAGGTGGGCCACTGGGACCGGTTGGTCCGTCGGAACCGTTGTCTCCTTTAATGCCGTCCATTCCAGGTGGCCCGGGGTTGCCAACTGGTCCTGGGTTCCCAGGACGCCCGACATCTCCTACGTTACCCTTCGGACCTGGTAATCCGGAGATACCTTGTGGTCCTGGGGCTCCAGGTTGACCCTGAATTAAGAAAACGTGATCTTACACTCGAATCGCTAACAGACAAATCATGGCTGTCAAGACTAGAATCAGTAGACTAGGAACGATCTACATGATAATTTCCAAATGGCGTACGAGGATAACTGAATTCTAATAAATAATAATCAATTATGAATAATTCCTACTCACAGCAGCTCCGAGCAATCCAGGTAGACCTGGGGGTCCCATAATTCCGATTTCACCTCTAGCGCCGGGTTCACCCCTAAGTCCCTTGGCACCTGTCAATCCTATCAATCCTTGGGGTCCCTGTTCTCCAGGATTACCTGTTTTGGAATAAGCGGAAAAATTTGACGCACTGTTACAAAATTCTGTACAATTTGCGTTCCATTTTAGCACTTCCATCTAGACATTGTGTACAAAACTGTAATAGGAATAGTGAAATCTACGATTCAAAAACACCGGGTACCAAAATAATAATGATAGTAATATTAATCCATAATAATAATTACCCGAAACTCCCGGATTTCCTTGGTCTCCTTTGAGCCCTGGATATCCGCGTTCTCCCTTGACGCCAGGTAATCCAGAGAGACCGACAGGTCCTGGGAAACCTTGTTGACCCTGAGGACCTTGAGGTCCTCTTTCTCCCGGATTTCCAGCGGCTCCAGCCTCTCCTGGAGCTCCTGGAGGTCCTGTGTCACCACGCTCTGCCGGTTCTCCAGGAGGCCCTACGGGACCCATCGGACCCTGAGGCCCACGCTCACCAATTCTTCCTGCAGATAGATCCAAAGTTGGTTATTTCCAAATGAAGATGAATAATCATCTGTAGCTGCTTCAAACGCAATGACTTTTTCAGGAAAGCTCCCGTCGCTCAATAACACGATACGGCAATATGTCTAGACGAAATTCATCCTTAGCTGATTCCGAAGGGATTGCAGTCACTTCCGAAGTTTTATCGGGATCCGAACTTTGTCAAGAACTCTTGCTGACAAAATCCCATTCCCATATTGTTATTTTTTACAAGAAAAGCAGCGGCAAAGATTTTTTTAAACTATTACGATGACGTTATTAGTTTACCTGGTGGTCCCTCCGGTCCAACAGGCCCAAATGATCCTCTCTCTCCTTTCTCTCCGGGTGATCCCGAGAAACCTCGAAGACCTGGTAGCCCCACTAGTCCGGGTAGTCCTGCATGTCCTTTCTCTCCCCTTGGCCCTGAAAGACCCTGTTTAGGAAATCAGGAAAAATATTTTTTCGGACAATTGAGTAAAATCTTGATACGTAAGGCAAATATTTAGGTAGTGATAATATTGAGAAAGAAACCTACCGGAAGTCCGTCAGTGCCCGGTGATCCCGGCTCTCCCCTCGGTCCCGGTATCCCGGGGGATCCAACGGGGCCACGATCTCCTGGAAAACCACGTTCTCCTCTGGTTCCGACAGCCCCCGGAAGTCCCGGAGGGCCTTGAATTCCTGTTTCACCATCTTTTCCTGGCATTCCTGGATTTCCACTGATACCAGGTAGACCCTAAAATAAACGATCGAGAAAAGGTTCACTGAGTTTTTCGCTATCGTTTCAAATATATGACCCGCCGGAAAATGTCTGACGATCAAAAGAAACTCGAAATGAATGAGAGGTAAGACAGTTTTTATTTTTCGACACAGCGCAGTGGCAAAAGAGAAAGATAGAAAGTTGTGATGTCCGACTGAGCGAGGAAGTTACTACTCACTCCGCGCTCCGAGTTTGACTCGCGCGGACGTAACTACTCGGCGCTCGCTATTCACGGCTGACCGAACGCGATTAATACTACTGCCCCGATTCAGAGCTCCGAAGGATGTGTCAGGCCAGACGAGAGAATCACTACTTATTTGTTTCCGGCCTCGAACGCCGCGCCGCCCGTGCGTCTAGTCTGTCTGACTAACCGCGTGATTTTCTACTTACTGACATGGTGGATAAAATTCTGTATCTTTACCAAGTCCAATACCTAAATCTATTGATGAATGAATAGGAATCTTACTCACCTGGAATCCTCTAGGGCCTGCTGGACCAGAAGGTCCTCTTTCCCCATCACTTCCGGGCGGACCAGGCGAACCCGGTGCACCTGTTGGTCCGTCTTTACCTGAATCCCCTCTAGGCCCGGGTGGACCTTGTCCGCCTGGTTCCCCGTCTTTTCCAGGCTCTCCCTGTATAAATATTGAGAATAAACACGCGATACGGAATTTATTTAATTATTTTGCGTATCCCGTAGATGTTTTCCGTGCTTTGAAACATATTTCGTCACGATTTTTTCGTGCTGTTCATAGGCATGCATACCGTATATCCTTTGTCACCAGGTAGACCCAGGGGGCCGGGTAATCCTTGCAGTCCCGGTGGTCCTGGTTCTCCAGGTTTCCCATCAGCACCTTCAATACCTCTCTCACCAGGATTTCCTGGCTTTCCTGGAGCACCTGGGCGTCCCATCGAACCTCGTGGTCCCTAGACAAGGATATTTATATTTTGAATATACATGTTCCAAGATTATAGAAAATAAAAGTTCCCCAATTATTGACAGCAAAGAAAATTATCCACCTGTAAACCGGGAAGACCCGGCCTTCCGGGATCTCCCGTTCCTCCTTTTGGACCACTACCACCAACTGGTCCCCGATCTCCAATTTGTCCTGAAATATGTACATAGTTTATGGAATAAATTGATGTATCTGGCCCAAAAACTATGAATTTCAATCCCTCCCAGGCAGCGTTATATGATATTTCATGACCGTTCTGATAATCGTAACGAGTTCAATTTCCCTACGAAACACGAGACCAAATGAATATTGGAATCAAACTAATTACTAGTTATATCCAAAAACATTGAGTTAGTGAAATTACGAAATTCATTATCAATTTTCATTTCTTCACAGGATCACAAATTCCGTGAAACACACCCAGAGAACAACGTGCTCTACACAGAAGCTGACAATGAGTTGATATTTTATAGCGAACCTTTGGGTCCGATGGCTCCATCTGGACCCGGAAGTCCTCGAGCACCAGGCATCCCACGTTCTCCAGCTGATCCTGGAGAGCCGATGGGTCCTCGCATTCCTCTCTTTCCTCTTTTACCCTCGTTACCAGTTGGTCCAGGCATACCTCGAGGACCGGGGGCTCCGGTATCCCCCTTCGAACCTGTTTCACCCTTGAATCCCCTCTCTCCTGGCGTTCCCTTGGAATTAAAAACTCAAAATGTACGAAGTGTACTTCGCACCCCCGAGAACGATGCAACGATATCACATTCTGGGTGATTGTTTTTATTCCTGTGATCTAAAGCTGCAGAAACTGGAACTCAACACTTGATCTGACGGATAATAATACAACATAACTCACCGACATTCCCTTCGATCCCGGTGTACCTGGATTTCCGGCTGAACCGGGCTGTCCACGAGCTCCAGGGAATCCTTGTGGACCTAGCATTCCCGTTGCTCCTGTACTTCCCTTTTCCCCTGGTAAACCGTCCTTCCCGGCTACCCCCGGTGGCCCAGATTCTCCGGGTTGCCCAGGACGCCCGGATTCACCTTTACAAAGAATAATAATGATTATATTCATTAGCGCAGGCGTTGATCACGAATTTCAAAGGTTATTGATTTACGAAGAGTCCTATTTGGCAAAATCATAATACGAACCTCTGGGACCCTGAAGACCTTGGCTACCTTTCGGTCCTTGAGCACCTTGATCTCCTTTGATTCCAGGACTACCAGGGAATCCGGGGGATCCTGACTTGCCTATCGCACCCTGGAATAAAAAATTACGTAGGATCATGAATTATACGCCCCACTTCTTAAATTTCGCACAATATTTTCCAACATTTTTGTAACACAATTGGCCAGAAGCCGCAGTACTCACAGGGTGTCCCGGTGGACCAGAAATACCGTCCATCCCTCGCACTCCAGGCGGACCTGGTGGTCCTTCGCGACCTCTTTCACCGCGAGGTCCAGCTGGACCCTGAAAAAGAATAACATGTTATAGTTCCATTATTGCCCATGGCGTGAGCCCGATGTATTGAAAGATTGCTTTAAATGACATAAATCAATCACCGTGCATCAGACGCAGATAAAATAATGAGCTTGATCAATCAATTATTCGATGATGAATGATCATACAGTTTTAAATAACCTGCAAATTTATATTACCATTTGTCCTATGTGACCCATTGGTCCTGGTGACCCAGATGATCCTTTTTCTCCCGAAACACCTTGGTCACCCTTCGCACCGTCTAGACCAGGAAATCCTCGATGACCTTTTATTCCAGGAAGACCAGGCATCCCAGGTAAACCTCGAGGACCAACAGGTCCTGCAGAACCCGGCGGTCCCGTCTCTCCGTCTTCACCAGAGTCTCCCTTGAAATGGGAAATACATTGAAAAGGATAATTCACAAGAAAAAAAGGACACACACACACACATTGTATATGAATACGTACGTCTTTCCCAGAGAGACCAGTCAATCCTCGAGGTCCTGGAAGACCTGGAGGGCCGACGGGACCTGGTTCTCCAGGCTCGCCTCGGGTTCCTTGAAAACCTTGGGGACCTGGAGAACCGGGTGGACCTATCAAGAGGAAGGAAGAATTAGTTTTCAAGAAATTCCAGCATAATGGCGAAGGAAACTATACGTGCCTGGAGGTCCTCGCGGTCCGATTGGACCAACCTGCGCTTGTAGGTAAGAATATGCTTCAGGAGCACCGTACAAAGGTGCAGCTCCTCCGGTTGGACCTTTGTCTTGGCCGGATTGAGATAATGCCAGTTGTTGATAGTAGGCGGACAACTGTATGGGCACCAAATAGTAATTTTATGATGTTTCGTTCCCATAAATTTATAGGCCAATAAACTGCTTCCAACCTATGTCTATAGAACTATAGATTTCGTTTTTTGTATTCAGCAATGCTGTATTGAGACAATTTTTCGTTCATATCAATAACAGAATTATCGCAGATTGTGTGATATTTAAATTTTGGAAACCCCCAAAAATTGCCAATATGCCATTTTCTCTGAAATCTTTCGACGAGACTCTAATGAAAATGTCCGAAAATATTCTCAGTGATATAATAGCGGAATTTATGGAACTTTTTACAGAGTATAGTTGAGAGCTACTTAGGATTTTCACATTTCCTCATTCACTAACAAGAGTTCTCTAATTAATAATCGGAAGCGTAAGATTCTTGCCATGGATAATTGAATCGAAAGAAAATTGATTGTCTATCGATTGTTTCTTTGTTAAATCGTGAATAATATTGGTGAAACTCACATCCGGCGCGGGCCCCGGCGGTCCGGGTGATCCAGGGATCCCTGGGGTACCAGGTGTTCCAGGGAATCCAGCATCTCCTGGACGTCCACTTTCTCCAGGACGGCCGACATCGCCCTGTAACGATAAATTCATCAAAATAGGTACTACCCGCGCTGTGATATGAATCTAACAATTCAATATTGAAGGGCAATGATTACGGGCGGACAGATTCAATGTTTCACATACCCTTGGCCCAGTCACAGAATTAACGCGATTACTCTCGCCGGGTTCGATATCTGATGAAGAAGTCGGTGCCTGAGTAAGAATTGAATAACAAAAAATAAATGCACAAAAATGTAAAATTAGTGGAATTTATTTATAGATTTTATGGGTATGATATATATATAATATCGTAATGTTATATACTGACCGGTCCCGAAGCTTCGCCAGTCGATGGTTCCGGTTCTAGAACAAATTGATCGCATTTTGAGTCTGATTCGGACAAAGAAGTGGCCCAAATTCGCTCCCAAATAATAATCTCATTGTTTTGCGCAATCGGTGGAACTCAGAAGAATACATTTTCGTAAATAATTGTAAGTGGAACGGAATAGATTTTCGTGAATCCCCCGGATTATCAAAAATCGATGTACTCTTATTCGTTATGGCCTATTCGGCCCAAATTCTACCACATTTTTATACAGGTCCATATTAACTACATCGGGAATTAAATTAGCCAACACTTAACATAATAACTATTGAAAATTGATTATACGTGTGAAATATTATGATCAAAGATGGTAATTTCATACCTGCGCATACGGGACAGCACTGGCCCAAGGGAATGTACTGTGCCGTTTCACAAGATATTTCAGCACACACAACACCATCGCAACTGCCTCCTGAAATCATATTATTCAAGTTTTTCATTCTTCGGGAGAAAGATCGTATCCATACCGAAAGTTATTAGAAAATTTAGATGAAAAAAACGATAGAAGATGGGGCTCGACTTGATAATTATAGGAGCGCTTTGCGTTGCGAATGAACTGATAACAAGAAGAATATATTTTCAAATTGTTAAGAATATGCTTTTAATCTCTCGGGCTATTTTCATATTACCAATTTCATAATTAAAAGGCAATCAAATATTGGAGTCGCGCGCTGCCGATCGTCGGTGAACTTCCAATACGCGTTGATAAAGTTACATATAAAATAACGCGAATTAAGTGTTAAATGATCAATCACTGAGAGTAGAGCCGACCAAAAGAGATCGATAGACTTAAAAATGATTCCACGTAACCTGCAGATCGACAGGAACTCGATTGAGAACATTCGGCTTTGCCCTGTAAACATCGACACGTTGTACAATCGTCGGGATTCCATTCTTCGTCAGCTTTACGACGTATCCCATCGAAATCACAGCCAAGATCATCATCACCTAAATAATACCGCAATAGATTTTCTCCTTTGAATGAGCAATTAACTGAATTTGATCATCTCCCATCATTGCATTCTCGTCAACTGCAGCTCATACCTATAGTCCGCGCGATCGACTGTGATGTTTACAAAATTTAAACTACTACTCAGCAACGCGCAATTAGACGCGAATTCTGTTCAATTCTACACGGTTACTTCTTTTTCGTTTTACATTTTTTATGCTAAATTCATCAAGAAGGGGGAATTAAAATTACGATATGGATTCTTACTAAATGAAACTGTCAAAATTACCTGTAGTCGATGCTTCTGTAGGTTCTTCCGGCGGTTGAGTTACGGGCAGAGCTGTAGTACGAGGTGGAGCATCATATACAGCCGTAGCTCTTGGACCCACTACGGAGGAAAAGTTCACATTTAAAATTTGTAGAACATGATCTGGTCAAATGAAATTATTTACAAATTATAATATCACTTACCCAAGTTATCATTTGGCGGAGGTGGCGGCCGCGTTGTTGAAGTAGGTCTGCCGTTTCGTCCTCCCCCAGAACCTTTTGGTTGTGTTCCTGAGAAAGTATATAATGAAAAATAATCTGATATGAAGGAGTGACCGATCATGGGTTGAAAATTTATCTATCAATTCTCCTATACAAGTATTTAGTTTCTTTCTTTAAAGTGATAAACGGAAAAAAGGCGAAAGGCGGAATTGGACCGCATACAACACGAATTGAAATATAATTGACGCAAAACGATCCCGTCCACCATTAACTTTCTAATTATTCGTTTAATTGATTAATTGATCCGCCTATATGGTGATATATAAAAAAAGCGAAGCGGATGGTGGCTTCAGAACACGGACTGAAGGGTACTGTATGAATTAATTGCCTTGTAACTTGAATATAAATATGAGTAGCGATTCGTATTAACGCAATACATACGACTCGCGATCGAATTAAGGGCATTTCCAATCCGGAAATGCCTATTCTCTGTTGTCTCGATTATTGAAAGAGATACACTACAGGGATGTAATAAAATAGAATAGATTGAAGTCTCAGGATATAAGATGACCCTGATCTTATATAATCATGTATTATCTTCTCTGCGGCTAATAATTTATTCTTATTCAAATTATGATCTTTACGCACTGCACTTCCGCGTCCGAATTACACAGTGCTCTGTGGAATTTGGTGGCCTAATTTTAGTAGAAGACTTACGTGCGCGTATTTAATGACCTAATCATGCACGAGCAGAAATTAATCACTGTTCTTTCATATAATATAAAAATCATTGCACTTATTTCCATATATATTTATGTGTGTGACCGCGTAATCTCGAATGATTACAATGTATGCTGATATAGGCATGTAATGAAATTTAGTTGAAAAAGAGATTAAGGTGGAGATATACGTAATATATAGAGTAAAATAAAAAAATTAAGGCTTGCGTTTAAGGGACCTGGTTAATGAGATTAGATTTTAGCGACCTATTCACCTCTGACCTTTCGATAAGAAGCTGTTCACCCGTATGTGTTAATAGGAGAATTCATCAGGAATACAGCGCAATAGAGACTACGATAATTTACACTAAGATCCGAACTAGCTAAATTTAGTTTTATAAATATAGTTCTATACTGTCCAATTACAGACAACCGCCAAAAAAATAAGTGATTAAAAGAGCTGAATGCGTGCAATAAATGTTATCATGTGTACTCGATTACCCAGCTAGAGCTAACAAGTGGTAAAATGATCAGTTTATATCGATCTAATCAATACATGTACTCGTTCTCGTTTACTCATATAGCACTAAATTAGAATTCCTCAGTTCAATTTCATATACATAAACGAGGCATTGGTGTTTTTTCATTCTGCATATGGCCAAATAAGCATGAGGGTTTCAGTTTTTGCTCATCCTACTTGTTTGGAAATGCGTTGGCCATGCGGTTGTGAGTTCTGAAGATTCGTTAAAAATTCGATCACTATATAAAATTTAGATTTTTTTACTCAAAAAATCGTACGTAACATCGAAATGCTAAGGAAATGGAAAAGAGATGTAAAGAAACTCTGACGTTCAGCATCAGATGCGAGATATGTCATGAAATGTCGCATACATTTCTCTCATACGTTACGATTTCTCATGCTTATGTCATACGAATATATTTGTAAGAATTAATTGCCCACATGGCTACACTCGCAATTCAGTGATACGCGCATGTATGTACAGACATAGCACGTGCTGAAGTCCCACAAACACATACAGTGCAAATAAACCGACGAATATTATATCTTATAATGCTTACAACGAGTCATTGACTGGCATAATTATAGTTGCAACTTTTACTTATCTTTTTTCAATTCCGTATATAGTATAATATGGTAATGTAACAATCACGATATACTTCATACTGTGCGACGCGCCAACAGAGATATGATAATGTTACAACTTCGGTCTACAGAAATCTGGATGTGGTTGTGCAATATGATAAGTTCATAACAATATAGTAATCGGTAATTCGTCATTTCATTGGATAATTAACTTGAATGTACATTCAATCGAATGTACTACAGCTAGTCACGACATGAACAGAACTTGAGAAACCAGGAAAAACGTCCTCGAACGTATATTACCTAGCACAATGATATTAACGTTGTGGAAAGCGATGAAAACCTCTTTACGCGATCAGGCAATCATCAGGACGTCTTATCCCGTCGATTTGGAGAAATCAGAAATCGGGAAGACATCTTAAAAGGGTTCCTAAGACGTTTTTGAACTAGCCTGTTCTAAGATTGGGGATAGTAGAAGAATGAACGTGAAAAGACGAATAAAAAATCACTCACCATTCCTGATTTGTTCCTCATAATCATCGTAGGTATCGTAACTATAATCGTCGTAGCTGCCGTAGTCTTCGTTATCCGAAGGACGCGCAGGTTCTTGTGCCTGGATTGGTCTGACACGACGATGTCTTGATTTATCTTTAGCAGCCCGAGTCTCTTGCAAGTTAGTAATAATCGCGAGGACAAAAACCGCGGCTAGCGCTAAGCGCAGGAGCCGAGGGTCACCGGTGCCCCTCGTCATTGCTGAAGGGTGTGCTTCTCTCTTTCTTTCCTTTCCTTCCTCTGGTATCCTATTATTGTTATTTCGATTTTATGTGAATTATTTCACTCTGTTATAAATCTTACGCTTTGGTATATCCAAATGTGCGATGAACACAATCGGAACAACGCCTAGGAGCCGACCCACCTCTGGCTGAGGCTGAGGGCAACTAGACTCACTAGTGATCTCGTATCATCTATTTAGCAGATGTTCGAAACTCGGGTAACCGAAGGGGGGTCATCATCCTCGCGGTTCTGGACCACGAGGCGTTTGATCTTTTCAAACTTGCCCTGACCCATTCATTTCCCCACCTCCCCCTTATTCTTTTTCTGCTACAACAACCCGATTGATCTCTCCATTTCACCCCCCCTCGAAGAAACACCATCATAGTCATCATCTTTATTGCAGATGAAGAAGAAGACGTCTCCAGAAATCGTATATGTTCATAAACCCCCATCATCTTTCATTTGGACATGAACGAAACAAGATATGAACTAATAAACATATTCCAAAAACAAGAATCCAATTTTTGAATTAGCTCTGCTTTGATTCCACGATGTTTTATTATAATTTATCGATGAGACGACACTGACACACCTGTGATAAATGCTGAACCATTATGCCCTGAATGGAAGGAATCATACTGTTCGTGATTTCGTCGTTTTTCCCCCATTATTTTTTTTTTCACAAAATGTACATATTCGAGAATCACATCGATGTCGATACTGGCTTGCAAGTTCCGTGCTGTGTCTAGATTGAACAATAAAAGAGCGATGGGAGGGAGGAGTTGTGGACATAATAGTTCATGTTCATTCAATATGATGTGATATTATTAAACTTACATTCCTAATACGTATGCGTGTGTGCCACATATTATTTTGGCCGCATTCTGCAATCGGGTGTTAGAATTAATATTACATAGCATTTATTACACTATAGGTATATGCATATGCGTTACACAAATGAGAGCAATAGACTTTGTTGACCCGCGAGACACCTCTTTATAGTATACAATATTGAAAGCGTAATAAATCTGAGTTGGTTACTATATTAATATGTATATTCTTATTCCCGATACGTATACTTATATCCACACGTCCGTCTTACACATTCATTTTACAAATGTATAGAGTGAATTCATCCGCACAGAAAAAGAAACTTATAAAGAACAATTTCGAAACCCAACTCAATACAGAATACTGTAAGAGATGAGAGATATCATCAACCGTCAATATACTATACGGTCTAATTCGCGAAGCAGATGAATTTCCATGACGATATTTTACCATACAAATATCAGAAACGGAAACGGGCTATTTGCAAGCTTCTTATTTCTAATTATTAAATATGTATTTCTCAATGATTATCGGATAATCCCTGTTATAATGAATATTTGTTGAGGCCCGGCCGGGGCGTCGGAGGTTTCTGAAAAAGTAAAAAAATAAAAATACTTCTTAATAGAAAAATTTCACCCCGTATTATTTTTCGTGAATTCCTTCCGTTAACGTTATAAATTTCAATCTCATGAAACATTCATTACTGTATTACTAGAGGCGCGAAATTTTAACTTATGTATTGCTATGTAGGAAATGTAATAATATTATAGAAATAAACTAAAACGATGAGTCATTTTTCGTATACTCATATCAGAGTTGCACAAGTAAGATGAATGTCTCAGATGTTAGTTGATGGGATGAGCAGATCGGAAATATGGGCAATCTATATGTAACTATAACTACGTATAAGGCCTGCGAAAAATTCTCCCATCTGTGTAATTCTGTCTGTCTTTCTTTCTATCTATCTCTCTCTCTCTCTTTCTCTCTTTTTTTTTTCTTCCTCAGAACAGCTACAAAAATATAGTGAAAAGCATGGGCGTACATATACCTATACTTGTTATAAGCAAGCGTAATAAGAAACTGTGAGAAATTATATATTAGATAAATAGCAAGCCGATTTTTGGAAAATACATAGATAGCTAAAGAAAAGAAGAGAGAGTATCAAGTTGACAAATATCTGTAGAATTATCCCCATTTAGGTAAATTTTTATTCAATTACCAATTAATAATCGTACAAGATATTATAATAATTTGTAGAATATATGATATTTGTAGAAGTAGAGTTACTAGAATAATTTGCAGAAATCTTTCGTCAGTTAGTACCTTTGTTTCTTATAATACTTGTTATTCAATGTGTATACCAAAAAGGGATACATGAATTTCCAAGAGCAATCCAATTATTTGAAAGAGAGTAGAATATGATTGGGTTGGATATATCACAAACAAAACATGAGGAAAATAAGGAAAAAGAAACTAATTGTTATTTAGTGTCGAATAATACGTAAATAAAAACCAGGAATCTTGAATCCCAAATCCCGCTTCTTTTAGTTCGGGTATTTATAGTGATAATAAAACTACCTAAATGTAGTAGCGATTTATGTTCAAAGCACTTTTTAGTGAGTTGGATATTCGGTCAAGTCTAGCGTTAATACTTTGCTTTCTAGACACTCGCCAACCTGTAAAACAAATGATATTTTGAATGAACGGCAAGTTTTTCGAATATTTTGTAGTCTTTTTTTCTACATTGCAATTCAATGCTCTCACTGAAAAACAAACAAAATGATAGAGTCAACTTACGTCTGGGCAGATACCAATGAGGGCATCGGCGTGGGAGTAAAATTCTTCCTTTAGTGATATAACAATGGTTTGTAACGAGCTCGTCTTGTCACGGATATAACTCGCTACCTTGCTGATATTCGTATTATCCAAAGCCGCGTCAATCTCATCCAAAACAAAGAAAGGCGCCGGTTGAAAGCTCCAAGAGAAAATAAGAATTCAATTAAGACCAGTTTCAGAATTTGTCACAACTATGAAAATTTCGAGATTTTCGATTAAATGGAAAATGAAAAGTTTTTGAATGTTGTCGAATAGAATTACCTGTGAACTGCGAACAGCAGAGCTAAGGCTGCGACGGTTTTCTCCCCACCAGAAAGATTGGACATCGGTTGAAAGCGTTTACCAGGAGCAACGCAATTGTAATTTATACCATCCAGGTACGGTTCCTCTGGATTTTCCGGTCCGAGGAATGCTTGGGCGGACTGGTTCTTTGCTAGAGACTGAACCAGTTAACAGAGAAAAGAATGAAACATTGAGAAATTATTTAAAATTGAAAGCTAGATTGAATATGTTCTTGGCGGAAATACTTCATCAACAATTTACCTTGTATATTGGATCAATTTCGTTAGCGACATGCTCAAAGCATGCCATAAATCTGTCGTGTCGTTCTTTCTTGACTTTTTCAAACTGTGTCTTAGCCTTTTTAGCTTTCTTTCGAGATTGCTCAAACTCCTCATTAGTTTCTTGAAGCTTCTCCTTCGCTGCATACAACTTTTGTAACGCCTATTTGAAACGAAGAGATTAAATTGGAAAATGAATCGCATCATTCAAAATGAAACTGGATCAATGAATGAGGAAAATTATATTATTCGAAATTGCAAACCTTCATGTTGGGAGCTTGGATCCGCTGTATTGCTCCCTGAAGATCGTTTATAACTTTATTCAATTTATCATGGGCCTTTTTGAAGTCGTCTTCATCAATGTCTTTCAGATTTTCTGGAAGAAGACTATAGTCAATCGTAATGTGACTTTCGCGTTCATATTGCTGCGCAGTATTCAGAGTAGAATCTACCGTAGTTTCGCTTGCAATAGTACTCTCTTGCGCAATGTCTTCCATATTCCCACGTAGCATAGGAATTGCAATGTCCTCCATCTGATGACGAAACAAACAAAAAATTGTAAATTCACATCTCAATATAATATTTATTTGTAATTTTAGCATTGGCTGAATTCTGGAAATGGAGAATAAAAATTTATACCTTGCATTGCATGAGAATAGCGTGGCGGTCTGCTTTTCTTTGTTCAATTTTCGACTCAATTATATTGAGCTGCTTCTGTGCAGCCTGAGCTTCCTTGGCAATAGCACCTACCTCGCGCCTTGCCTTTCCAATCTCTTCGTCTTCCTGTTCTACTTCCATTTTTTTATTCGACCGAGTGGCTTGTAGCTTCTTCATTTGTTCCTCGTCGTGATCTTTTTCAGCTAATAGATTAGACTCTGTTTGACGAGCAGTTTCCAATTTATCTTCAGCATCTTGGACCGCGCGTTCCCAGCGAAGGACGTTACCTGTGATTTGAAAGGATAATGATAAATGAAAATAAGGATGGAGATTTTAATATTTTCGGATGTGAAGATATTTTAAACATCTTTCAAATGTTAAAAATGAAATTGGACGGTCCTTCTTACTCTCTGTATCACGTTGTTTCTCAAAATCTAACTGATTTAGAATACGATTCATTTGATTATCGAATTCCATTCGTTTTTTAGCTCGCTCTTGCTGTGACCTGTAATACAATTGAATAATTCATGTAAATCTATTTAGATTTGGTGGATTTTCACATCGATTAATGTACCTAATGATATCAGAAATTGCGGGTTGATGGCGGGACCAAGGACCAAGGATTAAACTGGCTGATGATCTGTGAGATTTTGAGGATTGGGAATCTAAACAGGATTAATGATTCACGGGAATTATTGAATAAATAATTTGAGTTCTTTTTAGCTACCTCAATTCTCTTTCTTCGTACTGTCGAATATTTGCGACGCCAATTTGTTCACAAAAACTTGCAAACACATCATCCTCAACGTTGTTCATTTTTTCTTTATGATTTTGGATGTCTTGATCTCTTTTAGCCATATCCCTTTCGATAGCTTCTATTTTCGGCTGAGACAAAAAATAGACTTTTTGTAAAAAGCAAAGTTAAAAAACGAAGGAAAATTTATATAACAAGACCGTTAAAATTACTTACCACTATATTATTCAGTTCTGTCTGAAGAGCCTCTAACTCAGCTTCCAAATCGGTAATTTGTTTTTTCTGTGAAGAAAATCCACAGCGTTGGTCTTAGTTCGTTAAAATAGTAAAACGAAAAACGTTATATTTACTCACCGTCGCTACCAGATCATTTTTATTGTACTTGAGACGAGTTTCGAGTCCCTTGATTTGAGAATCGACTGTATTAAGCTCAGATTCCTTACGAGATTTTTTCAAAGACTCTCTCAATTCTTCAGTGAGCTTTTCCTAAGGGGAATCAACAATTTTGTTAATTTTCAATAAATTATTCTATTTTTAGTGAGTTGCTATAGATTACACTGGAGGTACATACCTTCTGGGATTTTAATTGTGACATCTGTTTTTCATCCCATCTCTTAGCTTTCTTTGCGAGATCTAAACTACCACCAGAAATAATTCCAGCTTTCTGATAATAAGTTCCATCCAGGGCGACGCACTGGATAGAATAAATAACAAATTAGGCCCCGTAGGAGTTACGTTCTTTTAATTTGATTTTACATTAACTTGTTGTGCTTACGTCGTATCTGGTCTTCTTATCCATCTCATAAGCAACTTTATTGGCATCTTCAGGAGTTTCACAAACAAGAGCATTATTAGTAGCAAATAAGACTGCTCTATCAATATCCTTGGGTTCAAAATGAAGAACATCGTATAAAAGCTTCACATTTTTCGGCTCTTGAATGTTTCTGAAAAATAAAAATGGTACAATAAGAATAACAAGTTAGAATCCAACACAATATTTCTAAGGTCTCGGAACACACTAAGTAACATTAAACAGACCTGAGTCTTCCCTTCAATGGTTTTGCCTGGATATAATCAAGAGGTAAGAATGTCTCCGGCTCTAAATATTGTTCTTTCAAATACTGTATACATTGCCTAGCAGTTTTTTCAGTATCAACAACAATAGCTTCCATATATTTGCCCAAAACTTTGGTAATCGCTACATTGAATCGTTTATGAATAGGTTGACACATGTTTATCATACGATCATACTAAAAAAAAAAATGCAATACATCTAATTATTGTATGAATAGATATGTTTCGATAAGGCTTTACCCATGGACGGAATAAATAAATGAATACAAAATAATGAATTCTAATATTCCGCTTAGTAACACTCACCACACCGGGATAAAGGCGTTTAAAATTTTCAACGATCTCTGTCTTTTTCTTGTTCCTCGATACCTCGTGCTTATCGACTTTAGCATCGCCGAGCTGTTCAGATATGTTTTCCAATTCACGCTGCAAATTTTGTATTTTGTCTTTTGAGGTGCCGACATCGGACTGCAGGTCAGCTCGAAGCTTTTTTTGATCTTCTAGAGCAGATTCTGAAGTTCTAATATGTTCCTCGAGCTTTTCAACCCGCTTTTGAGCCTCATCTCTCATGTGTCCTTTTTGCTTGTGCTTATTTTCTAACTCAGTTTTCTTTCGCCCCACATTATCCAGCCTATCTTGGTCAGATTTTTGCTCGCGATTAATGGAATCTAGCATCTGTAAATACCGTGCTGATTGCTTACCAGCCTCTTCTTTCAAGCGATTGTATTCAGAGACCTTGAAGAATGTGAGAAAACCAGGGAAATTAATCAGTGTGGAACGGAAAAGCATTCTCATTAATAGGAATGAATTTTTCAGAATAAAAATCAATTTTTTTGTAAAAACACACCTGTTCGTCTTCCAGTTGTACATCCCTTCCCTGAGACTGTGATTGCCCAGCGACATTTGTTTCATAAGAATTTTTGGCCTGTTCGACTTGATTCAACTCCTCCTGAAGTTCGTTTATATCTTTCTTGTGTGCTTCGTCAGCAGTTCTTGCAGTAGCTAATGCTTTACGGGCAGATTCAACTTTCTTTTGCATATGAGCAACACGCTCTTTTGCCTTAATGAATGTCGGTCTTTTCTTGCTTATTTCTACTTCCATTTCCCTAATATCTTGATCAATCTTTTGAAGTTCACGTCCCAATTTACCAGATTCTTTTTTCTGTTCTTTTAATTTTTCTTCAACTTTTTCTTTCTTCTTAGATATCTTGTCCACCTCGTGTTGCTTTTTCTTTTGTGTGTTCTCTAGGTTTTCAATCTCTTTTTCGTTGTGAAATAACCGAAATAACTGTAACTCAACCTGCTTCTCTGCCTGGTTTTTAAATTAACAGAAATCAAGAATTATAATTCACGTTTGTTTAGACTCATTTTTCTAGTTTCTTCTAATTTGAATCAACTTACGCATTCCTCTTTCAATCTGTGGTACTTTTCAGCTTCCTCTTTCTCCAATTTGGCTTCTTTCCTTTCCGCAGCAACACCTTTCTTCTTTTGATAAGAAAACTGTGTCTCCTCTTCTGCTCTCAGCATTTCTGATCTCAGCCTGAATGGGTATCATAAATGATTAACAATGCCTGCAAATCTTCTTTCTCATTTACCCTCAATAACGAAAAGTTACTGGACTACCTTTCGTACTCGGTTTTCAATGCTCCAGAGTTACTAATCTCTTCGAAGAGAGCAGTTCTCTCCTTCGGGTTCTTCATCGCTATAGATTCAACGGCACCTTGAAATACCAGGAAATTTTTAGCCTTCACATTTATACCAAGATGCTCAAGCTCGTTGAGGTATGACTGGCTCGTTACGACCTGAATTAAAATAATCAAAAAATTAGATCCAATTTGATAGAATGGAAACATTATGGAGCTACTTACTGAAGAAAACTATGAATAATATACTAGAAAAAATTAGAATATCCGAAAAAGATCGCTTGAACACACATTCTCTGTTTTGGGAAACAGAACATAATCTTCTGAGAACCGGAGATAAAAAATATAGAAACTGGAGATGAATGGTATTGAAAAATATAGTCTTACAGTATTGTTGATACGATGTTCAGATGAAGATCCCTGAACAGATCGCATGAAACTCTTTTCGGTTCCATCTTCGAGTTCGAATACAGCGGTTACCGAGGCGCTGAATAAATTTCCCAGTTATAAGTAAGATTTCAGACAAAATATACATGTAATTAAAGATTTTTCAGGAATAAAACATACCTTCGTTTAACTGGCTGGCCGATGGAAGCACCATGAATAAGTTCGCTGAATCTTTTTACTCTCAAACTGCTAGTTTTCTCACCCATGACAAAACTGATAGCATCCATGAAATTGGATTTACCTATGACAGAGAAATTTAATTTCTTTATTCAAGATTTTCTCGGAGATATAACACTGTGATTCTATTCAATTATTTTTTGTAGTCAAAATAACTTCACATACCCGATCCATTTGGTCCGACAACAGCCGTGAAAGATTTTAGCGGACCAATTATTAATTTCCCTTTATAGGATTTGAAGTCCTCCACTTCAATGTGTTTCAAAAATGCTGGCATATTTATTGTGTATTACAAATATGATAGTATAAAAAACGGCGCGGAAAACCGCGGCTCCAGTTTATAGGTTCTTTGTATTCGGACCGTTAATAACATCAACAAATACAAGAAGAAATAGCGGGACAAATGTCGACGAGCAAGCAGAGTCAAAACTCAAAACGCTTATTACGATAAAGCATGGAATAAATGTAGCACAGAGAGATAACTCGAAGATAAAAACGTGAACTCATTGCTGAATAATTTAAGAACGCCTACAAATTGTCCGAAAATTGACCAATCGTGTGTTAGGCATGAAGATAAGCGCCAAGCGGATAGATAGATGGGTGAGATGAGTCATCCGTATACCGCTAAACAATTGTAATGATCTGAACTTGTCAGTTGATCAAAGAAGTCAAACAAAGGTTCATGAACCGCATATTACCGTGTATGGTGCATGTAGTATTTGTTTTATTTCAAATTAAAGAGCGTTGTTAAATAATACAGTGTAATTGAAATAAAATAAGATAAAAGAAATGTCTGCAACGATTGAAAATTGCTTTGACAGTTGCGTCGAGGGTGGTAGTGACTACGGAGATGCTTTTGGATACGGAAGGTATATTTCTTATTTCTCAGAATATTTATATAAAATTATAATAACTGATGAAACGACCATGACTGGTGACTGGAATAACCTAAATAGAATGTTCATCCATCGGAACAATGAATGAATGAAACAATGAAAGGTTTTTTTTCTTTCATCGTTTTCAGAGGTAATCCCGTGAGTTTTGGAAACACATTACGAGATGCACCGACTCTACGTTACGCTACCCACTATAATATGAACCATCCAAAACGTGGATTAGCGCTGATATTCAATCACGAATTCTTTACCACTAATCATCTGAAGTCTAGATCTGGCACAAACGTTGACTGCGATACTCTTAGCAAATGTTTACAAAAGCTTGGTTTCGATGTCAAAGATTATCACAATCTTGTTTTCAAAGACATACAAAAAAATTTAGAAAAAGGTAATATCCGGAAATTTACATATGATTTGTAACAAATACAAATTTTTCTAACTTCAATTAGTTATTAATTATGGATTTCTACTTAATATCTAATAAAAAAAATTCAAACAGTTGCAGAAATTGATCATACAGAACACGATTGTTTAATCATCGCTGTACTGAGCCACGGAGAAATGGGCGTTCTTTACGCACACGATACTCCATATAAGGCAGATACTATTTGGTCATACTTCACTGCTGATAAATGTCCGACTTTGGCAGGAAAGCCAAAAATGTTCTTTATCCAGGCTTGTCAGGGTGATAGATTAGACTCTGGCGTCAGTATGAGGGAACGTACAGAAACGGACGGTCACGGAGCACAGACTTTCCGTATACCGACGCACGCTGACTTTTTAATTGCCTATTCAACCATTCCTGGTGAGCAAATGCAGGGTCTTAGAATAGCTCCAGGGCTTTTTGAAATAATGAAGAATCGATGTCCTTGTAATTTCAGAATTACGAATCCTGTTTTCTGTTTCCAATTAGGTTTTTATTCCTGGAGGAATACGACTCGAGGATCTTGGTTTATGCAAGCGTTGTGTTTGGAATTTGAAGAAAATGGTACCAGATGGGATTTACTGACGTTACTCACGTTCGTTTGCCAGCGTGTATCAATTGATTTTGAATCAAATACTCCAGATAACGTAACTATGCATCAACAAAAACAAATACCATGTATTACATCGATGTTGACACGTCTAGTTAAGTTTACATCCCCTAAGAACGGAGTCGCTATCAATTAAGCCACGTGATAATATAAGAAAAAGAAGCTAACAAAAGACAGAACAAAAGAGATCTTTTTTAAATATGTTTGCCATAATTGTTAAAAGGATTATCTAGAATTTATTCGAAGGTGCTCTTTTTTTCGGTGCACTGTGATCTTATATAGCGAATTTAATTTAAGATTAAGATTTATGTTCTGAAAGATGAATAAAAAACATCAATCGTATTAGCTTGACGAAATTGAAGTAATTTTCAAACTTGCCCTATTACGCAATATAAATATTAGACCTATAGTATTAATCATAACACGGTGAATAGTTTTTCCTCGAATAGGTAATATGGTCATTTAGGCTACATTGTATTAGATGAGATACTTCATTCGGGTGCAGACAAAATTAAGAAACGTATCTGTCTATGATATTTTGCAGTTATTGAATCTCCGCTTTCAAGTTATTTGTGGAAATCATCTAGCGATGGGCAATAATAAATATAATTTTTAGTCAATGTACCGTTTGCAACAATTGATCATAGCTATGTAATTTAATGTTAAATTCATATGCTCGTAATATTCTAATATGAGACGTTTGCACTTGATCTCAGAATCCACGCGTATTATGATTCCATAAATTTGATATCCTCATATTTTTTGATGTCACTGCCAAAACTGAAACAAAGTTGCATTTATTATACTTATGTTTAATTTTATTCAGGATATAAATAAAAAAACACAGATCTAAAGTTTCAACTTATATGAATACGTGAAAAGAAAACTAATTTTCCAATTTCTGAAGCACAAGACAAAAATCTAATTTTTAAGTTGTTGCGAATTACCTAGTTACTCGAATATTTTGTGAGTTTAATAATTGCTCAAATTTATTGAATATCATTAATTGTTAATGATTTTTTTTCTTTTTTTTTTTCTTACTTAGTATGTATTCGTATTTTAGGTATAAATGATTTTAATAGCACATTTACACCCACTTTTTTATACCCTTTGTAAGAAGAACTTTTTATACCTTATCATCAATAAAAGTATATTTAAGTATAATTCAACTTACGTCTTCTCTTTTGTTCCTTTTTCATGATGACAATTTTAATTCATCATGTTATCAAATTTCAACTTTCACATTCCAATACAAGTCAACAGTTTTTCAAACATCGAGACACTTGAAGTCTATGAAGCCGTTGATTATATAGTTGAGGATATCCAGCGTAGACCTTTCCACGGTGTATTATTTATGTTCATAATTAAACTACAAGCTTGGTAAGGAATATGTTACAACAAAGTTCCTTATCTGCGGAAAAAACTCTAAGATGTGGTTAACACAGTGGTGAGGTAGGGAGAACATGATCAAGACATTCGAGGCTGTGGTGAAATTTAATGCCTTGGCGGTTACCAGTGATTACACGTATGCCATTTTAATTGTAGTCTTCTCATTCAGAAGCTGGTGGAAAATTCAGAAGGAGTTATCAAGTTTAAGTAAAAACCATCACAATTTCAAACTACAAGGATAATTCGAATTCGCATTATGTAAGTATCTTCTATCTGCACACATCTTCCTCAAGACATTTTCACACCGCTACAAATCTCACATCAGGTTCTCTTCTAGGAATGAGGACCAATTACCACTATCTCCTACACGGAAAAGAGATACCCATTATAACATGAAACATCTAAAACGAGGTATGGCTTTAATTTTCAATCATGATATCTTCAAACAGGGATATGCGACGCCTAGACCTGGCACAAACGTCGATTGCAAAAAGCTTATTTCGTGCCTGGGGGAGCTTGGATTTGACGTCATAGATTATCACAATTTGAGTTTCGACAACATAAGGGATCAGTTGCAAGCAGGTAGGTTGAGGGATTCCGTGCGCGGAGCATCCACCCTTCTATGATCAGCCCGAATAATCACAGAAACAAACGAACACCTGCGGATAACAGTGGATTGAAACAGTTGCAGGAATTGATCACACAAATCACGACTGCTTAATAGTTGTTGTGCTGACCCATGGAGATGTCACTAAACTATTTGCCCAAGATAAAACATATGATGATCATATTATATGGTCGTATTTTACTGCTGATAAGTGCAGAACTCTAGCTGGAAAACCGAAAATGTTTTTCATTCAGGCTTGTAGGGGTCAAAAATTCGATGATGGAAGCAGGATGATGGAGCGTACAGAAACCGATAGTTCACACGTATTCCGCATACCATGTCATGCAGATTTTTTAATGGCGTATGCGACAATTCCAGGTAAATGACCTCAAGGATAGAATAACTAGGATTTCAGAAAATTTCTGGTGATTTTAAGCACTTCTGATATCCAGGGCATTATTCTTGGAGGATCCCTTCCCAAGGATCATGGTTCATTGAAGCATTGTGTTCGGAATTAAGACTAAACGGCAGAGAAGTAAGCCTACTAACACTGCTCACATTCGTATGCCAACGCGTGGCTCTTGATTTGGAATCCTACGATCCCGCAGACTCTGATTTCAATGAGAAAAAACAAATTCCTTGCATTGAATCGAGGCTCACACGTCTTGTGCAATTTTAAGAATATCTATACGACGAGATTATGGTGAAGGTTACAGAACAGAATCCTTCGTGAAATGATAGGTGCCAACTATCATTTGTCTACCATGCAAATAACATTGTGAACAAATGATAGTTGAGATCTTTTCCTGCTTGATTCTGTTCTGTAAACTTTCACCGTAATCTTACGGTATGTATGTACTCAATGTTCATAATTCGCTTTTTATATTTTTTAAGTGTCCTGTTACTAAATGAAAAATACAAAATGTTCTTATTTACCAATTTACCCTGTTTATTTCTTAGTGAAGCCAAAAATTATTGTCAGTTTTCTGAAATATATTTTAAGCCAGTCTCTTGCTCTTGGAAGAGCACAGACATGCTAAACTTCCAACGGTCAGCGCAGCGTCCCCTCCTGCAGAATCAATAGGTCAGATTTCTGCAGAGAGAGGGCTACAAGGGACTTATGACTTCATCTTTCTCACAATGAAAGTAAGATGCCGCTTCAGTACAAGACTGGAGCCACTAGTCGTCATTCCTATCCCTGATCTATGCCAATCCAAACTACAGGTCCAGACTTGTTCAAAGGGAGAGAAATCAGTGCATTAGTCACCTACTGTGTTTCGTTGAGTCGATAGTTTACTGACATTTTTTTTGTTTTACCAGGTATTCCAGAATAGTAGAATCATGTGTGAATATTATATGTTGCTGGTATAAATTTCTCTATCTCAATCAAATTGAATGAATGGATAGATGCGAACATCAACAAATACTCCTTACAGAGTTTGATAATTAGTTTATTAAAATTAAAACGAATGAAGAAAGTTATCGTACAAGAAAAAAATCATCAACGATAAACAACATATTTATAATGTGAGTTTTGCTGGCTGTGTGCAAATCTCAGTTAGCTTAGAACTCAGTTGCACATCACAACAATCAGTGGCATGCTAAGTTTAGTGCCTTCCTGTGAATCTTGGTTCTGTTTTACAGGAGCGGTGACCCAATACCTGAATTTCGCTCGCTGTGTATTGAGATGCACTATGAAATGGCCCATCCAAAACGAGGCTTAGCATTGATATTTAATCATGAATTTTACGAAAAAAATTATGCAGATAGTCGACCTGGTACCAATGTAGATTGCCAGTCGCTTAGGAATAGTCTCACGAATCTTGGATTCGAAGTTAAAGATTATCAGGATTTTAAATCGAAGGAGATAGAAGAGAAGCTAAAGGAAGGTAGATCCATGCATCCAATTGGAATAACTAAGATCTTATTTATAATCATAAATGTTAGAATTTCGCATTTTGAAATAACAAGTTTATACAGTTTCAGAAATCGATCATAAAGATCACGATTGTTTAGTAGTAGCTATATTGACCCATGGTACAGAGGATGAACTTTATGCTTACGATAAAACCTATCGTATCAACACTATATGGTCATATTTCAATGAAAGAAACTGTTCTTCACTTGTTGGGAAGCCAAAAATATTTTTTATTCAAGCTTGCCGCGGGTCTCAGCTAGATAATGGAATGAGCTTAAGGGAACGAACGCAAACTGACGATATAAACATATCTTGTACCCCATTTCTTCCAGATTTTTTAATTGTGTATGCAACAGCGCCAGGTAAATATTCGGCAATGACCTCGGAGACGTTGTGAATTACAAGAATCTTAATTGACCTTTCAATTCTGTTTATCTAGGTCACTATGCTTGGAGGAATCAAGAAAGAGGATCGTGGTTCATCGAGGCACTGTGTTCAGAGTTAAACGAGAATGGAAAACAATTGGATCTGCTCAAATTGCTCACCTTTGTCAGCCAATGCATTGCAATAAATTACGAATCTTCTACTTTGGAAAAAACTATGAATGAGAAGAAACAAATCCTATGCATAACTTCAACGCTCAGACATCTTATTCAATTTTGATGTACATACTCAAGACCAAAACTTTGCCTTGTTATTGTTTGCAATAAAGACACCTGGAAGTTTACTTATGGATTTCATTATTTTATAGGATTGATCCAACATGTTCATAGAGAAATAAAACGTTCGTTCAATCAATATGTTTTGTTTGTCTTTTTTTTTTGCGTATTTGTTTATACCTGAATCAGAGAAAATATTTTCAATTATAGTGTATTAATTAGATCGGGCACAATGATAATTTACCAATTACAGACGACCATTCTATATACGGAGTTTAGTACATCAATTATGAATCAGACTATTGTAAGATTTGTGACAAAATATCTATTCGTAATTACTCTATTTTTCCTATACCGAGTGCTCGAATCGAGCACGCCGCCCGCTGGAGTTATAAAGTGATTAAGACATTAAGATCTGAGTACTGCCGCCCCACACAAAAAAACAAAGGCAGACCAAATAATTTAAAACGAAATTGCAATCGATCTTGTAAAACTGTTTATCCTAATCACCGAATCCTACAGAAAAGGGGGAATAATATACCTATTTACAGCAAAAAAAACATCAACTTGATTGGAAAGTACAAATGAAAGAGAGAAAAATAACTAAAAGTGGGAAAATATTAGGTATTCAGGAATAATTTAACTGGAATTCATACTTTCATTCTTTGGATGCGTGACTGCTAGCGCTTGAAGAACGTGAACGACGTTCAAATTTTGGCTGTACAACAGGTGTTAACGAATCGGGTTCATTTTCATCCTGTTTATCTGATTTCCGTTCTACTGTATTCGACTTCTTTTCATTTTCAGAATTAGTATGCGACCTTTTTCTTTCATTACGTCTGTCACGTCGATCATCATTATATCTGTCTGCTCTATTGCTTGATCTTCCTGAGCTACGTCTTCGAGGAGAATTATTTCTTCGTCCTCGTCTGTCCCTACTACTTCTTCGATTATCGTCTCGATTTCGAGACCACCTTCGACGATCTCTAGACCTAGAATGTCCACGCTTTCTAAATCTGTCTTCAGAACCTCTTGGAAAGTGTCTAGAATTATTATCCTGCGGCCTTGAACGATTATTACGATATCTATCCGACCTCAGATTTCCGCGTTTATTATCAGTCCTACTACGGAGTTCGTTGTTTCCATTCTTTTCAACGCTTAGTTTTCCGCTATCATTGCCTCTTGGAACTTGGGATGAATTGTCAATATTTTCAACCTGGTTATTTTCATCGTTAATCAACGATGCTTCTGATTTTATGTTATTTTCTCCTTGCTCAGCGACTTTCACTTCGCTACGAGTGCTGGCGAATCTCTTCCTTCTTTCACTGATCTCACGTTGATTTTGAATTTGAATTTGTAATTGATTTTCACGTTCCTCTCCTTCTTCTTCATCTTCCTCTTTTCTCATCCGCTGCTTTTCCATTTTCTATTAAATTAATGCACAGTGATTAGAAGTCTACTTGCTCGAATTAAATGATTAGGTATTCATGAGCATTACTGCACACCTGAAACTCGTGCAATTTAATCGTTCGATTTTGCGCCTGCTTCCAATGTGGAGGAGTCATGCTTCTGGAACGGCTACGTGAAGGCGTACGAAATCTCTGCAAAATATTCATTAAAAGCCAATGAAATCATCTTCAAAAGTAAAAATACATTATTCTAGCTATATCCAAAGATATTTCAACGCTCTCCACGGTATCATTGAGCAATGAATGGTGCAAATTAGGTCCAAATACGGAAAATTGAATATTTATATACAAAATACTAACAAATACGCCTCTGCCTTTGATGATTCTTCCGCTTTTAGTATGTCCGCGATTTCGTTCTCGGCCATAACGCTGTCTGAATTCTTTTTGATTAGCATTATTAGCCGAACCAGCTCTGTAGAGGAATTTATTAGCTGGAACCTCGGGGATTTCATCAGGATCTATCTTAGTCACAGATACAAGGGGATGCGGTTTACCAGCTTCTTCATCAGCTGAGTCAGGTATTTCCCCTTCTTCCGATCTGGCTCGTTTCTTACTGCTAAATAAAACGAGAATTAGATTTGGCAACTGTTACTATCAATTAGCATGTAATCAAACATGGAAATAATGTTGATTGAAAACCTTCTCTTAGACTTCTTTTTTTTCTTTCTACTTTTTTCAGCGTGAGAATCAGATTCTGAAGATGAAGCTCCCGCTGAAGATGATGAGGACTCAGCGATACTTTTGGCTTCTCGTTTTTTGGCTGCAAGTAATTTAGTCATTCGTTTATTTACTTATTTAAGTTTTTTAGTTTCATAATTGAAGAAAAGAAACCAAAGATCAAGAGGTTTTTTCGTCTAAAATTTTTTTAAAGAGATTTTTTAAGGCATACCTTTGCCTTTTGACTTGAGAACAAGCTCTCCGCAGTTCACGACTTTGGCATCTTGTAAGGGACGTGACATACGATCGACTGGTAGACCTTCAATGTGGGAGATAACTTCCTGTCCAGAAACCACTTCTCCAAATACGACGTGAACGCTGTCAAATAAGAAGGAAACATGAGTCACAGCTCTTATAAAGTTTCATTATAGAATCATAACGATTTTCACTATAACTAACATCTCTCGACGGAGTTGAATACTTTGAATACTCAAAAATGTATAAAATAATTCAATAATAAAATAAAACTCACTTGTCGAGGTGGGGCGCCGGTTGCGTTGTACTACAACAACAAAATATTATTAAGGAGATGAGTGATGGAGATAAAGAGCCAGCTTTCGGAAGTCATTGTGTTGTAGTAGTGACGTAGTAGCCTCTTCCTCGCGACTACACAAAAATATCTTCGAGTTATTTATTCCACCAGGTTCGTTAACAGCTCTAACTTGACTCATTCAGTTTTCCCGGAAAAAAGGCCGCTCAGAAAATTTTTATCCAACGCAATGGATAAATGACTAATAAGACATTGCTGACCAAGGAAGAGTTCAATATTATATACATAATGAGCATTTGTATTACTAGTATCACTCTTTTTCCACTGAAATATTTATCTGCAGCCGTTAGATTTCTTTCTCCGCAGTTTCCCCTTTCACCGCTGTAATATCGCTAAAATTTTCACTCTCTGTAGCAATTCTATAAAAAATATTTCTGATTTGACAACGAACAGAAATCTTATGGAATAATACTCAGTTTTCTGATAACTGAAGATAAAAATAAGGTAGGTGAGATGGAAGTTTAAAATGGATTTCTGTAGATCATCAAAATTTTTTCGATACATATTTCACCTGTTACTTCTGAAATAAATGTGTTTGAACAATTTCATACCAAATTAAAACTAGAATTATTGAAATAAAAAAAAAGGAACAATTGATAAAATCGAGAGGATTAGAAATTCGATAAATTCAATTTACCAGATTTCAGTATAAATGTTTCATACTCACATAAAGAACTGTGAACCGTTTGTATCCTTACCACGATTAGCCATGGATAATAGAAACGGTTTGTCATGAGTAATAGAAAAATTTTCATCTGCAAAATTGTAAGAGAATAATAATGATCGTGATTCATGTGAAAAATTTCCCGTTCAAAACATGAATTTGAAGTGACAACCGTTTTTGTAAATACAATATCGCATAAATGAATAGAAATCAATCTTTTACTAGGCATGGAGTCAATTTTTTACCTGCGAATGTTCCCCCATAAATAGATTCACCGCCAGTACCATTTCCGACAGAAAAATCCCCACCTTGTATCATGAAATCCTTGACGACGCGGTGAAAAACAATTCCTTTATAATAAAGCGGTTTACCAGTTGTTTTGCCTTGTCCTCTATCTCCGGCACATAAAGCACGAAAATTTTCACAAGTTTCGGGACATATATCTGAATAGAGTTCAAAAACAACTCTACCCATCGGTAAACCGCCTACTTCTATATCGAAAAATGTTCGGGGCCTTAGAATCTTAGTCATTATGATGACGGTGATGTATTTTTCTGCAAATATTTAAAGGATTCAAAAATTAATCCAGTTAATTAGATTAAAATCGTTCTTGTGATACAAGAATTAGGCGAAAAATGTGTAATTATAATTAAATCAAGCCTTTCAAGCAATCGCTTACCAGGAAAGAAGCTCTTGATGTTCGTCTCTTGATAAACTCACCGAAATTCTTCACACTGTAATCTAAATCGACAGAATGAGGTGAATAATCATTAAATTTATGATTGACGACTAATAATAACAAGAGCTAATCAGGCTAGATTTCGGTGCCTTGATGTGCCTGGTGCCAACAGGACAACAAAATGGTCGCTTTGAGGTTAAATTATGTTTTGATACGATTTTCAGACTCTTCCAGACCATTTCCGTTCCGGAGATAGGGAACATGGAATGTGGAACGAATGGACCAATCAGAAAGAAGTGTACGATTTGACGATTTGACTTCCATCGAAATTGATTCTAGGTTATAAATTCCGCACATTTTGCGCGAAAGAGCCGCCAAAGAAAATGTATAGGTGATAAACAATGAAATGAAATGAAGAATTTAATAAAGTGTCAACTTCTTTGTGAAATTAATGATAGATTAAAATCGTGCAGTCATTCGTTTTTGCCAAAAATTTGTACAGGAGTATTTTCTCTGATTCAATCTTAGAAACTGCAATTTAATATCTAACCTTGATATACAATAATGTCGAAGGTAATACATTATTATTTTTTGTTTGAATAAATCAAGTTAAATCAAGTTTTTCACTGTGTCTTTTTTATTCATTTTGTACTATATTATTTGCATAATATTTTATTTACAGACTATCACATCCTATTTCAACGTAATCCCTAAGGCAAAAACTGGGCAAAATTCATCTGCACAAAATGATAAAAAAAATAGATATCCTTCGTCTGCAGAAGACAAGGACAAAAGCGTATCTCCAGCAAAACGTCATAAGGTTGATTTTCATTCATAATTTATTGTGATGATTTTCATGAGCTTATTAGACATCAATTCACATTCAAACAATTTTTGCTTCGATTTTTATCTTTCAGACAACAAATATTCAAATAAATTTCGTTGCTACTGCTGACTCTGTGTGTTAACGTTTTATTAATTTCCTATTTTCGTTATAGCCCACTCAGCGCAAACAGCAAATATTATCAGATTCTGAAGACGAAGTGGTAGTGGTAAAACAGAAGTCAAGAAAAGGTCATTCTAGCAACAGGAACAAAACTGGAAGAGATAAAGAACCTTCAACTTCAAAATCTCCGAAAAAAATATCAGAGGTCTGTTTTCTTTCTCAGAGAAAAATTAGGGTAACACGTTGATATGAACTTTCACTACAAAATCCAATTTTTCATATGCAAGAAAATATGAAGAAAGTGAGAAATACGAAAAACGAAAAATATTTGAATTTCAAATCACCCAGCCTAGTAGAATTAGTGTTAGGTAATACTTATTATATTTTCACAGCCTGTAAAACGTAGTGGTAAGCGGCGTATGCTATCAGACTCCGAAGACGAGGTAATTGAGATTGAACAAAAATCTGAAAAACTACCGTCTGATATCAAACAGAAAATTGTCCCTAAAAAAGTCGTTTCTGCAGCTGAAGTGTTTGGCAGTAAACCTGTTAAGAGAGTGGAGGCGGTAAAAAGTTCTCAAAGACTTTCAGCAGAGGTATATTTCTGTAAAACGATTTTAAGTAACAAATATAATTCTACTTTTTTGAAAATTGAGCCAAGAAAACTGAAATTTTTTAAATAACTAAAGATAACTCTTTTCTGCATGAATTTCAGATCCTAGTTTTAAGAAATCCGCATTTGTTATTTTAATCCAAAATCTATCTTAACAGGATGCAGATTTTTATTGCGACGATGACTTTGAAGCTGCTCTAAATCAGGTGGAGAAATCTGAAACTATTAAATCTATAAAAGAACTAGACGGAGATGATAAAAGAGCTACGAAAAAAACTGGCTCCAGAAAGGAAGACAGCAAGTCCCTCAAGCTCTCAAATTTTGGTGAGAAAGTCTTTGAACTGATAATTTGTACTTCAAAATTTGTGAATATTCTAAAAATCGTTCAGAACAAATCCAGATAGATTAACTGATCGAAAGTTTGTTTTTCCAGATGATTTATTCGATGAGAAAGCAAACAAAGTTAACGGAAATGGCCACGTGGAGAAAGTAAGGAGCTCATACATTTCAACTGAAATGAAGATTTCAAATTTGAATCATAACTGAAAATAAAAACAATTTTTTTGCTGAGCAGGTATCTGAGGATGAGAGAACCACTTCAAATCATTTCCAGAATACAAAAACCGCTGTCAAAGATAGATCTGCAACGAAGATCAGCAAAGCAGGCGAATCTTCCAAAGCTTCTGAAAGTAATGAGAAAACTATTAATGATGATTGCTATGAGCAAGGAATCTCGAAAATATCAATCGACAAAACACCTGGAAAAAAAAGAAAGCGTAATGATGAAAATGAGGAGACTGATCCCTTCGAAGCAATTGCTCAAAAGAAAAAACGTAGCGCTGCGCTTTATCAACAATATCTGAACAGGGGAGGTGCTAGAAATCCTGGATCTAAGGAAATACCAACGGTATTTGGTTACTCAGAATTGTTTATTGTATAAAAAGCATCTTGATCAATTCTAACATCTGAGTTCTGTTTTTCATTTCAGGGTGCTGATAACTGCCTAGCTGGTCTGAGCTTCTTGATAACGGGAGTTTTGGATTCAATGGAAAGAGAGCAGGCGGATGAATTGATAAAAAGATATGGGGCTCGCACTGTGCTTCAGGTTTCGAAAAAAACAGACTATGTTATACTAGGTGATGAACCAGGTCCGGCAAAATTCGAAAAGGTAGAGAAATTTCCTTGGTTATTTTTTATTGAATTCTTTCAGCTGATCTTTTTACTATGCATTTGGTGTTTCTTGAACGCAGGCGAAAAATCTTGGTGTGAAAATGATATCGGAAGATGATCTTCTGGAGCTAATTAGAACAAGACCTGCTGGCCAGGTAAAAAATAACGGTAACAATCATATCGGGAAGAAAAAAACTCCTCGTAAAGTGAAAGAAAAATCTCCAGAACCCGAACCCTTAACTTCTATGAAAGCTGATGAGCTATCTCCTGAAAAAAAAGATGAGGCTGGACCAAAAGCAAAGCTAAAAGTCTCTGAAATTACGCCAAATATTTCAAAAGTGGCTGTTTCAAAAAGAGGCGATATACCTCCTGTGGTAAGTTCAATCTCTATTTACTTTTTTCTATCAAAACATATGATGGTATTAGTAAATCTAGTAGCAACACTACAGAGAATAGCAAACGGGCCAAGTAATTTATAATCAATTTGATAATTTGCTCTTTTTTTCCAGATTCATGTACCTTGTGAAACTGGATCACAAGTTTGGGTTGAAAAATATAAACCTAAAACGATGAAGCAGATAATTGGTCAGCAAGGAGAAAAAAGTAATGCAAATAAGCTTCACATATGGTTGAAAAATTGGCAAAAGAATCAGACCGGAAATGTGAAGAAACCTAGACCAAGTAAGTGAAAGATTATTAACTCATTGTGGTGGCTTTCAAAAATATAAAAACTCCATTTTGTTTAGGTCCTTGGGCACAGCACGATGGATCATTTTTCAAAGCTGCTTTATTATCTGGACCACCGGGAGTTGGAAAAACAACGACTGTTCAAGTTGTTTGCAATGCGTTGGGATTCGACGCTTTAGAATTTAACGCATCAGATACTCGGAGCAAAAGGTTATTGAAAGAAGAAGTTTCAGAATTGTTGAGTAACAAATCTATGAAGGGATATTTCGTGGGTAATAAATTATTACCTAATTTTCCCAAATCTTTTACATCTTCTCGATTAATTGAATAAATAAATGGATAATCTCACAGGTGATCATTCCAAGCCAGATCTCAATCACATCCTTGTAATGGACGAGGTCGATGGAATGGCTGGAAATGAGGATCGTGGAGGCTTGCAAGAACTGATTGCTCTAATTAAGACTACAAATGTACCCGTGATCTGTATTTGTAACGATAGAAATCACCCGAAGATGAGAACTTTGGCAAATTATACATATGATCTGAGATTTCAGAAGCCAAGAATAGAACAGATAAAGGCAAATATTTAATTTGTGTGAATAACTAAACTAAATACAAGTATCAGGAGATTTTGTTTCATCGCAACAGATATTTCAATTCAAAGATTGTGTGTCAAGTTATTATTTACTCTTTTTCATTTTCAGTCTGCGATGATGTCTGTGTGCTTTAAAGAAAACATCAAAATTTCTTCAGAAGAATTAACTCGCTTAATCGAATCAACAAATAACGACGTTAGGCAAGTCTTAAACCACTTATCATTACTCGCCGATAATCCTTCCCTGAGTGAGAATCCAAGAGGGCGTAAAATCAACAAAGACTTACGACTCGGCCCCTGGGATGTAGTGCAAAAAGTCTTTACACATGAAGCACATAAGACTATGTCAATACATGATAAGAGTGATTTATTCTTCCACGATTACAACATCGCTCCTCTTTTCGTTCAAGAAAATTACCTTAGCGTTGTGCCAAACTGCCCCAAGTGAGTCAGCAGAAAACGATATGTGACTTCTTGAGTAATACTACTAAAGAATGACAGCTGATAAAACTGATTTTCTTTCCCTATTTCAGAGATAAAGTATTAGAAACTGTAGCAAACGCAGCGGAAAGCTTAGCACTTGGGGATCTGGTTGAAAATGCGATTCGTAAGAACGGGGCGTGGACTTTACTCCCTACGCAGGCTTGTTACTCGTCTGTTATACCTGGAACATTAATGTCTGGGCATATTTCGAGACAAATAGTGTTTCCATCTTGGCTTGGTCAAAATTCTAGGAGAGGAAAATTCGATCGGTAGATTTTGCTGTTACTTAATTGTGACCTAAGGAACTTCGTAATTGAAAACGTATTTAATCACTGAATTTTTTCCCAACAGATTATTACAAGAAATCACGATACACACGCGACTGGCAACTTCCGCAAGCAAAGATTCTATCAATTTAGATTATCTTAAGCATCTAAGAGATGCTGTTGTTCGACCTTTAGTTACTGATGGCGCGGATGGCGCTTCGTCAGCATTGGATGCAATGAATCACTATAATTTACTCAGGTATATTTAATCTCTGAGAATTTTCGAGGGGAAGAAAGTTTTGTCGATCTATTGAAACAATAATGTTTATAATTTTTCCTTATTACAGGGAGGATTTGGATTCGCTGGCAGAAGTTTCCTTGTGGCCAGGACAACGGGATCCGATGCAAGCCCTTGACAGTAAGGTACGTGAAATGAGTAAAAATAAAAAAAAAATAAGGGGAAATTAATCGAATATACCTGGAGATAATACATTGGTCGATTCTTCTTTCAGGTCAAAGCAGCATTCACAAGAGCTTTCAATAAGTATTCGACCCTGAGGCCCTACGCTGTTATAAAAGGAGCTGAAAAAAAGAAACGATCACAAGCTACGGACTCAGAAGATCTTTTAGACTTTGAAGGAGAAGAATCTGAATCTGAACAAGAGGAAGATAGTCCTTTAAGCGATCCAATGATCAAGGTAAGGACCTCTTATAACATTGAGAACGATGTTTTCAGTCTTTTGATCCTCCTCGATTCTTAGCTACGCAGAAAATTGGCCCATAGAAGATTGATTTCAGTAATATTAAACTCGCGGCGATAATTATAGGTGAAAAAAGCTTCCACCGCTGGCAGCAGCAGTAACGGCAGCAAGAAACCAGCCAAGACAGGAGAAAAGGGATCCACCACAGGGTTGAAGAAGAAGGGGAGTAATCCTCGTGGGGGCAAATCTAAGTAGAAAAGTGAGGAATTACTTGAAAGAATTATAAATATCGTATATTTTTTCTTGCATCTTTATATCTCGCTCATGACATACATCACGGTGTTATAAAATTATCTGCATTTGTGTTTCCATCAAAATTAATGGAATAGTCCTCATGATGATTATTTAACGGAAAGAGAAGAACAAATGGAGTTCAAATGTTTCATTGGTATATTTATTGTCTAAGAAACCTTATAAAGTTAGGAATCCGCGTTGAAGATAGATTTGTGTTTTTTTTTTCTTTCTTTCCGTTTTTAATGATTATATAATAATGTACGAAGAATTTCACCTCACCATTTATTTTGTAATGAATAATAATAGAAAAGAACAAACAAAAAAAATCTCAGAATAATAAAACTTAGCATGTTCCAGTATAATTATCGTCTTATTTTTTATTGTTCGTCAATTCATCCAGTTAATTGCATTCCGGTTTTTCACCATCTTCTAGCTCTGATTTTGTCTGCACGCAGCCTGCAATTAATACATACGAAGAAAAATGTTATGAATTTAAGGAGTTCAGAAGAAAGAACATGAATTGTTGCCATATTCCTCCTAACTTACGTTTAGAGGAATCGATCCATCCAACATGCGCTCCGGTTTTTTCGTTAGTTGCTTTAAGCCACTCGTAAAGAGGATTGAAATACTCTAACAGTCCTGTGGCGTCCATTTCTCTCTGTCCTGTGATAACTTCCATCGCATCCGGCCACGGTTTCGAAGATCCCAATTTCAGCATCGAACTATACATGTGATTTGGATGAAAAAAAAAATTGTGTCCATTGTGTTATTTGAGGTATCTCAGGGGCTGCGGTTTGTGAAATTATACATAATGGGTATATTTTTGTTTCTTACCCAAAAACATTTCCAGCTTCTTTACTCTCATAAATATCGCAACAATGCAGAGGCTTTGTCGACAGATTTTTTGGGTCGTATTGACCAGATACTTCGCAAAGAGCTTTGTGGAATTGGAATTGTACTACCGTACTAACAAAGTAGCGCAGATATTCGACGCTCGCAACCACATGGTATTTTGCCGCTACGTCTAAATCTTCTTCCGTTCTATCTACCGGTGGCTCTATCCCTTGAAGATCGTTCACCAATTTCCACCTGCAATTATGTATTTTGATTTTTGTAATTTTTGCGTGGAAATTGAAAATGGAATTAATTTTATTTGGCGAAAGGACGATATCATATGTAATTGAATTTGGTATTACAAATAACAAAAACCGCTACGAACGACGAAGAGAATAGGCATAATCCTGGAGAAAAAAACTCTAATGGATCATCAAATATCTTTTTAGCGAGTACGGGTCGAGCCGTGTTGGTAGACGGTTTTAATGGTCAGATGAAATAGCCAGGTTTTTTTTGTTCTGTGCATGAGATATTGCGAATTTTTCTTTCGGTTATGATGAATACAGATAGAATTTGAAAAAAGCTAAGATAAGGAGAAAAAGGCAACTTTTTTCAAACAGACTATACATACCATTCACAGTTGTATCTATCGGGGGTAATTTCTCCCCTGAATACACCCCACCGCCATTTATCTATCGCGTAACCAAATGGAAGAAAAGCAATCTTTTCAAGTGCTTTTCCATACAAATAATTCAATGTACCTTCAGGATCTTCTTCGGTATTTTCATCTAGTAAATTAATCTTTTTCAAATGCTCAACCGTTGATACGCTCAACGATATCACGTCGCCGATAGCTTCGTGAAAACCTGAATAAGGTCGTTGCAAAGGGAAAATGAATAAATCACGAGAATAAAAAATTAAATTTCGAAGATATTTTCATTTCGCGAAGAAGAAGGACGAATGAATAAATGAATGAACTCACCGGGGTTAGCACCGTCCCTAAATATAACTGGCAAATCTTTGTACTGCATGAAGTACTGTATGTGTCCCATTTCGTGATGAGCAGTTAAAAGATCTTCAGAATTAATTCTGGAGCATTGTTTGATCCTAAAATCCTTGCTATCATAGAAATCCCAGGCGCTAGCATGACAGATTAGTTCTCTTCCATCTTCTGGTTTTTCCAATATCGATTTGCTCCAAAAAGATTCGGGTACAGCGGACAGATTAAGAGATGTAAAAAAGCTGTCTGCCAGTCGGAAGATACGATTCGCATCGTACCCTTGCTTTATCATATTCTCTGTTGGATCAGGAAGAGTTTTTCCTGGATATGGAGCAGTGAAATCTACTACATTATTCCACGTCTGTGCCCACATATTTCCCAAAAGATGTGCCGGTATTGGACCATCGTTTGAAACTATATCCGCCCCGTATTTTTTGATCAATTGATACCTCACGTACGCGTGCAGCTCTAAATACAAAGGCTTCATTTGTTGCCAAAGATTCTCTGCAACGAAATGACAAAGTATTAATTACCATATACGGAACAAACGATTTAGATTAAGATCATGAACAAAAGATCAAGAGAATCTTATACTGACCAATTTGATCGGTAAAATTGTCGGTATCGTATTCTTTTAGCCAGCTGGCTGCAGTGTCACTGAAATTGTTCAATCGAGCTGCTTTATTACTAAGTTCAACGTATTTTGGAAAAATTGGTTTTATTCTTTGGCCAGTTGCTCCACGCCATTTGACCCAAGCGAATTTGAGTTCCTCCGGATCTGTACTTGTCATCAATAACTCCGTTAGTTGCGGTTCTAAGGCCAGATCGCATCTTGTTCTGTCATTGTATCGGCAGATTTTTGCAGTGCTGTAAATCTCCTCCATATTCCCAACGGTTTTCAAATACTCCTCGTAGTCCTATTTGTCAAAATGAAAATCCAAAGATTTTGGTGAACGTAGAAAATCGATGAAAAACAAAAAAATGGAAGGAATATTTCCAGATGCGTGTTATACTTGGTCAAATTATCATCCACGATGATGAATTATGCGTTTTAGCGCGAGGATTTCGTTTATATAATCCCAATTTGCACGTGAATGCATAATACGCATGATGTGATGATAATTTGAGTAAATCTTTTCACGTAATATAGATAATGACCTGTTTAGATAGAGCGGCTAATCCAAGTCGTGCGTGTTTAGAGAATTGTCTTTTTAAGTCATAATCTTGAAATTGTTGCCATGGAAAGGCGGTAATCTCGGGCCATTTGGCTTTACTGAAAGCGGCAGCTTCAGACGAGATACGAATTTTTTCTTGAAGATTTGCTTCAGTTAAATTCGAGTCGTATTGCCATTGTGCCAGAGTTGCACGATTGTTCCACTCTCTGACCTCTTCGTTCAATCGAGCGAGAAACTCCTTGGCCACATCCAAGTCAGGGCCAGATGACGATGATGACGATGTTGATATTGTTGTTGACGCCGTAACATTATCAACGTCCTCGGCAATTTCTACAGGATCAGCCAATCCGTGAGTAGAAATCGCCAGTAAACAAATCCTAGAAAACACGAAATCAGGAGGTAAAAAACCATGTGGTTTTCTCAAGGCGCGTAGTACGCGAGTCTGAATGGGAATTGTAGTTTTCCAAATTATATCAGAAATCTCAAGATTTTCACGTTTCGAAAGGTAGAGGACGATACATCATCGCGATTGCCCTCTACTTTTAGAAACGTGAAAATCGTGAGCTAATTGAGTTAATATGGAAAACTACAATTCCGATTCACATCCGCGTACTACATCGTCTTGATTAAATACATAAAATGTGATATTTTTCTGGTGGAACAACAAAATTTTTAATCAATTCAGTTTTATTTATAATGTACAAGTATTTTTCGTTTCACAGATATTTAGTACGGAAAGTTTCGTCTATTTATGGACATGATGACATTTTCTTGTTCGAAATTCTTTGGGTTTCACAAAATATGCAGAATTAATTATAATGCAGCCTTTTTGTCTATAGGTATAGCACAGCCGTGGAAGCAACTTTCTGCGCCGTACGATCGACGTGGTCATTTTTTTTCGTCTGTCGAGTTATCTCAATTTTTTATTCATTTATTTATTACTGTATAAGAAACTGGTCCCTAATTTATATCATGCGATATGGATATCGTAAAGTTCAGAATCTATCTCTGATGACTTTCAAACGTATTCCAAAGAGTGAAACTTTCTTAAAGAAGTCCTGTATTAAAAAGTCCCGATTCCGCTTCAAGGGAGTCTATTATGAATGATTGTATTGTAATTATTAGGTATCCGAAAATTTGCAGATAATTTCCAGATATTTTCAGAGAAAGACTTTTACCGAGATCGGACAAAAACCGCGTGAAAACCAATTGAATCTGATTATAGAATTTTTCAATTTTATCACTGAAGATACTCGGAAATTTTTGGGAAAGTGTCCTCGACGCTGTTTCTCCGATCACAAATACTCTGTCTGAACATCAAGGTATTGTTACAACGAGACAATATACGTGCAATGAATAAGTATAAATGAATTGAACGCGATGCTCACCGGACTGCAGATCGCGACCCGCCTCTGTACTTGACCTATTCTACTATAGTATACGTACAATTCGTCTCAATTATGATATTGAATACATTGCCACATTGTATACGTACGGCCTGTACCTACTAGCGCGGAAAGAATTTTGTCTCCTCGTCTATCAATACGCATGTTATACTACTATTTTAAATACTGGAGTGAAAATGGAAACTGATGCCATAGGTATAGAATTAAAATCGTTCACTCGAATCAACTACTTATCCATATTTCCATATTTTTCGAAAAGCATTGTTCAAAATCTATGATATACGGGAAAAAATCTTTGATCCAGAGGCCAATGAGTAAAACGAATATGTGTATAAGTGAGAGACACTTACAAATGCAGTCCGTAGACCATGGCTGGATTCTGGGATCCGAAAATCCTTCGTTGTTATTCAAAGTTGAGCAGACTTCGGAGGTTTTGCTACTTCTTTGTCTTCTCCTTCGCCGGTGTTAGCACCGAAAGCTAAGCCAGCGCGAATGAACAGTTTACACCAGGACGCTGGGGGTAAATAGCTACAAACCGGCCTCTCGTTAAGTACTGCAGGGCCTTTGACCGCTCGATCCCACTCCTTTCCTCCTTGACTGGTCAGACACAAGTATATATCATACATGAATGTTATTCTTTATTTGCTACACTCCGAATAAGAACTGGTAATTTCCACAATAGCCGTTCGTCAAATCATATATTAGTGTTTTCAATTGATTTTTCAAATTAATCAGCAAGGCACAATAAAAGATATGCAATATGTACGTATGGACATTGGCAGTAAATGTAGTCTCTAGGTTACGTTCATGCGATGTTTGGACAATACCAATTATACATACTTCGCTGCATTCATTTATAGAGAACGGAACAAAAAGATGAAAAAGTTTAGACGTAGATTTCCTACACGTGATCGACTATAATACGTCATTTTGTTAGAGATATCGACTTACATTGTTGCCTACGGCGATTACGGTTCACTGACTCTCCCAGGTAGAACAAGATCACTCTTTGACGCATTTGAATCAGAATGACCACTCAAAGACGTCTAGAAGTCGACGAATGTTCGCTTTCCAGTCTCGACTCGAAAAAGGGCAAAAGGTGCGGCGCGGCGTCTTCTCCTCGTCTTTCAGTCCCCACGGATCCAGATGAGTCCAAGAGTGTCATTTCAGATCTGCGAATATGATATACATCTCGTTTGTATTTGGATATAACACACGAATGTTTGCAATATAAATATTTACTGTTATTCTATCCTTTCAGGTATATTGTATAGCTCTAATATTCGACAGAAGTCTTCATATTGTGACGACTGTTAATGAACACGAGGTCGTTGAATAAGCGTGTCACTTACGCTTGTGCGGTAGAAATAAATTAAGTATATACTAAAAAAATACTACACGTTTCTTGTACACGATTTTATATCTAAGTTTGTATTTCCGAAAACACCTGGATATATTTACAGTTTCGCTCGACTAGACCGTGGCCTACGAATGAAAACCAGGGACGGTGGTTTCCATCGCGGCATTTCTCTCGTAAAAATAACAATTCCATGCAATTTGCGGATGGCTACTGCGTTTTTCAGTAAACATTTGTCATGGACATTTTTCCGTGTTCCCGGCGGAGATGCGTACCGAAAATCCACCACACTTCGTACTCTGCTCGTTCGCTGCAGTGCAGGATTAATCGCGAGTAGAACATTATTCTACGGGTTTTTCACGTTTGGCGGACACCTTCATCATTCGTGAAAATCCGCGAGCATGTCTTCGTTGGGAATAATATCGCATTTGAAAGTAGAGCCAGAGGCGATATCGGTTGGACCAGTGGTCAGGGCCCGATCCTTATCTAATATTCCTAGATGATCAAGAGAGACTGGTTTATTATTCTCATCCTTACTCGATCTCGAGGTCTTCGAACTCTGCGGTTACTTTGCATAAAATCATAATTAAGTGCAGGTTTTATATCATCGCAATTTGACGTGCACTCGCGGCGGTATTCGCTGTGAGAATATTCTATAGTGTGATGGGAAGGTAAAATGGCTGATCTGCAGATTTGTTCAAATTTGAGATTTGAACGAATGATAATGAATCGAATTAGCTGAAATTTTATTCCAGTTATTCTTAACTATTATATTATTTTCATCCGGAATCGTTCAATGGCAAGACTGTATCGTCAATACGTTTTCGTTTGCTGGGATATTTATAGTTATTCGGGGATATTTCTTTTTCGTGAAAAATCATATTTCGTTCGCGGAATCACGGTTCTAATTATATTTCACTTGACGAGTCATTCAATCATTTTCGTTCGATGAACGACGATGGGTTCAACGATAGAAGGCAACTATGTTATCTGAATGCCGCAATCGGGCTAGATATTTAAGGTGAAAATAGTTCGTCAAATTGCAGTCTTTTGGCTGATGGTTCCATCTGCATCTACACGCTTATCGCATCATGGTTTAATCTTCAAACGTTAGAGAATTTTGTAATTTTGGGATCGATAAACTCGTTTTCATTAACAATACGTTATCGCGCGGAACATATGAGGGGATTTGGAAAGAAGCGTTTGTAATTCGTTTCGAACTATTTTCTGTCGAAGCCAGGAACTATGGAGAAGAGTTGAATTTTGGAATCTTTGGGATTTCAACTGATCCATATACGTCACAGCTCCGAAGCTTTTCAGTGAAATTTATTTCTAAACGATTTTTTTTTTTAATTATACCGATGAAAGATTTGACAACTTCTCTTTTCCGAATAAGATCACCTTCTTTACAAAAGCAGCAATTTTCTCTCAATATTTATCAAACAATTATTACTGGCATTACATGCAATTGCCAATGAAGTGCGCGCTCGTAGATGGTCGTTTAAATTTTACCTCTTGACTACCGTGGTTCTTTTTTATCGCGGGCCATTGATTCATTAATTTCTGTCGGAATTATTTTCACTTTTGGGTATTCGCGAGCGAGTTAATTAGACGATCACTCCCATCTCTCTTTCTCCCGCCTTATAGCATCGGTCTTTCGTTCCGACGCAACTACCACTACACGAGAACAAACCGTATAGAAGAATATTCAAAACGCTGTAAAAAATGATTCTTCAAAAATTCTTTTTGTCATGTATATGCAAATGAGCAGTCAAAATATCAATTGAAAATCATTCCAATTGCTGCATCGCCTGACAAAGAGGTTGAATTTTTTTTCGGCCAGTTCCGATGTGTAGATAAAAAAAAAGTTACCAAAGGTTTGAGGGCTTCGAAAATGCTCGGTGGTTGAAAATCAAAACTGCAGTCTCAACGATTATTCTAGAATGCATCAGTGTGGGTGTATAAGGCGGGACCGCAAATCGAAATCACAACCGCAGACCAAATTAGGGCGTAACGTTTTTCCATCTAGCTTGCGGTAGCGAGCTTTTGAGCGAAAGCGTTTGTTTGGAATTTCCAAATGGCCCCCTGCGCCCGTCGCGATACCCTGCGATGATCGGCGAGGCGCGGTGAGAGGCGAGAGGCGAGTGGCGAACGGCGTCGACCACGACGCGGCATCCTCGGCGTCTATTCAGGGCTGTCCCAATGTTCGTGGTTGCTTAGGGATCTCAATATTTTTGAGCTTTTCAGAGCTTTTGGCGGTAGCGGGCGTGGGCCAGTGCGTGGGCAGTGGCGTTGGCCAACCCTGGAGCATCTCCGTGCCCATGTTGGGTAGCGTCGGTTCAGAGAGCGGACGTTATATCTGGCGTCGCGACGCTTCCAGACCTCAGCCGCTCCGCAGCCGCCCGCCGATTCACTACCCACCCCGACGGTTAGTACCCGCGATATTGGTGTATTTCACGTTTCTGCATAAGAATGTCTGTATCAGTTTGATATAACATATTATCGAGGGGAAAAATATACTGTACGAGGATCTCCCTTCATTCCTGCAGAGATTATTCGATAGTTCTAGTTTTTTCTTTCGTTTCCGCCAGTATACCGAAAAAAGGTTCTCGTATCCACAGTCGCGATCGAGCGTTGAATATACAGTGATCAGAAGTTTTTTTTTTCTTACATAGTACTATAACTTTATTGAGAAAATAGTTGTGGCTTACGCTTAAGCTGGTGCTGGACGAATTTACGCAAGTGTCAAATTGTTGTGATAGATAACTTAAGACTACTGTCATAACGAAACCGACGACCTGTAGTAGACGTATTTTTATAAGCCATCAATTCATCGATTCTTATTGATTTCTCTTTTCATCATACCTACTGATCATCGATGAGAGTTGAAACATTGTCGAACCGACAGTGCTGTCACTCATATGAACGTCACCTATTTTATTTTATTTTTTTTCGTAACTGCAGCCTACTAAGCTCACGTTATGTTCTGAAAGACGAATGCAGAATTGACAGTTTACTATGACAACGAACACGTCTCATTACGCACAGACTCATCCCTTATTCTGTGCGCGGAATATTTTGTGACTGACGTTTATTTCCGTAGCCATATTCTGTTAGGGGTGATACGTGGATGTGGGTCATTATAGTTCCTTGATACTCGGATAGTAACTTCCCAATAGGCTTTACGGAATACTACGGCGGTTGAGAATTACGTTCGGCAATAAACCCCGGTCTAATTTTATGAATTCATTTTCTTTTACAGAGACAAATAAAGAAGATTCAAGATGTGTGACGACGAAGTAGCAGCTCTGGTCGTAGACAATGGCTCCGGTATGTGCAAGGCCGGTTTCGCCGGAGACGACGCACCCCGTGCCGTCTTCCCCTCGATCGTCGGTCGCCCACGTCATCAGGGAGTCATGGTCGGTATGGGACAGAAGGACAGCTACGTCGGCGACGAAGCTCAGAGCAAGAGAGGTATCCTCACCCTGAAATACCCCATTGAGCACGGTATCATCACCAACTGGGATGATATGGAGAAGATCTGGCATCACACCTTCTACAACGAGCTCCGCGTCGCCCCCGAAGAGCACCCAGTCCTCCTCACCGAGGCCCCCCTCAACCCAAAGGCCAACCGTGAGAAGATGACCCAAATCATGTTCGAGACCTTCAACAGCCCCGCGATGTACGTCGCCATCCAGGCCGTCCTCTCCCTGTACGCTTCCGGTCGTACCACCGGTATCGTCCTCGACTCCGGAGATGGTGTCTCCCACACCGTTCCCATCTACGAAGGTTACGCCCTCCCCCACGCCATCCTCCGTCTGGACTTGGCTGGTCGCGATCTTACCGACTACCTCATGAAGATCCTCACCGAGCGTGGATACTCCTTCACCACAACCGCCGAGCGTGAAATCGTTCGTGACATCAAGGAGAAGCTCTGCTATGTCGCCCTGGACTTCGAACAGGAAATGGCCACCGCCGCCGCCAGCACCTCCCTCGAGAAGAGCTACGAGCTTCCCGACGGACAGGTCATCACCATCGGAAACGAGAGATTCCGTACCCCCGAGGCTCTCTTCCAGCCTTCCTTCTTGGGAATGGAATCCTGCGGAATCCACGAGACCGTCTACAACTCCATCATGAAGTGCGACGTTGACATCCGTAAGGACTTGTACGCCAACAACGTTCTCTCCGGTGGTACCACCATGTACCCCGGTATTGCCGACCGTATGCAGAAGGAAATCACCGCCCTCGCCCCATCGACGATCAAGATCAAGATCATCGCTCCCCCAGAGAGGAAATACTCCGTATGGATCGGTGGATCCATCCTCGCCTCCCTCTCCACTTTCCAACAGATGTGGATCTCCAAGCAGGAGTACGACGAGTCCGGCCCAGGAATCGTCCACCGCAAGTGCTTCTAAGCGCTTTGATCGCATATCAATTGCAAAATCGATATACCCTAATCGTCACGACCCGAGCGGGAAGCAATGCCATCCTGAAATTCCCGCATCTAAAAAAGCTGCTACAACAACACGTCAAGATCATCTTTATCATCAACGTCACCATTCATCAAATCACCATCATTGGCGTCGTCTATGGATGACGTTAAAAATCATATATTTTTTCATCTCGTCTCGAAACGCTCTCAGAGAACCCAAAACTTTCTTTGACACGCAAAGAGCTAAAAAAGCGGACGGCGGCGGTGGCTCTCCGTACAGCGGGTCACCCGAAGCCGGTTAGGCTTCTCGTATCACCAGCCCAGAGGAAATTACAGCTCCTCTCCCTCCCCATTATTTTCTTGTAAAATTACTCTGCACACGCTGATAGAAGAAAAAATAAAAAATAACTCAACAAATCGTGAACGATCCCTATGGAAAGGTCTTTCTCTCGTCAATACGACACAAGGAAACACCCGAGGACCGTGATACAGCGTAACAGCACGAGGGACGGGATATACGTTTGCTCGGTGCTTCGACAAGCTCAACTAGCTCCAGGCGACGCGACGCTATCTACCTGTCTCGTGAGAGATTCTACCCTCGTCTAAATTAATTAACTTTAAACTTAACTATGTCTATGTACTAGTCTGCTAACCAAAGCAAAACCACCAATATACTACTATTTTAATTTATTTTGTAAATATTATATACACTATTATTGTTATACGTCAAAGTCACGGCAAAATATACATTATCTCACACCACTACCCCTCTTTATTCTCGTCGTTACATGCCCGTGTCGTATACTATATCCTCTGACGCATATCTAACGTCAAGTTTGAAGAAAAAATATCACGGACACCACACAGATTGACAAAATAGAAGAAACTATTGAATGAAAAGTCACGCCCAGCCCATCGCCAGCTTTTAAAGAATTAGCACAAGTCAAGTAGTCAATCATGTTAATCTAAAGAGAGATCCAAACGTCCAAAAATATACTTTTCTTTCCAATTCGTTCCTATATTATTACTGAGAGACGCGCCCCTTTAGTTTCGTTTCATTTCATATTCATGTACTGAATCCGGATATGTAGCTTCCTCTAGCCAGATATTATCATGAGATTAGAGGGGAACCGGGGATTTTTATGTAAATGGAAAAGGAGAAACTGTACAGATTTCCTACAAGCTGTTGCCGAGGGAGCAGCGCTAATTTTCTTATAGCGATTCTGTATATTTATTTCACCTAAATCTCAGCAGCATGAAAAAGCCTATTCCTATTTGAGATATTTTTAAATCAACGATAACGTGAGATCCCTCGACCTCGCTCGCAACTCTCGGTCTCCGGTCTTCGACGGTGCGGATTTTCTGGTATATTTTTAATTTTCATCGAGGTACACATAAATAGGCTTTCACCGGCTACTACTGTACCTAGATCGTTTATGCTGCGGAGAATTAGTCTATCCAATATCATAATATCCATACCAACTGAAAGAAGAAACAGAAAAATAAGATTTCGAAGTATCACATGTAGGATACATTCACCAAAAGATCTGAAATTTACAGATATTGGTCTCCTCTCTCCGATAATTCGAACCCGGAGTCAATATTTTTACCCAACTTTCACAAGGTATACAAGCCCTCGCGATCATCGAGCCTTAGATGGGTTGAGGGCGTCTAAAAGCGTTCGATTCATATTTTCACCTCACGGCTGTTCGTCCGGGGTCCCCGAGGTTGCGATGTTCCGAGGTCTTGGCTCGTTCTCTACCTATATTATCACTAATTGTCACAACAGCAGTTTTTCGCTGCTATTTGGCTCGCCCCAGCTCTCTTGGTCTGCAGATTCGTAGGTCGCCGAAATGCTATGCTTCTCGCGACTTCGTACCAGAGATGGACGGCAGCTGCGGAGAAGAATCGTACAGCGTACATACATACATGAGAAGGAGGAGGCTAGAGGCGCAACCACCAAATGGTTCGAGCGATCTATTCCCGGAGCAGACACGTAATCGCAAAACATTGCACCCACAGCTACTACCGCCAACTGCCTTTTTTGGTCAGTTCTCGCGGCTTGCCAACAAACCGATTGATCTATCGATCCCCTCGCTCTCTTCTCCGACAAAGTAATTAATAACAAATTGCGTCCGGTGAGGAATGCGCATTCCTTTCTTCTCCTTCTTCTCCTTCTCCGTCTCAATTCCTAGGGCAATGTTATGTGTAGACAAACATTAGAAATCTAGCGTTGAATTGTAAATCGGCAACAGGGGAGATTCTGGAATGGAAATTGTGGAGGTAAACAATCGAGTGCCCTCTAGCTGTCTGTGACTCGTGTCTTTCCGTGTCTTTACTGACGTCGTCTACGCCTGCCAAAGAGCTAAGGCGGTTGAATGAATCGGTGCGAACATCGTGTTTCGGAATGGTTGAGAATGTACTGTTAAGATTGATCAGCCACGTTTCGAATCTTCACCACTATACCTCATACCGAACCGGACGAGAATCGGTAGTACCTATGCTTTCACTAACTATGCCTGTAAAGCTGAAACGAGGAACAGAAGTCTTATGGCCTCTGCGAATATGTTCTGCTAAAAGAGTAGTACGAGGGAAGAATGAATGACTAGAAAAAAGAATTAAACTTCCATGAGAAACGTGATTGATTGTTAAGTCAATATGTTGCAAATGATTTCATGGATCGAAGAACCATGATCAGTGAACGAACGTCATGCTGCTTTGGTAACTTGTGAAGAACAGGAAAATAACATCCTCATATCTCAGGGTCAAGTGATATTTGAGACACCCGGACATCTTAAAATTTGCTTGAATTCGATTTTCCTCAATTTGTATCAATCGTATCCCATTAACGATATGTTTCGATCAGAAATCAGATAAGACCGAACCGAAATTTCACAAAATTTATTGAAATAGGAGAAATGGACAGGTGTCCGTGTGCCAATACCGTGAAGATATCGTAAAACCTTGCAGCAATCCTAAATAATCGCGATTTCAATCGCCTCGACTTTAATCACGACGATGTCCGAGGCGCACTGGGGCGGGATCCGGTGACACCTGAAGAAGTGTACAAACTCTGCGAGGCTCTCGCTGTCGAAATATTGAATGTTAAGAATTAGTTTTACCTTGAGTACGCGGCGACGTAGGTAAAAGTAACGGACATCGGTTGGCTGCCTTATACCTCCTGGAGGCAGCCTAGTTGGGCGACGTAACGACGCCTCGGACGTCTCCGGCGCCCCCGACGCCCCCGACGCCCCCGACGTTTGAGACGCCTAGAAGCTCCAGAGGCGCGCCTTTTTCGTTCCTGTCGGGGTAGCCCCGTCGCATTTCGATGCGTGGGCGTACGAACGAGAGCATATATTTGACGTCGGAAAGCTTTTCGGCACAGACGCCGCTCCACTCTGTCCCGTGCACGGTACGTACCCTGAGGCTGACCAGTCGCGGAGATTTTCTCCGGGAGAGGAATAGTCGGATATTTTTGGATACTTATAACCCGAACGTATATTAGTGGAGGAATAATAATCATTTTGATTGAAAGTCTACTACGCCCGTGTTTGGATTTTGGATTATATTGGATAAAAAATTGTGACTATACGCGCCGCAAGCCGCGAAACTCTATGAGTTCAAGATAATTATTGTAGTGTGAATAATTCATGTAAATTCAAAGTTCATTCGTTTTCTTGGTTATATTTTCTTTATTTCTCGTCGACGGATGTGAACCGGCTGGACTTTCGATATACTCATTTATTTCTGATATTTGCTTTGACAATTCTAAAAATTTTGAATCTTGTCATCGGTACCTAATTCAATCATCAATACTCAATATCGAACGATTCTGTACTTTCAAAATTGAGTTTTCTTCATCGGGATCAGATTCTGCTGATCGAAAATCGGAAACCATCTATTTTGAGAATTTAGAAGAAAATAAAAAAAAAATTGTATTGAGTTCACGGGGGACGCGAGTTTGGGGTTGATGATTGTCATACAACTCCACGGTGATGGGATTTAATTCCAGACCGATTGTCCCGTTCCGATTTGTTTGAGCCAGTATCATCGTGATTGATATATATCCAGAAGTATTCGTGCAAACTCTACCTCCAAAATCTGAATTCAAAATTCAAAATTCTGAAGTCTAATAATCATTGAATCCGTATTTTAACCGTTCGGTGATTGCTGACGCGTTCGTTTTCGCTGCATTGAACTCACTGGGTGCGGGAATCCGCTTTCACATCATTCCCTGAAGCACACGCACTATGCGCAAGACTCACGTGGTTACTCTCGCGATCTTTATACTGCAAATTTCATTTCAAGCTGCATAAAAATACCTATACGATAATAATTATTCAGGTTGAAAATCGGTTGTAGGCTCACGCCACTCGTGAATTTCGTTCGTTGGTCCTATACCTACTAACAATAAGCTACACTTTCTACACTAGCGTAGCATATACCTATAAGGCAGTGCTGATGTATTACTAATACACCATACTGAGGCAACAAACGGGGTGTGATATACGCCAGCATTGCCTATGAATGCTACACTAGTGAAGAAAGTGTAGTTTAGTGTGGGACCAACGAAGAAACCTGTTGCTCGTCATGATTCACAGTTCATAACTCGAAATTTATTCGTGTCTCATAATAACTTTCTGTCCCATAATCAAATGTCATTGATGGGAATTGTGATTCACTGCAAATTCAATCCGGTGCATTCCAAAATCCTTTTCCTCTTGCGTTTTTAGTCCTTCCGTTGTGCCCTTCCTTGGGGGAGGCGGGGCAGCGGTGAATAACAACGTAGACAGGCGCAGGCTCCCTCGCCGGAGAGACGTGCTTGCGCTTATACGGAGCGTCGCGATCTGCGGGACGTCGAATTTCTAAAGATAGCTCACGCTAGCCGAAAATAAAATAGCATAGAGCCGCACACGCGCAGGGTCGACTCACGAAGGTTCTCCGTTTATGTCGACGTCTCTTTCGGCTGGTCTCCGTCCTCCGTTAGGCCTATTAAACTATATTTTCAATCGGTTATTGCCTTAGCTTGGTCAGTTAATAGCATTTCACAATTCCGATCGGTGAAAATCAGATAACTTTGTTTCGTACTTTGTTTCTCTTCCCGTACTAGTATATTCGATTGCTCTATTACAAATGATTCGTTGTCTCCTATTTATTCAAAAACTGAATGGGCAGAATAATATTCAAGTTATACTTGCAGAACGGGATGAGGCATTCGATTTTTACCTCTCGCGGTGATGGGAGTATGTAATTTCTCATTTGATCGTAACTGCAGTACACTTTATGGGGTATCGGAAAGCACTCGAAAATGAAATAAGGTAGTTTTCGGTTGTTTTCATTACGAGATTATGGAATGTAGAAACGGATTTTGTCGCAATCCATTTTCGACGAGTAGGTACGTAGATGAATTGCTTGTCCGGGTAACGCGCCGTATTTAGGCAATAGTTTAGATTGAAATAATCACTTTATGTGGTAACGTACGTATGTTTAGCACAATGAAACTGCCCGATCGAGATTTTTGTTAGGAATAATTATGAAACCCCATCGCACTACTATTTCGGTAAAATGACCTGTTACATTTCGTTAGTCATGTCCAGTTATTATGCAGCAGGACCAATGGCAACGCAAAGGACATCGCGTACTCACGACTTTTATTATTTCTGTTGCAGATCCTAGAGAAAAAGAAAAAGAGAAAACAGCAAAATGTGTGACGACGAAGTAGCAGCTCTGGTCGTAGACAATGGCTCCGGTATGTGCAAGGCCGGTTTCGCCGGAGACGACGCACCCCGTGCCGTCTTCCCCTCGATCGTCGGTCGCCCACGTCATCAGGGAGTCATGGTCGGTATGGGACAGAAGGACAGCTACGTCGGCGACGAAGCTCAGAGCAAGAGAGGTATCCTCACCCTGAAATACCCCATTGAGCACGGTATCATCACCAACTGGGATGATATGGAGAAGATCTGGCATCACACCTTCTACAACGAGCTCCGCGTCGCCCCCGAAGAGCACCCAGTCCTCCTCACCGAGGCCCCCCTCAACCCAAAGGCCAACCGTGAAAAGATGACCCAAATCATGTTCGAGACCTTCAACAGCCCCGCGATGTACGTCGCCATCCAGGCCGTCCTCTCCCTGTACGCTTCCGGTCGTACCACCGGTATCGTCCTCGACTCCGGAGATGGTGTCTCCCACACCGTTCCCATCTACGAAGGTTACGCCCTCCCCCACGCCATCCTCCGTCTGGACTTGGCTGGTCGCGATCTTACCGACTACCTCATGAAGATCCTCACCGAGCGTGGATACTCCTTCACCACAACCGCCGAGCGTGAAATCGTTCGTGACATCAAGGAGAAGCTCTGCTATGTCGCCCTGGACTTCGAACAGGAAATGGCCACCGCCGCCGCCAGCACCTCCCTCGAGAAGAGCTACGAGCTTCCCGACGGACAGGTCATCACCATCGGAAACGAGAGATTCCGTACCCCCGAGGCTCTCTTCCAGCCTTCCTTCTTGGGAATGGAATCCTGCGGAATCCACGAGACCGTCTACAACTCCATCATGAAGTGCGACGTTGACATCCGTAAGGACTTGTACGCCAACAACGTTCTCTCCGGTGGTACCACCATGTACCCCGGTATTGCCGATCGTATGCAGAAGGAAATCACCGCCCTCGCTCCATCGACGATCAAGATCAAGATCATCGCTCCCCCAGAGAGGAAATACTCCGTATGGATCGGTGGATCCATCCTCGCCTCCCTCTCCACTTTCCAACAGATGTGGATCTCCAAGCAGGAGTACGACGAGTCCGGCCCAGGAATTGTCCACCGCAAGTGCTTCTAAGCGGTTCGACACCAACACATGCACTAATTTCCCTACAAATTCACTGTATCGCCGTTTTGCCATTTCAACTGTTTCTCTATTACTATTACTTCTCATTTATGTAGAGTGTTTTTCGGCAACGGTCGTGAACATACCGCAAACGTCATCTTTTGTATATAAGTTTACTTCAATCCAATAAACATAATCTTATATTCTTACAGTGGACGAATTTATGATGATTTCAACAATTTCACCTGTTCCCCGGTTAAAATTTATAGTAATCGAAATATTTTACGTTGATTTGGTATCACCTACTTGAAGCTCTGTTCAACCTTCACTCAAGAAAGTGGGGCAAACCTTAAAATTAGCTCATAGAAATATCTTACCTCTCAAAAGAAAGAGCACGCGGAGCCAAGCCAATGCTGTCTCATACATAGTATTACCAATAGCTTCAAAGTATTCGAATATATATAGCAACAAGTATTAGTCGGTATACCTCACTGAAAACAAATCTTGATCGTAAGTCAATTTCTATAAACTTGTCGCTACAATGTACCAACTACAAATAATTATGACTATGTATTCGCAAGAGCTGAAGTACAATATTATACCTACTATATTAAAATAAGGGCATGCTCTCACGTAAACGCTCAACAAGAAAACAAAGAACTCGGAAGATTCGACAGTCACATTCTGATTCCAAGTATGGTATAAATATCATAGACTCAATTTACGAACTTAGTTTTTTCCCATACAAACTAAAGCAGGAAACAAATGGTAATGAGAAAGGATGACCTGCAGAGTATTGCAGGAGACTGCGTGGGCCAAAAAAAAAGGTGGCAAGGGGTATGTATGTATCGATAACTCGCACATGGGTCAACATATGCATACCTAAGTAACCGACGTCCGGTGCCAAACGAATTAGGCATTAATATTTTGTTTCTCCGTAGACTTGGAGTCTGGGTGGAGATATTTTTCCGCCCCCTGCATAGCGACCGGAAGAAGAGGAAGCGAAGAGAAATAACATCGGAAGAAAATTAGAAAGAGCCGCCTTTCCTTTCTATCAGCGTTTTGTTCCATCGTACCAAGTCCGAGGATCGTCGCACGTCAACTCCGCGGGAGGCTCGTCGTCGTCCCCTCGCATCTCTTCACCCTCCTCACGTCTTCGAGCGAATAGAAGGTCCACCGGGTGCTGGGTGCTTCCTCCGGGGGGAGAGCCGCCTTATTTGGGTCCCGGGGGCGTCGCGTCGCGGTGCCCAAAGTACGTAGAATATTCTAAGACGGTGTGAGGGCGAGGGTACATTGAAACGTACGTGTAAGTGCAACAGCGTACGAAGTCTCCTTAAAGCACCTATGGTCTAGGCCGACGACGACGCCGGCGCCGTCAAGTAAGTGTGAGAACAGATTTCCATGTAAGGGGCGGATGGCTATTTTTGGCGGCTAACCGTTATGGATATAGGGAGGCCGACGCGGCTGCAACGCGCCACTCGCTGCTCGCACTTGCCTACGATTGCCTCGGCGCGTCCTCGATTTTTACGAATTTTACGGTACGGTACAACATCATTATCATCAAGTAACGATCACTCACTCTCCCGTCTCCCAGGGCAATCTTGACGAACCTCTAGTTTATCTCGACACATATTTCACGGATTATTGCAATATTACAGTGTTTCTTATACTTTCTCATTTCCGTTTGTGCCGCTAATCAGTTAATTGGGTGCATCCAATTATCGGATTACTTTATCCCGTGAGTAGAGGGATTCTATCGTCCCCGCAGTCTCGAGAATTTGGAATTCTATCAGCCCTTCCCATATCTGAGTAGGGTACACATTCGTTTCTTCGTTATCGATAACAGGAGAATCAATCCTGGATTACCAGTGGCAGGGTTTCAGACAATCGTATAGTAATTTCAAATCAAGATCGAATTCGCTCGAGAATTTGACGCTTTTCTGTATCAGTGATTTGTCGTACGATCCCGGGAACTCCTATAAATTCGTGTGATTCGTACCTGCAGCATCGTATGATGTACGAGTGCTAACAGTTTGCTTGGGTACAATTTGCAGAGAGCGCAACGCAAAAGTCTCAAATCACATTTCGGATAAAGTATTGCCGGAGGCGCTTCCGTGTGTGTTGATTATTCTACGAAAGGATTATTGCGTTCCGAGGGTATCGTTATAGCGTTCCGAGGGTATCGTTATAATGAGTGAAATTTCGAAAATTAGTGATAATATTTCTTTCAAAATAAAGTCGACAATAATCCTTTGTAAGCTAGACGAAGCTCAGCTGTGAACGGTTGGTCGTGGATATTTTGCAAAATACACTCCTCACGTCATTCGTAGCTGTTTTTACTTCCGATTAAAAAAAAATTTAGGATACACGAAAGAGCTTCATTCGGACATGAAAGCGACAACAAAATTTTATACTGACTTTTGAAATAATGAAAAAACTTTGATTTATGATAATTTAACCAACGAATCTCTCAAGTTACAATACGCTATGTCCTATCCGGCACGCCGAAGTCTATAAATGCGCTAAATTTACATAAAGAAGCATACACCGCGTCTACGGGGAAGAAAAACAGTTAGCGCTAGCGATTAATTACTCAACAGCTTAAGCTGCGAGCTAACAGAATCACTTTGCTTTTTACAGCATCCGTTAATACTAACTAGACATCAAAATGTGCGACGATGATGTAGCGGCACTTGTCGTTGACAATGGATCCGGTATGTGCAAGGCTGGATTCGCTGGTGACGACGCACCCCGAGCCGTATTCCCGAGCATCGTTGGCCGCCCTCGCCACCAGGTCAGTAATATGGATTATTATTCGGATTGATCATTTACATTTCTTAATTCCGATATGATCTTCCTAGGGACGGGGTTTATTATATCACATGATACACGGAGAGAATTTTATAGGAAAATTCACGATACTTTTGTAGCAGTTGGGAGATATACTTGATTATGAGGTTCTGCCCTATACAAAATATAGAGAAAATCTATATCTGTGGCAAACTTCGTTAGAATTGTATCGACGCTCCCGAAACTGTATGGGACAGAACCTCGTACAATGTATACCTCCCAATTGCAATGAAAGTATCGTGAATTTTCTTATAAAATTCTCTCCGTGTATCAACCTGCATTGTCAACAATTTTTGTATCGATCGAACCGATTAGATGAATTACATATAGCCCGGATCCGTCTATTTTCGTAGCTATATTTCAATGAGAGCATAGTATGATGAGTTCCTTAAAAATAGTTTCAGCAATGAACTGCATCTAGGCTTAGTAATTGTCAGGGAATATAATTTCGATTTTCAAGAGTGTCTAATCGATGTAACATTATAATATACTCCCGTGTATTTACGATTTTCAATGTTAAACACGTCTCTTTTGATTTCTACAGGGTGTGATGGTGGGAATGGGTCAAAAGGACAGCTACGTGGGCGACGAGGCTCAGAGCAAGAGAGGTATACTCACCCTGAAATACCCCATTGAGCACGGTATCATCACCAACTGGGATGATATGGAGAAGATCTGGCATCACACCTTCTACAACGAGCTCCGGGTCGCCCCCGAAGAGCACCCAGTCCTCCTCACCGAGGCCCCCCTCAACCCAAAGGCCAACCGTGAGAAGATGACCCAAATCATGTTCGAGACCTTCAACAGCCCCGCGATGTACGTCGCCATCCAGGCCGTCCTCTCCCTGTACGCTTCCGGTCGTACCACCGGTATCGTCCTCGACTCCGGAGATGGTGTCTCCCACACCGTTCCCATCTACGAAGGTTACGCCCTCCCCCACGCCATCCTCCGTCTGGACTTGGCTGGTCGCGATCTTACCGACTACCTCATGAAGATCCTCACCGAGCGTGGATACTCCTTCACCACAACCGCCGAGCGTGAAATCGTTCGTGACATCAAGGAGAAGCTCTGCTATGTCGCCCTGGACTTCGAACAGGAAATGGCCACCGCCGCCGCCAGCACCTCCCTCGAGAAGAGCTACGAGCTCCCCGACGGACAGGTCATTACCATTGGCAATGAGAGGTTCCGTTGCCCAGAGGCTCTCTTCCAGCCTTCCTTCTTGGGAATGGAATCCTGCGGTATCCACGAGACCGTCTACAACTCCATCATGAAGTGCGACGTTGACATCCGTAAGGACTTATACGCCAACACTGTCCTTTCCGGTGGTACCACCATGTACCCCGGTATTGCCGATCGTATGCAGAAGGAAATCACGGCCCTCGCTCCATCGACGATCAAGATCAAGATCATCGCTCCACCTGAGAGGAAATACTCCGTATGGATCGGTGGATCCATCCTTGCCTCCCTCTCCACCTTCCAGCAGATGTGGATCTCCAAGCAGGAGTACGACGAGTCTGGCCCGGGTATCGTCCACCGCAAGTGCTTCTAAATAAATCACCTAATCTTCTAATTGCCTTTCCAATGTATCTCTACCAGACCAAACTGATCACTTTTACCAAAAAAAGAAGAAAAAAAAAATCTGAAAAAAAAGGAGACGTTAACACGCGGAAGAAAGAAAGAACTACTCAAGTGCCTTTATTATACACATTTATCAGACTGTATTGTACTATGTAGTTTATACAACATAATTATTTGTTATACGGTCATTATTTATTATTAATACTCCTCATTATAATTTTATTGTATCGCATCTATTCGATCGTCTAGTTTATCACATATTGTTTACGATCATATAAGAAACTAGGCTGGTTGCTAGCTCATATTGTAGCTAAGCGGCCATCAATTTCCTACTCTATCATTATACCTTAAAATTAATAAAATTATCTTATAATCCACTATAATACTGGCTCAAATATGATTCGTAGTCTTATATAGGATTAACTTAGAGATAGCTCCAGCTGTGGTTACCAAATATTCAGCTGGAACGAAAATATATCTTTTGCTATGTCCCTGTACAACAGAGGTTCGCAGGTTCAAGTCGAGATTCGCATCCTTGAATAATACGTATATACATACGTATAAATATTATAGTTGAATACATTCGCAGTGGGGGGTTCGAAGCAAGAAGCGACCGCATATGCCTGCCACGTGCTATCTTAGATAGTACACGCGACGTGGCTTCCCTCCCGTTCCTAGCATCTTCGCTTTGGTAGCCGCGGGTATTCGTATACGAGCGTAATTTAACACGAGCATCAAAACCGAGCGACAGATTAAGAAAGAGTAAAAATAGTCTCTCTCTCTTCTCAGAGCCTCGATGCCGTAACGTATTCGCTGCGTGCGGACCGCAGCTGTGCAGCCTACCCTTACAAGGCCCCGACCGCCCTGGTGGTCGTCGTTTGGGTTCGACTGATGTTTATTCTCAAGCGGAACTAAATTTAGCTATACCGCATAGATCTCTAGCCTCGGCCCATTCTCCCCGCATAGGTATACGCATAGTATGTATACTGCGTACGCGTAACCACAAACATATTATCTTCTCCCTCCGTACTCTATGAACGGCATATAATGTGTATATATATACGTATGTAGCACATACGCTTATCAGCATTGATAGCCACGATTCCCATTTTACGAAAGATTTGAAGAGGCAGGGGAAACGGAATTTTACTCAGCGAAGTAAATTCACTCCTCTCGTTCTACACGAATTGGTATTTTCTGATGCAGAATCGGCTGACCTCTGGCAGTACGATATTATGAGTTTTCTCAGTCCTTTTACTGCTATGATACAAGCTAATGAAGCTTCTTTTTAATTTTCAAATAATTTGTGAATGTTTTAAGGATAGCAGAAATTGAAAAGTAGGACAAAACGTATGGATAGGTGGTTTTTCATCCATCCCACGTGGCTGTGATTATTTGCAAGTAGTTCACAATCTGCTACCAGATATCTCACCAGTAAAGAAGGCAAGGGGCTATTCACTTCAATTTTAGGCGAACAAGTGGCTTCCGATTTCCAAAGACTTCCAAGGACTTCTGCAAACGTCCAAAGACTTCCACGAACGTCTGAAGAATTTCAGAAGACTTTCCGGAGACTTTCATGAGGCATTCTTTGACTTCCAGAGATTTTTAGTGATTACCAAGACTTTTAAGACTGCCAAACAATTCTAGAGGATTTCAAAGACTTCCATGAGGCATTCTTTGTCTTCCGACCGACCTCCAGAGATTTTCAGTGATAACAAGACTTGTAAGACTTCCAAGACCAGCGTACATAAGACTTATCTATAGACTGTAAACTATATATAAACTGTATATGCATAATTTAATCACATTCATAATAACCAACTAAATATTCAAATTTTCAAATCACAGAGACGACTGAAAATATAAACTTGAAACAAGTTAATATATTTCTTGGGAAAATAATGGATAGGAAAATAGATTCGAAATTTGGTTTCCGTCACCCTGACTTTATTGCACTTTAGTTTTGTCAACTGGAATAGACTTTTGCTAATTTCTTTTCTCTGACTAACTTTCACCGTATCTCGACTTTTCAGTTCTGTAATGAATTAGCGCATTCACATCACAGTGTAATATAGTGTAACAAATAAGCTATTACTTTTTCCTTATGCAACTCGCATGGAAAAGAAAACTGACAATTTATTAAAGCATTGTCGACTGTCAATCGATGAAAATTGGTCATCCCTGCGCTAGAATATTTTGGAAAAATAGTTTTATTCGATTGAAATAGCTTGCAGAAAACTGTGTTCGGATGAAAAACACGCTCTCTGGTTGTTATATTCTGGTACTAAATCGACCTCTCCTCGACGAAGCAATAGAAACCAGTTTGTTCATTTTTAAATCGTTTTTTGCACACATCGCATACGTGCCTAATTTTACCATTTTACGGCAAATAAACTCTGTTACATAATTGATTATACTATCGATAATTGATGACATCACTGATCATGATCTGACGTCCATGACAACCATGCATGGATCATGACGACCATGCATGGATCTTTCCAACAAATTGGTATTTTCAATGCGAAATATACACTCCATGTCAACCAGTAATTGTCGACATTATGGCCACACGCAAGCCTTCTGATGTCGCCTTGGTAATGAATTCGATAGGTTTATGTAATCATTTAAAACTTTGCGCTTTCAACGCTTGAGCCATTCTAGAGAACCTTGCAGCGTGTGAGTTGAATTATGACTTTCTCATTCAGAAAATGTAATTGATGATTTTTATGAATAGTCCAGCACTTATATGAAAGCAAATTATTTCTACTACGTTAATGACAATAAATATATTCATATGAGTATATTTACTTCAAAGTTTTTGCGTTCTCCCTTGACACCTTCAGCAGGGAAAGATCTATTCAATGTATCAAACAAGTTGTTTATTCTTAATGTAAATTCTTCTGTAGTTTCAGACTGCTTGAAACTTTTCATTTTTGTCTTGAAGTAGAATCGAATCCATGCTGCGACACTCACTGAATATTTATTAATATGAAATGAAAATTTGAATAAAATGAAAATGTGGAAACTGTTCCACCATTAATCAGTGTTAAAGGACGTTGCCTACCCCGGCGCAGCTAGCGCTTGCAAATGGTCACCGTCCAAGTCACCAAGTTTCCTCCGTCATTTATGGAGATATCAAAGTCTTGTTGGAATCAATTCAAAGATAAAGGAGTGATCTGTCGAAAGTAGGTAGAAAGTAGTATAGTTCCTGCAGTGATAAAATAAAGATTAATTTTTTTTTGGTATTCTACGAAATACAAAGCACAGATACATCCTTCATCTTCAATTTAAGATCAATCAATGGAAACGTGCATAAGACGAGCGAGAAGACTTGCATGAGCCGAAGCACGAAATAGCGATTTTGCCGCCTGAATAATCCCCTCCCTAGCGCCATATCCCCACTCTCTCGTAATCCCGGGAGTCAGTCATGGCTGTTATCACCTCCACTTTGACGCAGGAAGCCGAAGAGCCCGTGCTAGGCTCGCTAGGCAACGTCCTACTAAAGAATTTACCAAACATAATTCTTTTAATAATCCAATTTCCTACAATGAATAACATCGTATCAACTATAAAATATGTATACTGTAATTCGGATCATAATAACCGTTAGACTTTTTCTTTTGTAAAGTCATTTTCATATAAATTTTATCAAATGCGGAGAGTCCGAAAGCACGTAAAGATTCCCGCCCATGTCATCCAGAATAAGAAAATGATGTGATGGATTGCTTGTATGATGAGATGAGCAGGACTTAATAAAGCTTTCATCAAAACCACATTTCGATTCAATTATACTTAAGTACCTGCAAATTGTACTCCTACGTAGCAAAGGCAAAGTTTGATCCTAATGCAAGAAATAGTACGTGGCAGGACTGCCGATTTGTAATATCGAGCAGGTTAGAGGCCATTCGCTCGTGTGCCTACGACCATTGGCTGAAGCATGTCTACCTGCAGCTACGCATTCTTCAACAAGCGAGATCTAAAAAAATGTAACTAAATTAACAATTAAATTAAACCATACATAGGTATGTATTTGAATTAAATTAAATGGTATAGAACAGTATAATATCAAGTCATACCTCATTCAAATCACTCACACCCATAACTTTCACACTAATACTAATACATAATTGCATTTCTGTGAAGGTAACTAAACATACCTCGCGTGGTATATACCTATAGTTGAGAATAAATGATTGAAATGTAACTATAGAAACCATAGTAATAATAATAGCAATTGTATATAAACAAGTAAATTATTCATAACAAACTATAGTCATTTTGTATGAATCCTGGTTTTCATACCAATAATTGGATATAATCGAAGTATATACAAATCGATGATAATGTGTAAATCATGTATAAACAAAAAATTATAAATATGAAACATATTGAATTTCAGAACTGCAACCATGTTTTGTTCAAAACACCACCATCGGAGTTATAGCCATTTGTCATGTACCCATAGAATTTATGGAACAGGAAACGATACCTGAGCATGAGGAATATTCAAATTATTCATACTCTGCTTCAGACTCGAATTGGAAATATCATTAATCTTGTTCTGTAAATCTTCAAACTCTTATTTCATTGTTTTAATTCGGCGTTTTGTGCTTTGGAATGAATCCATCCGAGCATGATGTGCTTCTCAGATAATTTCAATTTTCATTTTACATAACGGAGATAAAACAATATGTATATTTCTCATCATGTTTTTACGCTTAAGGTGTTGTCGCAATATTCCATCGAGGTAAGCACACTTAATACAAGTCGTAGATTTGTCCGTGACCACACTGCACAAATTTTGCTCCATCTATCTGAATTAATCTCTTCATGTGCACACCTTCAATCAATATGTTCAAAAGTTCTAATCAAAGGGCCTCCCGTATGTATAGTGTGGGATTATACATTTCTTGAAGTCCGCTTTTAACTTGTTGTAAAGTTATTACTCTTGTCTTGATTATTTCCTTATTCAAAACAAATAGTTTTAAAAACAAATTGTCCGTTTAGGACAATCTACAAATGCGAAGAAATCGTTGAAAATTATCACTGATCTACTGCTCACACCATATTCAATCATTCGAGAAGTACGTATCACCAAAACTGTAATTATGTACGGTATATAATTGTAAACCATTTACCTGGTGTAAATAACTGGTAACTTTGCTAGAGTCATAGAATTTAGAAATTTGTGACGGTGTTGAATCTATTTTAGCGGTGCTTCACATCTGTACCATATGCCCCAAGATCCAGTTTCATATCACCATTGACGACGTTGTCGAATATAGTATGATTTTCTATTGAAATCCTTCATATTACCATGTTCTGTAATATTCTGGGTAGAATGACTTCCAATAATATTTGGAAGGTGTGGAGTATGATCATCTGTTAGCACAGTTGTATTTCCAGCCTCACTTTTTACATCTAAAAATATACAACAAATCAGGTTTGAAGAGATTATAATATCATCCAAAGCGATAATATAATGCAAGTATAGGACATCATGATCTTGACATATTTTAATACATACCTGCACTTTAGCCAGTGGCGATTGTTGTTGAACAAATACTTGGAATTTTCGCAAATATCTTCTCCTTGAGGTCAAGTAGCGATAATTGGAACTGCATTATTTTGCAAAGATGTTTGAAGAAGTTTGGCCTGTAAATATGAAAATACTGAACTTCCGCTAAGTTTCAAACATTGTCAGACAGAAATTGAAATTGATTGTTCAGCACCAGATTCGTTTATACCTGTAATATTAATGGTCCCTGTTGATTTCGAATTACTTTTTCGCTAATGATGCACTCTTTAGCACTGAAGTGTTTGTGACAAATGAAACTATTATTTCGCCAAACAATATATACAGATTTCAAAACTTGAGACCACTTAAAAATACATTTCCTGTCTCGGCGACCACTATGACAACCGAGTATGAGGCATCGAGTAACCTGCATTTTGTATTCGAAAATTAAACAGATCCAATTTTATTTGTAATATACTTTCGCCGATTATATGGATCGACATGGATCCTATTAAGATTCGCGGTAGCGATCGCCGCCAAGTACAAAAAAAAAGACGAGGAACGTTTGATTAGTCTCATTGATCATTCTTATTTTGGATCCCGCGTGATAAAGTAGACTTTCCGGCTAAAGGTGCTCCCTGATAGGTCTAAACAACGTTCATCACCGTTTTCACTGCGCCCAGCAGCGTGTCGACAAGCACTACGCCATTTCAGTTCACTCTTCGCTTTCTCGACACTGGAGACATCTGGCGAAGAACCGTGGGATTCCCTTCAAATTAGTTCAAATAATCCACGCCGTGGCAGAGATGTGGCCGTGGTTTCTACTGGGCAGATTTTAAATGGCGTTGACCAATCACGTATAACATTTGAGTTGAAATTCCCTGTTCCCTCTACAAATCTGACACGGGATTCGTTAACCCCTTCTCGACTCTGCGCGGTGGAAATTGTAGTTATCGAATTGTGGAAAACCCCAGCAACCAGCCGTGCTCATGCGTACTGTTCCAGTCAGCAGTTCCTTGATTAGATTTGAAAGACTGGATTCCAAACTAAACTTAAACCGATGTGAAAAATGAATATATTCATGTTCATAGATAAAAAAATACCGCGGCTGTTTTACGCAGCTCACTAGAAATATCGTTCCATGTAAGTATTTACTTATGTAATATGAGTATTATCGTTGGTAAACAAACCAACAATGACTTCACCACTTCGGGCATCAATTGTTTTGACTCTGAAACTGCGATAATGTATTATAATTGGTAATGATTTTGGAAATTAATTGTTCCATTTACCGCTATTTATTTACTTCCAAATACCCCTAGCAGTTTGATACAAAAGTGTCTCTCGAAATTCCGAAACTCCTTGTGAGTAAAGTAGATTGAATAACCATCAATATTGACAGCTATAGATAATTCTCGTTTCTGTTCTGGTTTATTCATACGTAAATTATCGACATAGTTTTGCCAGAAATACATTAAATATCGGGCATGGGTTATAGGTTAGTTCTTAAAAATCATTGTTGACAATAAAAATCGCGAATTCGTTGTTGCCGGGAACTCCGCTTATTGAGGGGCGCGCTCAGCGCTGATGTAAGGCGTGAGGACCCATAGCTGCACGTGCGAGTTGCATCCGACTTCAGTCACGCTGTTTAGCCGTGCAGGTTGGTGTACATTGGCATTGCTCTATTATCAATAACAGGTGGTGGACCGAATCGATCTTGTTACTGTGATTCATAAACCTGCGATGTACCTATCTGGCGAAATAAACGTGTGCAGGAATTTGCATCGGAATATTTTGGTAAAACTGGAATAGCATATACGACTATTGACGATGTATGTATAGTATGAATTCGTTATATGTATAAACGTGCGATAATATCGATGAAATTGTTCATTGTCGGAGATTTTTCTTCTCATCAATAGATGTCATTGACAGTTAGGTTATTTTTACTCGCTAGATTGGTATGTGGAGTAATTCATCTGTGAATGTGCATAGGTATCATCATTTTATCTTTTATTGCACTTTCCTCTGCTCCTATATATTTTTAAAGTACATTCTAATTTCGGGACCTGAAAAAACATTCGCATCGTCAAAAATTCTATCCTCTAAGGGGATGCTAGGGGAAACAATAGACATTCGCTTATTAGTTAGTATCAACAGACGTAAGTAATCGGAGCCAGGACGATTATATTCCCGCAGTGAATCTATATCTTTCAATGTGTAAAAATTCCTGTTTGCGGAACGAAACATGGTAAGGATTGAATAATATTGATATTCTGTATTAATTGTAGTTTAATTTGGATCTACATGTGTTATTTATATTGAATAACACTCAATTCCAAATTTTGTTCGAAAAATACATACCTCGCGGTTGTGTTTTTTTTTCTCGCGTTGAAAAAGAATTTTGATTCTAACTTCAAGTCGTTAATATTTGAATATTATTAGTAAATATTCTGTGAAGGTGAATTCGTATTGGTAATCGTGTCAAAAATCATGTAATTGTACCGTTTTGTTCCTTCCGACGATATTTATGAACTACATTCTAATTTTAAGGTCTGGAAAAACATTTGCATCGTCAAACTTTACGTACTATGAATTCTATGCTCTAAGGGGATGCTGGGTAAAAAATAGACAGTCACTTATCAGTTATTATGAAGACACGTAGCCATAATTGGGATAATTATATTTCCGAAGTGAATCTATTCTTTAATGTGTAAAAGTCCCTATTTGTGAAACGAAACATGGTAAGGATTAAATAATATTGATATTCTGTATGAGTTGTAGTTTAATTTGGAATCAAATGTGTTATCCATATTGAATAAAACTCGATTTCAAACTTTGTTCGAAAAATAGATACATCGCGGTTGTGTTTTTTTTTTCTCGCGATGAAAAAGAATCTTGATTCTAACTTCAAGTCGTTAATATTTGAATATTATTAGTAAATATTCTGTGAAAGTGAATTCGTATTGGTAATCGTGTCAAAAATCATGTAATTGTACCGTTTTGTTCCTTCCGACGATATTTATGAACTACATTCTAATTTTAAGGTCTGGAAAAACATTTGCATCGTCAAACTTTACGTACTATGAATTCTATGCTCTAAGGGGATGCTGGGTAAAAAATAGACAGTCACTTATCAGTTATTATAAAGACACGTAGCCATAATCGGGATAATTATATTTCCGAAGTGAATCTATTCTTTAATGTGTAAAAGTCCCTATTTGTGAAACGAAACATGGTAAGGATTAAATAATATTGATATTCTGTATGAGTTGTAGTTTAATATGGATTCAAATGTGTTATCCATATTGAAAAAAACTCGATTTCAGACTTTGTTCGAAAAATACATACATCGCGGTTGTGTTTTTTTTTCTCGCGTTGAAAAAGAATCTTGATTCTAACTTCAAGTCGTTAATATTTGAATATTATTAGTAAATATTCTGTGAAAGTAAATTCGTATTGATAATCGTGTAAAAAATCAGGTAATTCTACCGTTTTGTTCCTTCCGACGATATTTATGAACTACATTTTAATTTTAAGGCCTGGAAAAACATTTGCATCGTCAAACTTTACGTACTATGAATTCTATGCTCTAAGGGGATGCTGGGTAAAAAATAGACAGTCACTTATTAGTTATTATAAAGACACGTAGCCATAATCGGGATAATTATATTTCCGAAGTGAATCTATTCTTTAATGTGTAAAAGTCCCTATTTGTGAAACGAAACATGGTAAGGATTAAATAATATTGATATTCTGTATGAGTTGTAGTTTAATTTGGAATCAAATGTGTTATCCATATTGAATAAAACTCGATTTCAAACTTTGTTCGAAAAATAGATACATCGCGGTTGTGTTTTTTTTTTCTCGCGATGAAAAAGAATCTTGATTCTAACTTCAAGTCGTTAATATTTGAATATTATTAGTAAATATTCTGTGAAAGTAAATTCGTATTGATAATCGTGTAAAAAATCAGGTAATTCTACCGTTTTGTTCCTTCCGACGATATTTATGAACTACATTTTAATTTTAAGGCCTGGAAAAACATTTGCATCGTCAAACTTTACGTACTATGAATTCTATGCTCTAAGGGGATGCTGGGTAAAAAATAGACAGTCACTTATTAGTTATTATAAAGACACGTAGCCATAATCGGGATAATTATATTTCCGAAGTGAATCTATTCTTTAATGTGTAAAAGTCCCTATTTGTGAAACGAAACATGGTAAGGATTAAATAATATTGATATTCTGTATGAGTTGTAGTTTAATTTGGAATCAAATGTGTTATCCATATTGAATAAAACTCGATTTCAAACTTTGTTCGAAAAATAGATACATCGCGGTTGTGTTTTTTTTCTCACGTTGAAAAAGAATTTTGATTCTAACTTCAGGTCGTTAATATTTGAATATTTTTAGTAAATATTCTGTGAAAGTAAATTCGTATTGATAATCGTGTAAAAAATCAGGTATTCCACCGTTTTGTTCCTTCTGACGATATTTGTGAAGTACATTTTAATTTTAAGGCCTGGAAAAACATTTGCATCGTTAAACTTTACGTACTATGAATTCTATGCTCCAAGGGGATGCTGGGTAAAAAGTAGACAGTCACTTATTAGTTATTATAAAGACGCGTAGCCATAATCGGGATAATTATATTTCCGAAGTGGATCTATTCTTTAATGTATAACAGTCCCTGTTTGTGAAACGAAACATGGTAAGGATGAAATAATATTGATATTCTGTATGAGTTGTAGTTTAATTTGGATCTAAATATGTTATTTATATTGAATAAAGCTCGATTTCAAACTTTGTTCAAGGAATACATACATCGCGGTTGTGTTTTTTTTTCTCCCGTTGGAAAGGAATTTCAATTCTAATTTCAAGTCGTTAATATCTGGATATTATTAGTAAATATTTGGTAAAAATAAATTCACATTGATAATCGTGTCAAAAATCTGGTAATTGTATCGTTAGTTTGTTTCATCTGATGGGATTTCTCGCATTTGCCGTTATTATCGAAAATTAATCTTGGGTCCTTAATAAAATCTGCATTTACGTTCTTTGTAAACCTATATAAGATCATATCTGTGCTCGAAGTAACGCCTCGTAAAAAAAATACGATCGTGTCACCAGTGACGTCACGCACAAAAAAACCGACAATCGTACCCATCGACAACTATTTCAGCGGGATAATTCTTCCTTTCGTAAATTTATATGTAGAGGTATGAAAACTGATGTGATGTAATAAAAAGATAAATATAGTTTATTAATTATTCTCTATCGGCGTCAAAAATGGAATTAAAATCTAATCGTGTAATTTATATTCATTGAAACTCTGTTGAAAAAATTCATCGTCTACGAACGTGTTTTTTGCCACATGCATCGCTTATATCTTCATCGTCATTTGTCTTTCGTTCGCAAATCGATTAAACGTTCTTCTCAATTAATTACAAGTACCGAAAAAAGTTAGTTTACGGAAAGAGTATAATAATTAAAGAGGATATTAATAATATCAGAAAATAGATTCATTACGTAATCAATATAATCGTTCAATAGTGATGATAGATATTATGTATTACATTTAAATTGAATAACTGATTTTTTTACGCTGGCGTCCCTTGTATTTCCAAACAAATTCCTTGAAGGTTTTTCTTTCTCCGCTATTTCGGAAATTTATCGCTCCAACTCTTATCGTTTTTGCAAGAGAACAAATCGTCAAATAACACGATAAAATGGTAAAGCAATGCTTGAATAACGAGTTTTTCATAACTTCAGATTTTCAATTTCCTATTTAATAATAAATCATGGGCGGAAACTAAACTTTTTGACACATTCTCTACAATTTGTGCAAATCTTGTTTCAGATATACGAAATTTCTTATCAGTTCTCTAATTGAAACTGTATCTGAGGTAATGAATACAAAAAGAAATGAATGTCATTCATCGTTCCAGTGGGCCAGATTTTTTGATGGCATCTGGTAGACATACTCTAAATGACGCACACGACATTATGCACACCTACCGCGTCGTCCGGAATGTCTCAGGTAAGGACAAGTCAAATAAATGTATATTCTACCATTGACTTTCCAATAATAAGCTAACGGTAAGTAACTATCGAAATGTAAACAATCTTTCGATATGCTTTTAATCTTATAATTGTCTTCCTTACTTTCCTTTACAGAATTTTCTTCATCGGATTCAAATACAGGGAGTTGATACACAGCACAAAAAATATTACGATAATACCCAGGATCAGGTTGAGCAGCTGTAGCTCAACCAGCAGTCTTCCCAGTCTTCAGATTGTCTAAATCACTGTCATGGTTTTCAAAAATGGAAGAGGTAAGAAGAAAAAATTGATAATAATTTTTTGCTAATCTTGAAACGAAACCTTTCATATTCCATTAACGAGGATGATCGTCGTCAGGTTTTGATTTGAATTGCCTATTGATAGTATGAATGGATGGTGATTGTTCGTTGTGTGAAAGTTATACTCAAAAATAGCGGAAGCTGGGTATGATAATTGATAAATTTGTTCCAAGCTATAAAATATTAATCATAATATTACCAATTTCTCTAGCTAACATTTTCAGGATTTTATCAGACTGAAGTTTATAACGTTTATGTTACAAAATCAGAAACAATAATAGCTGCTCTGCCTGCTCTGAAATATCATGGAAAGTGCAATTTTTGGGGACATTCAGGTGCAGACGAATCAGTTCATATTATTTCCTATGAATTGATTGTATTAACATTATAAACTTCAGCCTCGTAAGATCATAAACATATGCTAGAATATTGAGGGAAATGTCTCAATCAATCAAGTCGAGTCAGTTACTTGATTGATTGAGACCTTTCCCTCAATATCCAAAGTTCGAGTGCTAACTTCATTATGTACAATATCCTAGAATAATTAATCAATTTGACGCTACAAATCCTGTTTGACAAACTTATAGAATTATTTTACCATCGAATTCTTTTTATCAATACTCAATGTATGAAAATAACTTTATAATAACATTGTACACTTACTTAAATCGAATTTTTGCAGAGACATACTGCAGTTGATCCTTCGATTATTGCAATAATCAACTGGAGTCTGAAGTCTGATCGTATATAGATAAAGCCTCTCGGAAAAATCAAACAAAAGGTAATTGGGTACAACCATAACATGTTTGTGAATTATGCCATATTTTTTGTTGAATCTAATTTTTTAATAATACAAATTATTGTTGAATAGGGTGGACGTTGGAAGCAGTTTGTTTCATCCCACCCCCTGAATGCTCTTGAAGTGAATAAATCGAAATCTCCTAAAAATTTGAGCTCCCCAGCTCAGATTTGAAGCGTTCCCCGAGAGTCTGTTACTCCATAAGAATAGCATAGGTTTTTATCAAAATGACGAATTTATTTTGTTTCCCTCGCTAGTATTTCACTACAAAATCTGTAACTGTGAGAAATTATTGGGGAAGTGTGGTGCTATTCGGAGAAAATCTTTATTCTTAACATTCCTCATATATTATTGCAGTTATTGTCTCGTGAAAATTAATGAAAAGCGATCAAAATTGACTTTTTCGAGAATTGATGTTTCTGCTCGTGAAAAAGCCCCAGAAAGTGATGGGAATGAGGTTTTTTTTGCAGAATTTCAAGTGAATATGTGGTAATTTTTTAACTTTTTTTGTTCATTACCAATTAAATTTGACTTATTGTAAGTCAAATTTACATAATCCCTTGAAATTCTCAAAAAATCCTCGCTCCCACCTTTTTCTTGTGCTTTCTCACGAGCAGAAACGTCAATTCTCAAAAAAGTCAATTTTTATTGCTTTTCATTGATTTTCATAAGACAATAACTGCAATAATATATGAGGTGTGTGAAGAATAAAGATTTTCTCCACAAAGTACGACATTCCTCAAATAATGTCTGATAGTTATAGATTTTGTAGTGAATTACTAGCGAGGGAAAAAAATTCGTCATTTCGATAAAAACCCTAGTTATTATCATGGGAAAAAGAGACTCTTGGGGAGATATTAAAATTGAGCTGGAGAGCTCAAATTTCGAGGAAATTTTTATTTATTCATTTCCAGAGCACTCAGGCTTGCGGCACGAAAACAAATGGGTCCAACATCCACCCTATTGTTCAAGTATAGATTAGTATATTTTGGACTTCTTCATTTCTTTCACAATTCTCAATTTGATTGGATAAAATTGTTTTCGATATGATGATTTTGTCAAAATTCAGTCATTAAATTGTTTTTCTTTTCCCACTTTTTCCCACAGTGCAATGAAGGAGACTCAGCACAGATTCTGATAACCCGATAAACTAAAGAAACACAAGGACGGCATCCGTTACTATGACATCCGCTACTGGAATTCATGCATAACTTATCAACTTCTGTTTGAGACAGCTGGTCGAATATCATACATAATTGTAAAAAGCAAATAATCATATAGTTAGGCCGAGAAAATATAATAAGTAGTAACAGAATAATACTGGCGAAGGCATTCAGTAATATCTATTAGGTACTTCTAGATCTTGAATTCGTTTGGAGATAAAACTTAAATCTCATCAATCAGTTAATTTATACCGTTCTCGAAAAAAAATCCACACCGACTTGGAATTATTCAATTTTCGTTTCAAATACCAATATGGAATCTCAGAAAAATTTGTTATTCATAATCAATGTTTGTAATTTTAGGGATTACTTCTTGAGATTAGAAGCCAGAGTTAATCTTTTGTAGTATGTGATTAGTAAAAAAAAAGGAGAAGTTTATTTGAATAAGTCAAGGATTATTTATTCACTGTTGGACATGAGTTGGGAATTATCGTGCATACAGCATGCATTGATCAGTTAAAATATTTTTTTATAATAGTGGCATCTTACATAAACCTTTGATATCTTCCAAAAAACTGTGAATCTTCACCTAACGTCATATTCAAATGAATTCAATTCCAATTGGTTATGATCCATAAATTATAAGAGGTTCTATTTTATTCTCAATCTCCTGATTAGAACTCAATAAAATTCTAGGATGACATGATAGTTATATGTTTGGCAAGTGCGCGTATAAAGAGAGACTTTTTGACAAGTATAGAATTCTCACGAGCCAAAAAGTTTCTACATGGGCTCGTGCCTCACATCCTGTTTTCTGCCACTACTTTCTTGTTAAAAACGCGACGATTGTGGGGTTTTTCAAACACTAGTGCTTGAAAAATATAATGATCGTTGAGTTCTTGACAAGAGGTGGCGCAGAAACAGCTAATAACACTGGCCAACACGTAGTTTGGTACCTGAAAAGTTTCACCTAATTGCCAGTATTCTTGTGTCACTGATTCCAAAAATTGGTTTAGATTTGCTTGTATCAGCTATTGTTTTCGCAATATGGTACATTTTACATTTTGTGTATTTTACATGTATATGTCTCTTGATGGGTGATAAAATATTGTCAATTTATATCATTTTGTGAGTTTGGTTGAATATGAAAGTGATCAGGTTTCTAAATTACGAAAATCAAACATAAACAGAATGAAATAATTATTATAAGGCGACAACAAAAGAGTTGGATACGTTTATTTTTGAATAATAACTTTGGTAATGCATTCATTCTTCAGCTAACAGCTAACAGTTTGAATGATGTTGCAGAAAAAAACAGAGATATTGAAATGTGATTATTAATGAAAAAAACAAGTTCGTTTATTTGTTCAGTACTTAGAGTAGTTATGTTATGTATTTCCAAAACTACAGCTCGTATGGAAAATCTGGTTATATTTTTGGACTTGGTGTCCCAAGTTTATTCAGAATCATATGGCACGCAGTTTTATTTTAAAGAGCAATCATGTTCATTCAAAAATTCAAATTATATTTCAACAAATATTCATTTGGAGACATTATTATTACGTTACAGTAGGAAAATATGAATAGAAATTATAATTCATGAAAAATCTTACTCTCAATATACAGAGAAGATCTCTATTATGATGTTACATCATACATAAAATTACTTCTTACTATATTGCAGCAAAATATTATTTCTATTTTTATGAGATACTATTACTATTGAATTACTACAATTTTTCCAAAAGAGATAAAGAGATGTACTCTCCCAAAATGTGAGCAATGAATATGAATTTCCATTAATCCAATTCATATTAAGTATAGCAACAATGATTCGCAAATTTTGTCGAAAAGCAAATCACTGATAAATCATTTTCAACTTATTATACAGCCAAAAATTCGTTGAATTAAAATTATGTACGTAATGATAATTCAATGAACTGAGACTATGTGCATAATAATCATTCAATGAATTAAAAGTATGTACTTGACAATACTTGAACAAATTAAAATTATGTTCATAATAATAATTGAACGAATCAAAATGTATACAACGAAAATTCAACGAATTAAGATTATGAGCATAATGAAAATTCGATGAATTAAAATTATGTATATACATATAATACCAACTCCGCAAATTGAAATTATTCATTATTTTTAGGTTCATATTAATAATACGCTGAATTGAACTTATGTATATGCAAAATTTATATTCATTGCCATCTGAACGAATAATTTTAATTGGTGGAATTGACATTATCATTGGAAGATGATAAGACTATACGATTCAAGAGAATCTCGTTTTCATTGTTAACGATGTTTGAACAATAATTTTGTAATTGTTTAATTGGATCTGTTTTGGGTTTCAGTGTTTTGCCCACAGTATAATGCCAAGATCCATCAAAATCTTCCCAGATTCGGAATCGCCGATGTCAATTGAGTACAAGAGAGTTGTGGGACTCAGATACAGATGATATCGCTATCCAAAAGAGGTAAGACTAGGTGTCTAGAATATAATTTTTCAATCATCTTTTGATATCCATATGGAATGTAATATGGTGACATTTCAATGTGATCATAGCTTCGACAAAAACAAAAAAGACCATTGAATAATCAATAGAAACAGGACATTTTTCCACATTATCATCATAATTTCATCCTCGGAATCACTCTGGCCAAAGTAGTATCCAATTTATTTATATTTTTTTATAGTGAATTAGCGAAAGCAGCGGGCAGAAGAATCATTTTCCAAACAGCGACGTAGTTCAGTTTTTATTCACGCATAAAAGGGAGGAGGGAGTAAGATATGCCATTTTTTTTATAATTTATGTAATTAATTGCTATTCCCCCTTCTACAAAATACGTTGTACCTAAGTTATACTCATTCACATCATCTCTTAATAATACACGATTGGAAAATATGATCTGTTAGTCGGACTTTGTCCGGCTGAAACGGTTCTAGATTTTACATCTGGCAAATTGCATACCCTAAAACAGTTCTTTCAAATAACTCGATGGTATCTTCCACGAGTTATGTATCAGGTTTATGCGTAACAGGTAATTGATAAAACCGTTTTTGCAAATATACTCTATTTCGTTTTTTCTCTTTTCCAACCGTTTGTGAACGTAGAGAGTAATCTTAGATATAAAGGAAATTGGAGTTCAAATCGCTTGCGAATTCAGAAAATAATACAAGATCATTGTAATTTTTTATTATACATACTTAGCATGAAAAACATTTAGTCTAAAATATTTCATTTTTCATTTTAAAAAATGAAAACAAAAATACTCAATATCTGCTTATCAATTTTAATCATTATTATTCATCATTAATCGCCTGTTTTGAAATTGTACATAAATATTCATTTTTTGAATTTCATGCTATCAACCGCCAATTAAAAGCAAAGAAGTCTAAAGAGGTTAGACTACGCGCCGACGGGGGGGGGGGGGGGGGGGGAGCGAATGAACGGTCTATGCAGAAGTTCAGAGCTTTGGATTCTCCGTGGTGCTCGAAGGGATAACATCGTCATCGGTCGTTCTCGCGTATCGTTTAAGAGTTACATGAGTGTACATCTTTGGTATCATTCAATTATTTCCGTTAATAGTTTTTCTCATAATGAAAGTGTAAATACTCTACAGTGGGATGTTGGAAACTTTTTTATCTGTACAGGACGATTATTGCTGGTTAGTATGAACATGTCAAAAATTCGTCTCCGCGTATATACTTTTCCTTCGTGAATTGGGGTATAATTTATGGTACCGAAGGAATATCTGTATGGGCTACACAAACTGTTAATACCGTGAAATTGCCGGATAATATTTTTGTCTCGTTGGAAAAATGAGACTGGGTTTTTTCAAGGCCATATTTGTTTACAAGCGGCGGAACAACCCAGCGAGCTGGGCGGCGGTTCATACGAATTGGCCGTTGAAGCGGTATAAAAAATGTCAACAGTTGTGCTATCTGAATTAATTCTCAAGTGTAAATACATATTTAATTGAATAATTATTTTGTTTATAATTTTTTTTTTATCAAATTATTAACTCTGCTTCAGATTCGTTCGAAAAAACAAATAATATTCAAATGGTATTTCTGTTCGTCTCAGAATTACTTCGAAATCGTTCGAGATTCGACATTGTTTGGTTGAATATTTTGAATTCACGATGCTCAGTTGTCGTTCGACCGTTGCGTTGGTTCCACGGAGTGGGCGGAAGGAACGCGTTCTCTTGTTGATCGGTCTACTATCACGAGATCTGTTGCCGCCTAAACTAGCTTTTTTCCATCCGCCATTTTTCAGTGGTGCGAGCGTATTCAGATGTTCTTTGTCAAGTGATTATAGTGAAAATAGAATCAATTGTTTTCCCATATCGAAATATTTGCTTGCGCGTAATGATAAAACAAATAACATCGGTATAATGGTGTTGAAAAAAAAACCGCGATCATCGTATATAATTTCTCTTCGCGAATCCCAGATGCCGAGTACTGAAAAAATTTCTACATAGGCTACGTGAACTGCTAATATCGTAATATGGGTATGTTGCATATTTTTTTACATCCATAGAAATAATGGAGTTGGGTCGTTTTTCCTCGCCATATTTATTCACAAGTGACCGGTCAACCCCGCGAGCTGTACTCTGATTTCTCAAAATTGAAGGTTTAATCGAGATAAGTGATAAACTGTCATATCATCTGATTTAATTGCCAAGCAAAAATACAAATCAAGATGAATAATAGACTGTATTTTCTTCTGATTTAGTTTTTAAGTAAAAATACAGATTGGATCAAATCATTTTACTTCTCGGCATACATTATTGAAATAAATTCTCGTATAGTACGAAATATGATAGAATTAGATTAGGGGCAGGCCGAAAGAAAACATAAATTTGGTTTCGTGTCATATAGTTTTTATTTCATTTAATTTTTTTTATTTCTTTTTTGTCCAAATCTTAACTCTACTCCAAATATGTTTGGAACAAAAATGAAAAGAAAAAAACAAACAATATTCGAATAGCATATTTCTATTCAGAGTTACTTTGAAATCGTTCGAGATTCGTCATTGGTCGGTTGAATTTTTTGAATGCGCGATCCTCAGATGTTTATCCGTTGGCTATGTTCACGGGCGGGAGAAAGAAACTTGTTGGAACTTGTTAATCAGTCTACCATCACGACATCAGTGCACGCCAGAACTCGTTTTTTTTCATCGGCTGTTTTTCATTGGCGGAAGTCTATTCGGATGTTTATTATCAAGTGATCATAGTGATAATAAAATGTACTTTTCGAGAATCCAAAGACTTGCGTGTGCGTAAGAATGAAACAATTAACGTCGGTATAGAAGTGTTGAGAGAAACCACGATCATCGTATATAATTTCTAATATTGTGATATGGGTATGTTGCATATTTTCTATATCCAATAATGGAGCTCGTTTGTTTTTCCGCGCCACATTTGTTTACAACTGACCGGTCAAGCCCGTAAGCTAAACTCTTGATTTTTCAGAATTAACGACGGTTTAATCAAGCTGAATAATAGACCGTGCAGAAAAATAACGAAAGAGAAATGAAAGAAAATAAAAAAAAATAAAAATACTATAAATATATGAACGAGATGAAGCGAGTAGATAGATATATATTTTTTTTGTTCATTCGCGGTTTTCCTGTGTTTCAAATTCGTTCAGAAAGAAAAAGAGGACAAAACATGTTATTAGAATAGAATTTTGATTTCCGAGATATTTTGAAATCGTTCGATATTCGGCGTTGGTTTTTTGTTTACCAGTCGTTTCACAGCGTAACAATTAGTGTATACATAGATTTTGCCGACCATTACTTTATCGTTGTGAAGCATACTCTAAAGCGGTGGTCAAAATAATTCGTTCCGCTCTTTTCTTTTCTTCTTTTTCGGAAATATTTGTATCATTATTCTTAAACCCGTGTGCGAAGTACCCATGCATCGAAAAATATCTGTATAAACGGGTTAGGAATAACGTGATGATGTAAGGTGTGTATTAAATTTTCGTACCGTTCGAGAAATGAAACTAACTTTTTTCGTCTCGGCGTGTTTTGTTTACATTCGAAGGGATGTCTCCAACCGGCGCACGGCGAGGGGGGAGGGGGGAGGGGAGAGAGCGCTGCAAGCGGGATTCTCAGAATTGTCGGTTGAACTGCGGTGCGGAATATGCCGTCCCATCTAAAATAAAATTATCCGAATTAATTCGTAAAAAGGAAATGGATAGATAGTACGAACGCAATCGGTATTTATGCATGAATAAATATTAATTTTACGTATACAAACTACTGTTGATGCTACAAAATGTGTAGAGAGAGTTCATCATAGTTTTTCCTCATCGTTGAAAGTATAATAATTCGAACGTGATCGTGCAAATTATGTAAAATAAAACTCGATTTCAGAACACACATCGCGGCTGTTTTATTTTCCGATTGTTTTCATGCTTTGCGCCGTCATTTGCCTTCTCTATTTGTAACTGTTGAATTCGAATCCCAATTCTAATCGTGAGTACTCTGATCAAATTACTCTTCGGGTAGAATAACATAACTACTGCAAATACGGAAATGATTCTTTAGCCTAATTGGATTATATTTTTTTTACTTTATTATCTCAGCTATGAGAATTCTTCAATATATTTTTGTTATCGTTAATATATTGACGTGATCGTGCTGCGCGCGACGGGGGGGGGGGGGGGGGGGAAGGCGAATGAACAGTCTATGCAAAAGTTCAGAGCTTCAGATTCTCCGTGGTGCTCGAAGGGATAACATCGTCTTCCGTCGTTCTCGCGTATTGTTTGACAGTTACATGACGATCGCACAGCTTCGGTATCATTCAATTATTTCCGTTAATAGTTTTTCTCATAGTGAAAGTGTAAATACTCTACAGTGGGATGTTGGAAACATTTTTTCATCTGTACAGGACGATTATTGCTGGTTAGTATGAACATGTGAAAGATTCGTCTCCGCGTATATACTTTTCTTTCGTGAATTTAGGTACAATATATGGTACCGAAGAAATATTTGTATGGGCTACGCAAACTGTTAAAACCGTGAAATTGCCGGATAATATTTTTGTGTCGTTGGAAAAATGAGACTGGGTTTTTTCAAGGCCATATTTGTTTACAAGCGGCAGAACAACCCAGCGAGCTGGGCGGCGGTTCATACGAATTGGCCGTTGAAGCGGTATAAAAAATGTCAACAGTTGTGCTATCTGAATTAATTCTCAAGTGAAAATACATATTTAATTGAATAATTATTTTGTTTATATTTTTTTCATCAAATTATTAACTCTGCTTCAAATTCGTTCGAAAAAACGAATAATATCCAAATGGTATTTCTGTTCGTCTCAGAGTTACTTCGAAATCGTTCGAGATTCGACATTGGTCGGTTGAATTTTTTGAATGCGCGATCCTCAGTTGTCGTTCGACCCTTTGTTCATTTCACGGGGTGGGCGGAAGGAACGCGTTCTCTTGTTTAATGGTCTACCATCGTGAGATCAGTTCCCGCCTGAACTATTTTTTTTGTCCATCGGCTGTATTTCATTGGCGCAAGTATATTCGGATATTTATTATCAAGTGACCATAGTGGAAATATAATATACTTTTCGAGTATCGAAAGACTTGCTTGTGCGTAATAATAAAACCAATAATGTCGGTATAAAGATGTTGAGAAAAACGACGATCATCGTATATAATTTCTAATATCGTGATACGGGTATGTTGCATATTTTCTCATAGCCAATAATAGAACTTGGTTTCTTGTCTGCACAATATATGATTGAAATGAATTTCGTATAGTTGGAATTGGAAGAAAGTGATCGGGAGTACATAGATCTAATATTTTTTTCATTCTAAGTTTTCTTGTGTTTCAAATTCGTTCGAAATAAATAGGAGAAAAAGAAAGTTATCAGAATAGAATTCTTTTTCCCGATCTATTTTGAAATCGTTCGAGATTCGGTATTTGTTTTCTGTTTACTACCTAATTGTTTTACAGCGTAGCAATTAGTGTTTATATTTTGCCCGTTATTGCTTTATCGTTGTGAAGTATGCTGTAAAGTCGTGATCAGAATAATTCCTTCCGCTTTTTTCGTTCTTTGTTTTTCTAAATTGTTATTATTATTATTTTATATTAAACTCGTGTACGAAGTACCTATATGGATCGAAAAATATTTGTATAATCAAGTTGGGAATTCCTTGATCATGTAGATGTGTATTATATTTTTGTACCGATGGAGAAGTGAAACTTATTTTCTTTTTCCTCGAAGCGAGTTTTGTTTACAATCAGCCGAACGGCCGTTGCCCAGGCCGGCGAGGGGAGGGAGGGGGGGAGGGGCGCTACAAGCGGGATTCTCAGAATTGGCGGTTGAATTGCGGTACCAAATATAAACTGTAATACTGTCCTATGTAAAGTATAATCATCCGAATTAATTCGTGAACAGAAATTGGATGAATAGTGCAAACGCAATCGGTATTCAGCATGAATAAATATAAATTTTACGTGTGGAAATTACTGTTGGTACTACAAAACGGGTACAAAGAGTTCATCATAGTGTTTCGTCTTCGTTGAAGGTATAACAAATTGAACCTGATCGTGCAGTTTCGGTGGAATAAAATTCGATTTCGGAACACACATCGCGGCTGTTTTATTTTTCATTTGTTTTCACGCTTTGTGCCGTCATTTGCCTTCTCTATTTGTAATTGTTGGAATCCAATCTCATTTCTAATCATGAGTATTCTGTAATCAAATCGGTTCTCGAATAGAATAATATAACTATTGCTAATTTGAAAATGATTTCTCTCCAAATTACATTTCTTCTCTTCTTAACTCTATTGTCTCTGATATGAAAATTCTTTAATACATTTTTATCACATCTAAAAAATCTGGTCATTACCCTTGTTCCTATCCCCTATAACACCACGATAATAATCTTTCCTTTCTTTTTCTTGTGTTCACAGCTCAATGAAAATTTTATGAACACGGAATATAGACCAGTCGTGATATACCTGGGGAGCCGAATAATTTGAAAAAAAATTGACGTCGCCAAAGCTGTTAATCATAGAGATCCTATCTTCCAGAACGATTGACATAAGGTAAATCGGTATAACTAAAACATGCTTTTCAATTATGTTTTATCATTTGTTTAATCCAATTTTGTTTCTACTACTATCGTTATTCATTTGCACATTGTTAGTATGATAGAATAATAAATGTAGGTTTTTTTATTTTCGAACAATTTTTACAATTCTTTTGGGTAGAATCATTAGTAGGAAAGGTGTCTGTGAAGTTGGCGCCTCATTTTTGAAAATTCGATTTTTTTTTTAGAGAGGTCTGAGATCCTGTCATATAGTTCTGGAGTTCATGATAGATTTGAAGAATAGTTTCGGTTTTTACCTTCTTCGAAGAAACAGTTGTGTTTTTCAACCCGGAACCGAAACTATTGTTTGAGGCTATCAGAAACTCCAGAACTATTTGAAAGAATTTCAGAATTCTCGAAAAAAGTATAATTTTCAACTATGAGGTGCCAACCTCACAGACACGTAGGAAAGAAAATATTTTTTGCATTTAAAAATATTGAAATTATATCGATGTTGTCTTTCGTCAATCAATGATCCTTATCTCTTCTCTCCGTCTTCTTCATATCGCAGAACATCACGCACGAAACGTCAAGAGAGATCCTATTGCTTAGAATAACCACGAGAAGCCAAAGGATGTATCACACCTTTTATTGGCATGTGTATCACAGTCGAATACACATAATTGTAAGTATCAAAGAATTCTATAGTTTTCAGAAAAAATATTGTTTAAGACCTTGGAAAAATTTTAATTATTTCGTCCAATTCCTAATTTGTTCGTAACAAATTCCAAGACAGGACCATTTTTTCTATCTTTACTCTACAATATCTGACATGGAATTAACTTCTTTGTTTCCCCTTTCCACAGTTGACTACGTATTCTGAGGCATCAAATATGGGCCAAGTACGAGTACATTAAAGCTAAGAAAGCTACAAATCGGCAACACTATTACGTAGTGGAGGGGACGGGACTAACCTTTTGAATAACGTGATGTTATTATGATATGTTCTCACATGTATGTATCTTTGTTCGTTTAATTCCTTGTAGAATTTCACAAATTGAGTCGTGTTTTCTGCCAGCTAGTCGCGATTAACACAATCATTTTTGTTTATTGCGTAGACTTATTATAGTGACTCAAATTATCAATGCAGCTCTAATCACTACATCTCTTTTTGGTACATTTACTGTACACAGTTATCGGCGAACTAATCTTAAAATCTATTGAAAATACCTTGATACAACTTCCAGAAAATCTCCAAGTTTTTTACACACTGCATTGTCGCGGAGTTATTTATTAGATTCAGAAAAGTTATTTTGCGGGAATCCCAGTAATGTAATCCTTTCAATAATGTTGTCATATCAGAAATCTGATTCGGGTCTTTCCTAATTTGTAGATTATGGAATCATCTAGAATTTCTGAAATTGATGCTTCTATCAATTTTTACGACAATATTCGAGGCTTGGCGGGAACAATATTTAAATAATGTATCGCCTAATGACTTTATTCGGAATATTCCAGACGAAAATTGCTGCGGGCTGATGTTGGATCAAAAATATAGAAGATCCCACGATACATCAATGACTGGGAATATCTTCAGCCCTAGTACACAGATGAAAACTCTCATCACTTCAATACGAACAAGGTACATATAGGTGCTGGTAGCACTGTTATGTTTTTTTCTTTCAATGTCAGATTATTCTAGATTTCCAACAGAGTTTCATTGTTATGTCCAAATTTTGATCCCCTTGATCTGAATCACCAGATGTGTCCGATAATTTTTTCCCTCATTCAACAGAATTTGACTAATAATTGTCTTTCCACTTTGATTTCTATTACAGTGTGACGAGGATTCCCGAGTATCGAAGCAGAACCAAAAAGATGCGTGCGCCCATCCGACGGTTGGAGGAGCCAAGGGGGAGGCAACGGCGCTGGATGGATGTCGGCCTACGGAGCAATGAAAAGATGGTAAAAATCACAAATATGAAAACAAATTCTTGCTTTTATTACAGTTTCTCCAAAGGGAAATCGATTTCAAGTTTTATCCATACAAAATTTTAGAGCAGATGAATATACGAAATAAGATATATATATTATTTTTTTGCGACATTTTCGTCGTGTTTGTTTGATCTAAGATTATTAATCATTTCATCAAGACGATTCTTTAAATCATTTGTTTCTGTTCAATCGCAGATAGCCAAGCAGAGACATCCGAGTAAACTTGCTCCATACTCGGCAGCGTCGGTGAGTCGCATGACTTTAATTATGGGCAACTCTTGGTTTTCTATTTTCTCTATCGCGTGGCACGGCGGTAACATTGATATTGTATAATCTACGATTTCTTAGCTAGAGTATGTCAGGCTCACTTGCTTCCGCAACGGAACCGTTCAGATTGAATTGCCTTTTTACGAATTTGAGTAAAAATTACTTCTGCCTGACACTAGCGATAAAATATTACATGCACTCGAAATTTTCCGTTGCGAAAAGCGGCGAGCATCGCGACAGGAAACCATGGTTCGCTTAACCGGTTTCGCGATAATTCTAATCACTTTGTCGATTCCCGTCTCTATCGTAATTTGTTCAGACTCTCACTGGTTAAGCGTTCGATCTTCCTGAGAGTAAATTCACACACTCCTGAAAGGAAAAAACACAACTCAAATTCAAGTACAATTTTCTGATATTAATTTATACAAGATCGTAACAAGATCATTGCAAGATTGCGTATTTATTTCAAATTTTCTTTTTTCTCTCTTTTATTTTCAATATCAACTTTTGCATTGAATAGTCCGCTTAGAGAAAACATACCGACAATCTCTCAGTCTAGGATGTATCTAACCCGTTCTCTCCCTACAGATCCAAAACGGTAAGTCTCTGACCACGGTGTACGAACTGCTGAGAATGTTTGTGTTGGTGAGAATGTCCTTTTCTAGATTCCGACAGGTACTTGTCGGGGAGGTAGGGTGGGGCATCTGGGGTATTCATGTCTGTGTGCGCGCCTGTTAGTTTTTAGTTTCTAAGTCCGTCGGGGGGGTGCGGGTTGAGGCGTAGGGTAGGAAGGCTCGGGTTCCTATTTTTAATGTGTCTAATACTATTTATTCCACAGATGATTTGGACGATTACAGAAAAAAGAAAGACAAGATTTTGATATTGCTTCGTGACTATTTCTTAGTAACAGATCTGTTCAAATTCTATTTTTCTGCAAAGAGAGCAGTGAAATTAGACGATTTCCGTATTGAGTCAATGTATCTCATTCGATCGCAGTAATTGAATTACTGTTTTGTAAGATCGATTAAATCGTAGAATGATTAATCAAATGCTGTCTGTAATCGTCCGAATGGGCAAGATGCGTACCTCCGTTTCCGTGTTTACGTGGGGCATGGAAACGAGGGACGCTGCGCTCGAAGACGTCGCGTCGAAGAGGACCGCCGACCGTCGTGCCACAAATCTTCTCTGCTTGCTCTATCCTCCTTTTCATGGAAACACTTGTTGATTTTCTCCTAAAATCAAGCCTAGATTGATGAAAATTTGTTATTTTCGTGCAACGAGTGATTCCATGCATACTCTTCCTTGCTTTACTTAATTTCATAAGACTTCTTTTAATACGTTTCTAATTTTACAGGTTTATTTTTTTTCAGGGCGCGTATAACTTCATCTTTTCTTTCTTCCCCACAGGTTCCGCTAATTATTATTTTTTCTTTCAGAAATTGTTGTTTCATGTGTGCCTAACGAATCTTTTATCATTTCAGGTGATACTAATTCTCTCTCTGTTTCAGTTTCTCGCGGAAGATCACTTTCTTTGCTTTGTTCGCAGTTCATGCCGATTAAAATGTTTAATTGTATTTGTATGCGTTCTGAGGAAGCAAACGTGTGTCGGATACGATAGAACCAGGGGAAACAAAATTCTGCTGTGCAGAAAAGGTGAGATGAGAAACAGTTCTATGAGACAGTTGAAAAACAGTCAACGTAGCCGAGCTTATTTAAATTTATCTGCTCATTTCCGTACTCTTGATGAACTTCAACCGCCATTAGGTGTGTCTTATTGTGGTCTTTTCTTAATTTCCAGAGTGGTCGATCTCGTTCACCCCCTGTGGAATGCTAGAGATATTCCTTCCTTTGACACTTGATTCATTGATCATATTCGTACGCATGTGGAAGCGGAGAAAATGAGATCAATTGGAATGATCAACCCGGAGCCAGGGAACGGAGGGATGAGAGGGTGGTAAGTGTTGAACGTTCGTTGGATAATCCGATGTGCTATTACACGATCGAGGGGATCGAGGCATCGTTCTTTCTCCAATTCTAATGCGATTGTACAGTGTAATAACTAATCCCTTCTAATTACAGTGGGCTGATTTTTGGGGCATCGATACCGGGTGTGGATCTGAATAGAGACGACACAGAGGACGATATTCACCAGGCATCATAGAGTCTCTTTCACCTCAACTCCCAGTGTATTTTATCACCTCGATCAGCGGTGGGTTTCTTTTATATTTGTTGAATAACTGAATAACTTGTTATGCTCAACATTCCAGTATAACCTGATATTTCAGACATATTTCAGAAGTAGATATATATTTCTCATTCACAAGTGTTTAACAAAACAATCAAGATCACTTTCAAGATTGATAAATGAAACCGGAATGTAATTTGAAGAAATTTAGAAATTTGATTTTCATATCTTTTTCGTTTCTCGTACATAAACGAATACCTTTTTCAAATCAGTTAGGAAATTTGAAGCTTTGATTAGACCTAACCGTACAGTTTATGACTGACGAATTATTCAACTGATAGATTTTCCGTTTGGTTTGCTTATCTGTTTCAGCGAGTGATCTGAGACCTACTCTTCAAATTCGGATGAATCCTGGAATCGATGGAACAAAGATGAAGAAACCTATCAGCCCGAGGGAGCCAAACGTACGACAAAGGCTCGCGATCGGATAGATAAAATGTAAGGCAGATCTGCGCCATTTTTGAGCGATCTTCTTTCCCGAACTGGGCCGCGTAATATCTTGAGAAATCTGATTGGGGTGTTCTACAATTTGGAAATTATGAAATTGTCTAGAATTTCTAAAAATTGTTCTTTCGTCAGTTTGTACTTTGATATTTGGGGCACGATAGAACAATATTCGAATAATGTATCGCCTAATGACTTTATTTGAAATATTCCAGAAGACAATTGATGCAGGCCGATGTTGAATGAAAAAGTACAGATGATTCCGCCACACATCGATGACTGGAGTTGTCTTCAGCCCGAGTACACGGATGCAAAACTCCAATCAATTCAATACGAACAAGGTACATATAGGTGCTGGTAGCTCTACATAAAAGCGCTATTTTGAATTCTTGTATTGATTTTTAATGAACTCGCAGAATACGTAATTTACGAGTATAGTATTTTGTAAACTTCAATCCCGCGGATTACAGTCTAATAGGTATTTATTTTTTTTCATTCCAGGTGCAATTTGAGATGTCGACGATCCGAGGATTCAAGATCATCGAGAATATCGGCTTCGTGCTTCGATGGTTTCTCTAGACATCTGCAGAAAAGCTAAGTGTCTTTTATTCCTCAATATATCAGTGTTTCCTTAGTATTATTAGGTTCGATAGTGACTATCTATTCTGTGTACGGACATCATATGCGAATTAGGAGGCTCATTCATTCTATACGGCACCGTCATATTGTTCTGAAATTACAAAAACTATTCTATATATTACTCGTGCTTTATAAATTTCCGCTATTATGTATTGTCCCATTTGCAATAGGGCTTTCGGCTTTTAGCACCGCGAAAGAGAGTCGTTTCGCGTTCGCCTCTTTTCTCTTATACGAAATTATTCCGGTACGATACTCCGGTGATGGAGAGTTTCTGGAGGCTTTCCAAATTTTTCTGAATTGTTGTCAATTTTTTTGAATATCTCTCAGTTGTTCTCAATTTCTCCTAATTGCTGTTGTGTGCGGCCACCGATCTCTACACGGGGAGACATTCAATTACTATTACATTTGCTTCATTGCATATCCATAATTGAAATAGTGTGTGGATTTAGGGATAATCAACGTACTGCCATAACAAATACAATAATGGAAAATCATCGTAATTCCAATATGTTTGAGTATAATCATCAGGACGGAGAATTAATATTGTCATACTGATCATTAGTATTTGAATACTAATATTTGGTATTGCAATACTAATTCTGGGTCCTGAAGATTATAATTATACATATCGAAGTACCTCTACTACCATTTTTGTAGGGATAATTACGACGGTACCTCGACGATCCCCTAATAATTCTTCCACTCTATTTTAATTGTGGATGTGTAACGAAGCAAGAATTGTAATTAAAAGTATCTCTGTGCAATGATATATTAAATAGCATTCGCGCGGGTACATCGGGAATAGGAAAACCGAGGACCGTGCATGGCGAACGGAAATTCCAATCAGCTGGGCATTGTGATATACATTTTTTTCTATTACTTTACCGATCACACAGTTTTCTCGTTTCGATGTAACTTTTCCGAACATTATGATTCGTCGACAAGGCTTGAGCCTCGAGTCCGGCAAATGGGCATTTCTATTAGCTAGGCGTTGTGATAGACATTTTTGTTTTAATACTTTACCGATCACACGACTCTTCCGGTTCGATGTAACTTTGCCGAGCATTGTGATTCATCGGCAAAGCTTGGGCTCCGAGTTCGGCCTTTAGATTCCGCCGGTAAAAAGGAGCCGGAATTCCGCTCAAGTATGTTTTCGTTGATCTCAGGGATGCTATCGTGTTGTTGCTTTCTTTTGCGTTCTCCAATTCCGGTGAAAATACAAAGAGCATCAGACTGAATTTCAATGAAATCATGCAGGCTGGCGGACGTGAGGTTGCAGAATTGTTTGGCGTTAATATACCTATGTTATTTCCCGTACTGAATGAGTTGGCACGTATTTATTTGTTCCCCCCAAATACTTATCCACGCCCGACTTCGATTTATTGACATTCGGAGACAAATAACGTTTTTCACGAATTTGGCCGTTTTTTCGAGCAATAGTCGCCAAATCCGTAATTACCTAGCTATCTCGAAGATTGTTATTTCTTTTGATCCATAATCTCATATTCTTCTGAGCGAAGCACGCAGAAGAAAAAACCTGAAAAATTGAATAGTTCACAAAAATATCGTCGTGTCTTGGAAAATACGAAAAACCATTTTGCTAGAAAATTCTAATTTTTTTATTTCCCAAATTAAGAATCTTCTGCGGGGTGATATTGACTTATAATATTAGTGGCAATTGGTCTTTCTCATTCGTACTCGAGTGATTGACTATTTTAGTTTTTTGATTGCTGCTCGGCCGTATTTCTACTGTTTTTATGCTGGGCCGGGTGAGTGTTTTTCTCGTGACATCGGAATATCTCGAGAAATACGTATCGTACCGTGAAATGTTCGGAACGGAAACTTCGATCTCGGAGAGGAAGGCTGACTATGTAAACCTGGACCCCCAGCCCAACCGATTGGGCAGGCGGGGAGGGTAGGGCGGGAGGGGTAGTGACTTTCGAATTTCAGGCAGGGACCTCTATTTGTTATTGCAGGTTCGAATTCTTCATGGAAGAATACGCACTAATTATTGTAAACGTTTCCTCCGATTCGATTCGAAGCGCATCTTTCGGAATCGTTATATTTTCGACCTCTCCACGAAATTCGCATCGTTTCTTCGAGAATCGGGAATGTTCGTGTCGAATTTTCTCAGGAGAACGATTCCATCGAGCGTAGGTATGAGTTAAAAAATTAGATAGCTTGATTTCGTTTTTTGTACGCGAGTTTCCCATTGCAATCACATGGGCGCTTACATTCAATGGACCAACTACTAGTAGCGCTACCCAAAAGTGGATCCCCGATGGTGAGAGGCACGGGACTCACCGGAAAAAAACCCCGGAGGTGAGAGGCGTGGGAACTCACCAGTGGAGTGCTAAAAGTAGTTGTCTCATTGGACGTTCACGTCCTTGTCGTTGTAATGCGAAGCTTTCGTCCGAAACATGGAATTGATCTGACTAATTTCTGAACGGCTTCGAGGTGATAGAGTTGAAATTAGGCACAATCGAATTGTTTTTCCGAAAGCACTCGTGGCGCAGTTTGTTATCTTCGATTTCTCGCGCATCTCGTGGAATCGTTATATTTTCGACCTCTCCACGAAATTCGCATCGTTTCTTCGAGAATCGGGAATGTTCGTGTCGAATTTTCTCAGGAGAACGATTCCATCGAGCGTAGGTATGAGTTAAAAAATTAGATAGCTTGATTTCGTTTTTTGTACGCGAGTTTCCCATTGCAATCACATGGGCGCTTACATTCAATGGACCAACTACTAGTAGCGCTACCCAAAAGTGGATCCCCGATGGTGAGAGGCACGGGACTCACCGGAAAAAAACCCCGGAGGTGAGAGGCGTGGGAACTCACCAGTGGAGTGCTAAAAGTAGTTGTCTCATTGGACGTTCACGTCCTTGTCGTTGTAATGCGAAGCTTTCGTCCGAAACATGGAATTGATCTGACTAATTTCTGAACGGCTTCGAGGTGATAGAGTTGAAATTAGGCACAATCGAATTGTTTTTCCGAAAGCACTCGTGGCGCAGTTTGTTATCTTCGATTTCTCGCGCATCTCGTGGAATCGTTATATTTTCGACCTCTCCACGAAATTCGCATCGTTTCTTCGAGAATCGGGAATGTTCGTGTCGAATTTTCTCAGGAGAACGATTCCATCGAGCGTAGGTATGAGTTAAAAAATTAGATAGCTTGATTTCGTTTTTTGTACGCGAGTTTCCCATTGCAATCACATGGGCGCTTACATTCAATGGACCAACTACTAGTAGCGCTACCCAAAAGTGGATCCCCGATGGTGAGAGGCACGGGACTCACCGGAAAAAAACCCCGGAGGTGAGAGGCGTGGGAACTCACCAGTGGAGTGCTAAAAGTAGTTGTCTCATTGGACGTTCACGTCCTTGTCGTTGTAATGCGAAGCTTTCGTCCGAAACATGGAATTGATCTGACTAATTTCTGAACGGCTTCGAGGTGATAGAGTTGAAATTAGGCACAATCGAATTGTTTTTCCGAAAACACTCGTGGCGCAGTTTGTTATCTTCGATTTCTCGCGCATCTCGTGGAATCGTTATATTTTCGACCTCTCCACGAAATTCGCATCGTTTCTTCGAGAATCGGGAATGTTCGTGTCGAATTTTCTCAGGAGAACGATTCCATCGAGCGTAGGTATGAGTTAAAAAATTAGATAGCTTGATTTCGTTTTTTGTACGCGAGTTTCCCATTGCAATCACATGGGCGCTTACATTCAATGGACCAACTACTAGTAGCGCTACCCAAAAGTGGATCCCCGATGGTGAGAGGCACGGGACTCACCGGAAAAAAACCCCGGAGGTGAGAGGCGTGGGAACTCACCAGTGGAGTGCTAAAAGTAGTTGTCTCATTGGACGTTCACGTCCTTGTCGTTGTAATGCGAAGCTTTCGTCCGAAACATGGAATTGATCTGACTAATTTCTGAACGGCTTCGAGGTGATAGAGTTGAAATTAGGCACAATCGAATTGTTTTTCCGAAAGCACTCGTGGCGCAGTTTGTTATCTTCGATTTCTCGCGCATCTCGTGGAATCGTTATATTTTCGACCTCTCCACGAAATTCGCATCGTTTCTTCGAGAATCAGGAATGTTCGTGTCGAATTTTCTCAGGAGAACGATTCCATCGAGCGTAGGTATGAGTTAAAAAATTAGATAGCTTGATTTCGTTTTTTGTACGCGAGTTTCCCATTGCAATCACATGGGCGCTTACATTCAATGGACCAACTACTAGTAGCGCTACCCAAAAGTGGATCCCCGATGGTGAGAGGCACGGGACTCACCGGAAAAAAACCCCGGAGGTGAGAGGCGTGGGAACTCACCAGTGGAGTGCTAAAAGTAGTTGTCTCATTGGACGTTCACGTCCTTGTCGTTGTAATGCGAAGCTTTCGTCCGAAACATGGAATTGATCTGACTAATTTCTGAACGGCTTCGAGGTGATAGAGTTGAAATTAGGCACAATCGAATTGTTTTTCCGAAAGCACTCGTGGCGCAGTTTGTTATCTTCGATTTCTCGCGCATCTCGTGGAATCGTTATATTTTCGACCTCTCCACGAAATTCACATCGTTTCTTCGAGAATCAGGAATGTTCGTGTCGAATTTTCTCAGGAGAACGATTCCATCGAGCGTAGGTATGAGTTAAAAAATTAGATAGCTTGATTTCGTTTTTTGTACGCGAGTTTCCCATTGCAATCACATGGGCGCTTACATTCAATGGACCAACTACTAGTAGCGCTACCCAAAAGTGGATCCCCGATGGTGAGAGGCACGGGACTCACCGGAAAAAAACCCCGGAGGTGAGAGGCGTGGGAACTCACCAGTGGAGTGCTAAAAGTAGTTGTCTCATTGGACGTTCACGTCCTTGTCGTTGTAATGCGAAGCTTTCGTCCGAAACATGGAATTGATCTGACTAATTTCTGAACGGCTTCGAGGTGATAGAGTTGAAATTAGGCACAATCGAATTGTTTTTCCGAAAACACTCTTGGCGCAGTTTGTTATCTTCGATTTCTCGCGCATCTCGTGGAATCGTTATATTTTCGACCTCTCCACGAAATTCGCATCGTTTCTTCGAGAATCGGAAATGTTCGTGTCGAATGTTCTCAGGAGAACGATTCCATCGAGCGTAGGTATGAGTTAAAAAATTAGATAGCTTGATTTCGTTTTTTGTACGCGAGTTTCTCATTGCAATCACATGGGCGCTTACATTCAATGGACCAACTACTAGTAGCGCTACCCAAAAGTGGATCCCCGATGGTGAGAGGCACGGGACTCACCGGAAAAAAACCCCGGAGGTGAGAGGCGTGGGAACTCACCAGTGGAGTGCTAATAGTAGTTGTCTCATTGGACGTTCACGTCCTTGTCGTTGTAATGCGAAGCTTTCGTCCGAAACATGGAATTGATCTGACTAATTTCTGAACGGCTTCGAGGTGATAGAGTTGAAATTAGGCACAATTGAATTATCTTTCTGAAAACATTCAACGCGCTCTCTTGTCATGGATGGAGAACGCATTTCTCTGAAAATGTTATTTTTTTTAACCACAGCGCCATGTTTCTCGAACCGAACAAAGTTTTCTTTAATAAAACTTGCGTACTTTTTCATGCAGAATCCGAATCTTCAATATGTTTAAATGAAGGGTGTGCGTCTGTAATCTTGAAGTCACTATCCCTCTCGCCGTCTGGGGCTGGAGATGAGGGGTTAATTTTCACGGTGTCTGTTTTTCCCTACGAGATCGAAAAGTTTTCATTTCTGTACATTTTTGTGTACGATAGGTATTTTTCGAGACATTCCGATGTCTCGAGATAAAGATATCCCCTCTATACTTTCGAGCGGTTCTGTTCGTGGTTAAAATCTTAACGAAAACAAGAGGAATGACAAGTCTTATTTGTTCCGTCAAATCATTCACCTATACAGACGAATTTTCCAGACTATTCGAACCACATGTGTTGCAATTATTACAACCGAATTGTTATCTCAAGGAATGATTCTTCCTTCATTTGAGCGTACAGATCTTTGACAATTCAAGAAAAACGGGAAATAATCATTTTCAATTCTTGCGGGATAAATACGTGTCCGCTCATTTTGTGTAGGGAATAACATATTTCAACACCAAACATTTCTGGAACATCACGTTCGCCAGCCTGTACGATTTCATTCGGATCCAGTCATCAGCGATCAATCATAATCTGTATGGAGTTTTGAGCAGTGGGTCACGTAACCGATTTCAGAGTTTTTCAGAATCTCGATCTCACTTTTCCATAAAACTTTGTATCGATTTGAATTTTTTTGCAAAATAATTGTACCCTTTCCACAACATCAATCTGACAAGTGGCATATTGTGGCTACACGTAAGCACGTAAATTCGTTGGTCTGACGACTTGCGACGGTTACGTTATTGGGGATAAGAAAGCTATAGGGACCCGGCATGCCAGCCGGATATATATATGAGTTGGCCGTGCAATAGACTATTTTTTATCCATCACTTTACCGATCACATGGCTCTTGCGTTTCGACGTACGTATACCCGTTGGCACGTACTCATTCTTAAATTCACGTCGGCATATTGCGGATGGGACCGGGACGGGAAGGTCGGAAACGGTGCACGGAAGACGGAAATATGTTTTCGCGTTCGGTGAATCATTTTCCATCCGTTTTTCAAATAGAATGCGTCTATGTTACATTGATTGAATTGCCATCGAGATTCCGGTCTAGCTGTTCGATTTGGTTGCTAAATTGTGCACCAATAGTAGGGTACTTTCGAAAGCTTTTCACAAAATCTCCGTTTTCCTTTCCAAGATGACGAATGTTTCAAATACCCAAGCAATTATGCTCGGTCCGACGACGTACGATATACATTTTTGTATTTATTGCTTTACCAATCGCACGTCATATCCTTGCCCTTGGAAAATAGAATTTCATGCTATAATACATATAGTATTTTTCAATTTTCTTCGCAAATAGCGACAGATCTTCAATTCTGTCCCGACTCCTTACATTCTGTATCAACGTGGCCTATTTGTACTGCAGGAGTTGATTCAAATTTTCCCTGATAAAGTCAATATTTCATCCATCAATTCATTTTTTCTTCATAGCTCTAAGACTCGAGAGTCTGGTCGTAAACTGTCAAACCGCGTTCACCCAAATTTTGTGGTCACAGGTTGTAAATGGATTTGGGTTTGCTGACCAACATTGAAGACTATCGACGAACTGCTGATTTCTACTTGGCAGATCTTGGTTTTGTCTATTCTCAAATAGTGGTCTGTATTGAAGCAATTGCATTTTCAAATTATACTAACTATCATGAAAAATATTGATCCAATTTGGAAGTCCTGCGTATTCATGCATAATGCATACTATCGTTTTCGAGTATTATTAGTTTCAAATATCAACTCAATTGAATCACCTCTACCTCATGTTTGAGAGGTATATTGTCTCAACTCACATTGATGTCGTATCATATATTTTATAACATCTAGTATACGGAAAACCCTTGATAAAGAGTACTAAACTAGTAATTTAAATTCTTTTCTTCTAGTTAAAATCACTCAGTCCGTTGATTCATACACATCGACCTTTCCGATATTTGATGATAAATTCTTCACTCGACAGTCAACACTCGTTGACGTCAGATATATTTCTCATTTGTATTGATCCTAAACACTTTATCTGTCCGTTCGTTTTATATGTTTACAGGTTTCAGCATTATATCAGCTATCGTATCGCCACAGAAATCGGCCTTGCCATTCTCTGCTCCCTGGATCAACCTGTGGTCTGTTTGTACTTTTTGAACTCACCTGCGGTTCTGGATCACCCCTGAAAACTTATTGATATTTTCATATATATTTTTAAATGTTTTTCGCTTTTTCGATTTTCATTTCTTGAAACTTTTGTGCTTTCGACTGTTTTAGATCTCCGAGGGAAATATATTAATTATCTCCTACCTATTTTTTAAAGTTTTCCACTTTTATGATTTCGATTTTACGTTGTATGTGTTTCAATTTCTGTGTCTATAATTCTGAATGATAATTTTGATGTTATTTTGTATGTCTTAAAACTTTCGTGCCTCTGACTGTTACAGGTCTCCGTGGGAAACTTATTGATAATTTCTTGCATATTTTTAATGTTCCCCACTTTCATGATTTCGATGTCACTTTGCATGTGTTTGAATTTCAGTGTCTATAATTCTATGTGATAATTTTGATGTTACTTTGTATGTCTTAAAACTTTCGTGCCTCTAGCTGTTTCAGGTCTCCGTGGGAAACTTATTGATAATTTCTTGCATATTTTTAATGTTCCCCACTTTTATGATTTCGATTTCACCTTGTATGCGTTTCAATTTCTGTGTCTAATTGCTTTCTATTCTACCTCGCATATCTGTGAATTTTATTGCCCTTCTTTTCAGATTTTCCGTAGTTCCCGGAGGTGCCGACGGGAAGGGAGTGGAATGGTGTGGGTGGCCTTTCCGCCCGCTGCCTCCTGGATCAACCTGCGAGCTTCATGAATTTCTCTTATTTCTTAGATCTGCGTGTAAAATTGATTATTATTTTCATACATGGTTTTCAATTCCTTACTCTATTATTCGTCGTGACTTTTTGGTGTATGTATTTTAAATACTGATCCGCTGACCGTTTCAAATTTTGTTCAGACTGTTCTGAGTTTTCGAAATTGTAATTCCACGTAATTTTTAGTCTCTTCGATGATGGTCCTGCCCAGTTCGCATCGTCGGTTCCATCCTCGCAAATTGAAGATGACATCGATTCTGAGGAAGACAAGATAGACAAACCTCCGGAATCAACATTCAACACCGACACACCGCTGACCATCGTAGAAAAAAATTAATAAATTACGAAGAGCACCAATTTAAAAAATTTAGAAGAGACAATGCGTGGATTAGGCCTACGGGGAATACCACGTAAAAAAAAAACGCACTTGAAACTCTACCCCCGTGGTGGTGCGGAAAAGGGTTTTACTTTGAAGAAGTAAACTTGGAATTTCACGCTATAGAAAGCAATGCAATATTTGATGGTTCAAGAAATAAGACATCAGGGTGTGTCCACAGCTCCTGGAATGCCTGAAATATTTGTATTGCCTTGAAATCCTTGAAACAGCCTTGAAATTTGGTCAAATCCTTGAATTTTCTCATTTACAAGGCTTCCGTTTCACGTAAAATATATAGTTCGTCACTTATTTCGTGATCAGATCCATTAGCTAAAGTATAGTGGCTTGTATGTACTTGTAGGTTGTAATGCAGGTTCTTACCCTACCATACCTACCTATTTTTTCTCTTACGCTGTTGTTAATGTCTCGAGCGAGTTGTGTATAAAGATGAAGAACAAAAAGTATCAGATTCATCACAGTTCCTGTGTTGAAATTAGATTTCAATACGGATTAAGTACGATATAGCTGGGAAGCCGTGGGCTGAATCATGGCATCATTCGCAAGAGAGATATAAATCTTTCCACTATACACGTATGCATTGTAATATGATCCCACAATCTATAATTATTAATTCGGTCACTTCATTTTTACCAGGGCTGGTATGTAACGTATTTTGAGAACCCAGACGGTCAGAGAAGCCGATAAACATTGCTTTCTTTGCTAATTTCGTAGGATGAACTGGATTCTCATATTTGCAGAGCTTTCTTCCATTTCTTATATACAGTATACATATATCGAAATTCGTTTCTGTCCAGTAAAATGTATATTCTTTTTCATTCCAAGCGTTGCATTATTTTTAAATTTAGTAATTTGTTGTTACCGTGTTAGATTATCTCTATCTGGGAAAGGCAAGAAATTTCAGGATCCAAATATTGTACTAAAACCACAATCATTATTATTCTATTCATTACGCAAATAAATTTCTATTTTGCATTCATGTAAGTGAGGAAATCGAAAATGAAACTTAAAAAATAAAACGGACGCAAAGTTATAAATTGCGTGATCTCGACAGACATGTGGATATAATTATAGAATAATGATTAGTTACAAATTTATTTATTTATAAGTAAATAATTGTAATTATATTTTCCTGACGAATAAAAAAGCCAAAGGAGCACATCTATTTGTAGAAATCATGTTCAGATTCGTCTTTTTTGATATTATTTTTATATCCTTTTTCGAAATCCTTGGCCAAAACGATGTACCGGTTTTCTCTTACTGCATGCATGCCTGCTTCTTGACAAATCGCGTTTATATCAGCACCAGAAATTCTATCAGGACGAGCAACATAGTCTTCTAAATCAACTTCTTCGCTCAAATTCATCTTTGTTGTAATAGTTGAGAAAACTAAACGTTTTTGGCGACGATCAGGAAGTGGAAATTCAATTTTTCGATCCAATCTGCCTGGTCTGAGGAGTGCAGGGTCCAGAGTGTCAGCACTGTAAAATGTTATATAGTTGATGATATTTCGCCTTTCAAAGCGTAATATAAATTGATTAGATATGAAAAGTGTACCGGTTCGTAGCCATGATAACTTTGACGTTTGTAGTCTGATCAAAACCGTCCATCTGATTCAATAGCTCGAGTAAAATGCGTTGAACTTCACGATCGGCTCCAGTTTGGGCGTCGAAACGTTTGGTAGCAATGGCATCGATTTCATCAACGAATATTATAGCTGGTGAATTCTCTTTAGCTAGTCGAAAAACGTCTCTCACCATCCTTGGACCTTCCCCAAGATATTTTTGCACGAACTCTGATCCCACGACACGAATAAAAGCCGCTATTTTTAAATTAAAATGGTATTTTCAATTTAACTTTTGTGTACTGAAGATCTGGGGTATATAAACATTGATTTCAATAAATAGGAGCTAAGATTAGCAGTTGTTAAGATCGAATTCAAGATTAACATGCTAAAAATATGGAATATTGAAATATACCAGTAGTGTGCCTTGCAACGGCTTTAGCCAGCATAGTTTTTCCACAACCTGGTGGACCATACATTAAAACTCCTCTCGGAGGGTCAATTCCAATTTGTTTATAAAGTTCAAAATGAGTTAACGGTAGCTCAACAGCTTCTCTAATCTCTTGTTTCTGCATATCCATTCCTCCGATGTCGCTATATTGAATATCCGGCTTTTCATCTGCATTGGATAAAACAATTTTTAATAACAATTTTCTATTTTACTAAGCGTATTAGTCTTTTAGAATTTAATTTATGTATATGTATATATCGATAATCAGCTTGTGAAAAATAAACTTGTCAAATAAAAATGATGAATTTATAAATGTTTACCAGCCTGCAGCATAGAAATGCTAGAATCAGCTTCAGGCGGAAGAACGTCTACAAGAGCATTGCTGTGCTTATGAAGCGCAACGCTTGCTGACGGCTTAAGAAGCTCTCTATCAATTGTTGACAGTATGCGAACATAGTAATTAGAGCCAGTAGTAGATCCAACGATTCCTGTATTTTGGTCAACAGCTTCTAAAAATTGGCCTATTACCAATGGGACACTTTGTATGCGTTTTACTTCTTCTTGTGCATGCAAATATTCTTTTTTCAAATTTCTTTGTTCATCTTTTATGTACTCTTCTTGTACTTCGAGGAACTCCAACATTCGCTGTAGTTTCTTTGAAAATGAAGAATGTAAAAAATTACTTCTGGTTTATACTTAATTTTATTTTATTGTCACTTCAGTTTTATCATCTCCTCTTTTTCTTTTGTTAATTCAAAACAGAAAATAGAATCACTTACTTTGTATTTAGTGTAGAGGTCTTCGACATCGAGCTCGTCACCTGCTCCCGAATAATGACCGATCGGAGGTTTTGCATCGATTTCTCCAACATCCTGAAATATTAATCAGAATGGTTCCAGTTCTTTTAAATTTTCTTCAAAATTTCTGATTACTTCATTTTTATGAGGCTCAATTTTCCCTAAAACGCTTGTTTCGAAAAAATATGAAGTACTAGTTTCTAGGTTATGGCAGCTCTGACATTTCATTATGATTATTTTGTAATAAAATTGTCATTACTTCGCTTGATTGCTAAAATATGATATGAGATGGTTGGAAAAATACAGGAGATTACCTTGTCGGGTAAGACGATACCGATTTCTTCCATTCTTTGCGGAATTTTCTATTTTTTGACAAACTTTGTGGTACAATGGCACTCTATTGCACTCGATGACTGGCAGAGCTGCTCGATAATTTCACGCCATCTTGGATAATTGGACATCTGCCCATTTTTTTCTTCAAATAAAAAACCGGTCAACGAGGAACGGCGGACTCTGAACTGTCTCTAAAATAATCCATACGCATCCTTTTCACAGTTTTAAATTGTTCATGACGTATGAGAATCGACGTTTCTGATTGGACGATACGAATAACGCGTGTGGGGTTGCGATAATTTTTGAAGTTTCAAACATCAGAAAGCGGTTTATACATAACGAGATTTCATGCACAGGCAACGCTGAATGCCATAGTGTCTTTATTTAAAACGTTATATTATACTTCATCTTTGTGAATAGATGATAAAGTGTATTGATAAAAGATAGAGGAACACGATGAAACTATCGTAAGTTGATTTTATTTTATACATTATACATTATCGAATAACCTCTGTATGATGAAAAAATTATTCGGAAATAGGTTATTTTGACAGATCATCTATATCTTTCAATTTTCACTTAATTGAAAGATCTAAACCCGATAATACATATCGAAATACAAAAAATATTGATTATTTGTTAACTTTAGTCGTCCTAGGCCACCGACATCGGCGCGAAAACCGGCAACGCGACCAAGAATATATAACGTAATATGTCGAGATCCAGTCCAAGTTTATTGTCGTATAAGACCGATGCAATACGAGACAGATGCCTCGTGCATGAAGGTTTTATCACCGACAACGATAGTAATAACACCACCAGAATCTGCGGCAAATTTTCGAAATGGAAATTACAAGGAAATCCAAACGACATTTAATCGCGTGTTTGTACCTGACATTGGACAACGTGAAGTATTCAATGCAGTAGCCTTACCGCTCGTTGAAAATTTAATAAAAGGAAAAAACAGCCTCTTGTTCACGTACGGAGTAACTGGAAGTGGGAAAACTTTCACTATGACTGGAGAACCGCAAAACGGTGGAGTAATGCCGAGATGTTTGGACGTCATTTTCAACAGCATATCCAATTATCAGGCTAAAAAGTTCGTCTTCAAACCTGATAAACTCAATGGATTCGACGTGCAAAGCGAAACAGATGCTATGCTCGATAGACAAAGTGAACTACATGCAGGATTCATGACTCCTAGACCTGGGAAATCAAACAGAAAGTAAGAATACTAGTTACCCCAATAGGTGTTATCACAATTCTAAATTTAAACGTGGAATCTCGGTCAATTGTATTTTTCTTTTCAGCCGTAAATGTGATAGCGATAGCGACAGTAATCCCATGATAATTAGAGAGGCTGATGAATCTCAAATGCTTCCTGTTGAGCACGATAACGTTTATGCTGTTTTTGTTACTTATGTTGAAATTTATAATAACAGTGTTTATGATCTACTTGATGAGGAGGATGTGAGAGTGAAGTAAGTTTGGAAGTTAAAAACCTGTAGATTAAACAAAAAAAAAAAAGACTGACATCATAGAGAACATTTATGACTCAATATTCCTTCAAACAGATCTTTACAGAGTAAAATCGTAAGAGAAGACGGTAATAAAAATATGTATGTTCATGCCGTTACTGAAGTTGAAGTCAAAAGTGCCGAGGAGGCATTCGACGTGTTTCAACGTGGCCAAAGACGACGCCGAGTAGCTCACACGGCTCTGAATGCAGAATCTAGCAGATCGCATAGCGTTTTTACTATCAGACTTGTACAGGTAGTCATTTATTTTAATTGAATTGAATTCTTTGGTTCAAGAGTTTCGTGAAATCGATTTTTTTAAGCGAAACAAACGGTCTTTCATTTCAGGCACCACTAGATTGTCAAGGGGAACAGGTAATACAAGATAAAAGAGTGATTTGTATTGGTCAACTATCGTTGGTAGATCTTGCTGGTAGTGAGCGTACAAATCGGACTAAGAATACTGGACAAAGATTGAGAGAAGCTGGTGATTTGTTTTCTGTTAAATAATTTGAGTGATCAAGTCTACTTCCAAAAGTTGGCAAATAGCACTGAAATACTGTTTTTTTTTTTTTTTTTTTTTTTTTTTTTTTTCAGGAAATATAAATAATTCTTTAATGACACTGCGTTCTTGCCTTGAAATATTGAGGGAAAACCAGACTCAGGGTACAACTAAGATGGTTCCATACAGAGATTCAAAACTGACGCATCTTTTTAAGAACTATTTCGATGGTGAAGGACAAGTACGAATGATAGTCTGCGTTAATCCAAGAGCCGACGATTATGATGAAACGATTGTATGGTTTTAGTTTTCTTTTGAATTATTGATTTAATTCGAAATTTTCTGCGACTCTTCCCTCACTACTTAATAACATTGTATTTTATTTTACAGCAAGTAATGAAGTTCGCTGAAATGACACAAGAAGTACAAGTTACTCGACCTACTGTGACAAAATTAGATCTTGGCTTTACACCTGGAAGAAGACAAGCTAACAAGGTAACCAGACTACAACAAGTTCCAGGAAAATTCTACAGGCAAATGGGTGTGACAATGTTTGATAAATTGAAAAAATTTAATAAATATTTTCTTCACAGATATTCAAAGAGGCAAAGACTAGGCTGGAAAAAGAACGACGACTCGATACCGGCGATTTAGATATCGATTTAGGCCTCGTGTACAGGTATATTATAGTTTATTAATATAAATCCATGCTGCATGTATTGTTCGCAAAGATTGTATGCCCTCTTAAATTTTGTAGTTAAAAACTCATATTGATTCCAGTCTCGGAGGACCGTTCCCAGAATTAGAAGTAAATAGCCCACACTGTGATCAGATAATTACCACTTTGATGCACTTTTTGGAACAACGTATCAACAAGAGAAATATTCTGCGCTCGGATTTGGAGCAAAAACGTAAGCTTTGGGAAAAGTAGGGTAAAACTTTCTCGAGAATTATTAACATGATAATATGTCTTTACATCTCATTACAGAAACAGACTTCAGGAAGATGCTGCTAACAGTAGAACAAGAGAATATGTCTTTGAAAGTTGAGAATGCTTCAGTTAAAGCTACTCACGAACAAGAAAAAAAGAAGGTAATTATTAGAATTTACTCAGAAGAATTTGACGAAGTTAATAACTCATTTTTTCCACAGGTTTCAGCTCTCGAAGGTCATCTTTGTAAAACGGAAGCTCAAATAGATAGTCTACTCCGTAAATTGAATGGTGCTAATGACACGATAAGAACATTGCAACAGGAAGTAAGTCGATCTTGAAAATGCAATTTTGAAAGTCTTTTTATTCCTCTGATTCATGGATGACCGTTATTATTTCCTAGCTCAAAGATCGAGACATGGTTCTGAATCAAAGGATAATAGATAGGCAAAGAGTAAAACAAAAGTATAACAGCAAAATGCAAGCGGAGACGGAGAAAATGTCTCGTGAATTAGACATAAAACTTCGACAACAACGTCAACATTTACAAGTATTTAGACAAAATTTTTACGTCCAACTCACCGTCTTTATTTTTCCTGCATATATCAGTAATAACTCTTATCCAACTGTGTTACAGAATCAAATGAAAGAGAAGGAAGATAAATTGCGACTCGTAAAACAAATTTTGGTAGATGAAACTAGCAGTACTTCGCTTGGAATTCAACCCAAAGATACTGTAGCAACTCCCAGTGATGCTGGAGAACCTGCAACCGGAAAAACAGAAAGTACTCACGTATCACGGAAGGTTAATATATCTTAGATTTATTGTTATTCTACTTGGAGAAAATAATTCATTTTCATTTTTTTCCACATCAAAAAAATGTTAAGAATGTAAGCAATTTTCTCTGATCATTCTATCTCAACAGGATAAAGTACCTGTAGCTAATCTTAGACACAGAAGATCACAAAGCGCAGATAGATGGGTAGATCATAGACCTGGCGCTCTAGTTCCGGTTGGTACAGTTCTTCAGCCTTTAATGAACCGTCGACGTAGTATAACTCGACTTACAGATCCAAAAGCCATAACTGAGGGAGCTTCAAGATACTGCCTTGTCGCTCAAGAACACGATACCGATGGAGAGCTGGAGACTAAATTATACAAGGTTGACATTTGTCTAAAGGAATTTTATCTGACACATGTCAGATCTTGATGAAGTTGAAACCTTTCGAGAACTTTTTCAGACCTTCTTTAAACGGTTTAATTAATTCTTACAGGGTGATATCGTACCGACTAGCGGCGGCGGAGCCCAAGTAGTATTCAATGACGTTGAATGTTTGAAACAAATGTCCCCTACTGCAAGAAGAAAGAGAAGCGGAGCTCCTAATTCTCAAACTAATAGGAACCCAGATTCTTCAGAGCATTGTCCTGCAGCTGTCGAAGCTCATAACAAAAGGCCTAGAATGTAAAGTCAGTGGTTATCATAGTGCCTATTCATAATTATCATCAAGGATAATGAAGATTTATAATAATATGGTAAGATTACTCTATCGAATTTAGATAATACATAAATTTTCATACTCATTAAACGGCAAGTTAGTATTCGTGGATCTTTCGCACTGCAGTTGAGAGAAATTGAACTTTTTTTACATTTTTTACTCGAATAACTTTTGCTAATAGATTTAGATCTATAATATACATAGGTATACAAAAACAAAAATAAACCGTTAGTATTATATTGTTCTAAGAATTTGTCTTCGTCTTTTCTCTCTGTTGCAATGTGTAAAAGGAGTCAGTTGAGAGTCGTAAGTAGTACAAACATAAATGCATACCATTTATTATCATCACAAATAAGATCAGAATCAATTTATATTTTAGTTTCCTTTTGGCGTACTAACTATCAAGTTAGTAATATTTGTCTCATTTTTCAATACTTTTAGAATTTTTTTATTTTTCATAGATCTAGCAAATTTAGGTTTATCGTTAAGATTGAGAAAATCTAGATAAATGTAATAAGTTATTACATTTATTTATATTAATAACTAATAAAGACATTTATTTGGTTCTCTTTATATATTCCATAATTTAACTAATATATATTCTGGTATAGTAAATAATAATAACAATAAATGAAAACTCTTGAATAAAATCTACTTTGCGTATTCTTTCTAGTACGATGAAATAAATCTAAATTTCATATAAACAGTGAATTTCCCATTATTTCATATTGAAAGTGTTCGATTATATGAAAGCAATGGATTGAATGAGACTGAATCATCTCAAGATGATAATTAAATTGTTAATTTTTTCAATTCTTATGATAATAATAGGTACAGCAATTCATTTACACAAGATAAAAATATTTCCCAAATTTGAAATAAATAAATTAACACGTTATATCAAAGATGTCCAATGTCTTCTATACATAATAATTTCTTATCATGTAAATTTTTTCCATTTGCAATTCATCTTTTATGCATATTCGTTGATTGATAATTACGTATTACGTAGTACTGCCAGATAATTCCATTTCCAAATTTTAAAGTATATTAAATGACATGAATTAAATACTGATATCTTAACCTTAGAAATGTTTTCTCATGAATTGGACCGACGAAATCACAACCGTCTTTCGTTTACCATCACATAAAAATATTTATGCTACATCGCGATTCTAAGATTTCTTTAATAACAATATACATGTGTATACAGATTTCTGGTTTAGCATACAAAAAGAAAAAGCGAAACAATTTGAATAAATAGATTTAAATGAGGTAATAAACAGTCTATAATGTGATTTATAATATTATCGAAGAAGGGAAAACAGTTATAAATTATCGAGAATGAAATTCACGTTATATTTAGGACAGGTGGCGGAGGCTCTATAATATAGTAATATAATTAATAGTCAACAATTATATCTGTCAGTTTGAAATCTTTTTCGATATTTTCATCAGAAAATTTGAATTTTATGTAGTTCTTCTTTCACAGATAGTAGAAGCGAGTTCATTTAATGATAAATCTTGCGTGACTATCGTTCTTTCGGTTTTTTTCTCTCTTTCTTGCAATTTTCATAATATCGCAATAATGCAGTTGTAATAATATAGTACATCTATCTACAGAAAATGAAATTATGTATCTTAATTTTTATTTATTTTTTTCATTTCAATATTCTCAGTACTATGCTGCTTGCATATCTTGTAATTTTCTGCACGATGGCATCTCAATGTTCTGCGCTCTTCGATGTAAATCTCTATCCCCAAAGTTTTGCGCTTTCCACATCATTGTTTCTCCTGAAAAAAATCCATTTCTTATTATGTAGATCTAATTCCACCATTCATAAATTCCAGAAATTCATAGTACGCATCCCAATCGATTGATGGAGTAAAAACAAAAAAAAACAAATTATTCAACACATTTATGTACATAAACTTACGGTAATTCTTTTCTCTATAACAAGCTTGTCTGAGATTATTCATATATTCTTCTTCAACAGATATTTCTAATCTTCTGAGACTCCCTTGATACTCGCTATGGAAATTCTCTTTAACGTAATAAGGAACTCTCATTCCTTGTGTTGTCCGCTGAATAGAGTATTTCCTGTATCAAGAGAATAAACAAAGAATGAGGAACAAAATACAAAAATTACATAATTATCATAAATTATTAAATACGGCATTCAAATCTTCAGATAACACTTACGCATTTGAATGTAAACTGTATACAGGATCAGAAATGAAGAAGCTGCTCATCATTGAAAGTACTATCAAAAGGAGTATGGGCAACATTTGGAGAAATGCTGTGTATCCGTTTGCTTGCTGAAAAATAAAAAAATAAAGAATTGAATTTCATAACATTCGAGGAAATAGGAGTATACGAAAGACAAAAAGAAATTGAGGAACTTATATCTTTCTCTGGGAATCGACTTTTATCGTTCAGCTTTGTTAAGTAATAAGAAGCGCACCTGTCCATGAGTGTGTTGTGCTTGAGCGTCGGTCTGTCTAGCCCACCGGCCCCCACCGCGTCTAACGTAAACATTCTGCTGTGGGAATCCTCCGCCAAAGAACATGTTGAATAACTCTTCTGCGGTAATGTCAGCTATCCAAGACAATATTGATGTTTATATTAATATATTTGTATGAATTTCGTATTCCAGATGAAAATTCGAATACGATTATCAAAGAAATTGAAAACAATTCTCCAGCCTTCATGACCCTCTCTTATTTTCAGGTCTCTTTTTTCGTAATAAAAATATGCAAAATTTTATAAATATCATAATCAAAAGATACAGGAGAGAACTTAATCATCGAGTAAATTTAATCAAACTAACTATTTTGGATTAAATGGATAAAAACGAACTACAAATATGTAAAACAACGACAAAAAGGATTCAGATAAAATCAATTGTTTCTCTCCTGTTTTCATGCTTTTTTAGCTATCCTGAAGTACACTTTTTATCATTCCTCAGAGTTAGGATAATAAGATGTAATGTAATTACCTTCGAAGCCACGTGTGTAATTATAATGGGAATGGGTTTGACGACTGTGAGCGCTCTGCACTCTCTCTTCTTCAGATCCGTAAAGATCATACTGTTTTCTTTTTTCGGCATCAGTGAGAACAGCTACAGCATTACCAATGGCTGCAAAGAAACAGTACGCAAGAAATTTAAAACAATGCATTGAATTTATGTTGCAAAAGTCCACAATAATTTGTGAATGAATAATAGCTATGATCAGTTTTTTTACGTGTGTGTTTGTGCAAATGAAATACCATAATACAAAACACTTACACAGTTACATTACTCCAAAATATAAAACTATTAAACAAAATTAATCACAACGAATAACTAATATAGTAATTATAAACATGATTACAAAACTAATTAGACATTAAATATTACTACTGCTTGGTTAAAACTTACCTTTGAAAGCTTCCGCTGCACCAGGAGCTTTGTTTTTATCCGGGTGTAATTGTAGGGCAAGTTTTTTATACGCCTTTTTAATATCTCCGTCGGTAGCTTCCTTACTTACGCTAAGAATTTCATAATAATCTTTGCATTTCTTGATCCTGTAGGACATATTTTGTTAATAATAATTCATATGGTTTTCCGTTTCAATGGAATTCGCGTTTTTGTCGGTTTTTGGTGATAATAATAAAGAAATGGATGCATAGAGATGGTAGTGAATTTTTTCCCAATACTTTTTAACGGCTTCAATTTGGTCCTTGGTGAAATCATTTGAACCGTGATGAGTTTGAGTTCCTTCCTTAGCACTCGCATGTCGTTTCCTGAGATCAGGCTCACCCTCAGATTTTGGATTTTGTTTAGAATTCATGGATAACTTTTTCAACAGATCTAGAGTGAACCAAAAAACTTTAATTACCTGTTTTTCGTTAGTTATATTTATTATTCAGATTATGTGTGTATTGTACTGCTATACGATTTTATGAAAACAAATGGAATTTGTATCAAGGTATGTAATTACATTAAACGGCGATATAACAAACATGTGATTAAAATCTGCCATTTTGGTCCCTAACATAAAATATCGAATTGCTTATATCATGTTCTAAGAATTCGAAAGTGTCAGTATTCGTCTCATGTAATATATTCTTGTGCTTTTCTTTTTCCTCTTCTCAATAAAAATTGATAGCTATTTCTAAATTTCGTGAAAGGTTAACGGAGTTATAATTCAGGCGATTTGTAAATTCAGGTGTGCTGTGTCAGTATTTCTGCATGTGTATGTATGTATGTATGCGTGCGTATGCCTGTGTATGATAAGATTGAAAAGACCACGTACCCTCAGCTTTTTTAGTTGGAAAGAGCTTCTGTGCTTTTTGTATGAATTTTTCAGCCTTGTCACATTTTCCCTCGAGAATGAACTGCTCGGCAAATTCAAGACATCGATCCGCTTCGTCTTTGTTGCTATCCATGATTGTTCTCTTTCTTTTTTCTTATTTTAACGAACTAGCACGGTCACTGCCTCTGGGTTTTAACGCGACGCAGTGACAGAGCGGAAAGTAAATACTAAATACATAAAATTACAGACTATACTAGTGCTGGTAGTTAATTTTTCATCACGGCCAGTTCTCAGCAGTTCAGTTCCATTTCCAGTTCCAACAATGTTACGTCATCGCATACGTCAATAATAATATCGAACCGCACAACCCGCAGGAACATCATGAACGACTCTCGAATTCAACAAATAATAACAATGATAATATGAATTCGGTGTAGATTTCATTGCCGTTATCGAGGCGCACTCGTGGTGTGGTCGCGCCGCAGCAGTTCTTTTCTCCCATGTCAAACCCAACGTGTTTTTTATCCGATATTTGTGCTCTTAAAGTAGGAGATATGGAATGCATGGATATCGTGAAATCTGAAGAAGCCCTAGAGCCTCAGGTTAGAGTAATGAATACCGTTCAACTACCGTAATGTTCAAATTATTTAATTTCAATGAGCCGGAATTTAGGTTAGGTCACAGGTCTTTGCATAGGTTATGTTGTTTACGTTTTACCGACGAATTCTTTTATACATGTGTAATACAATGTCATCAATTTATCCATCGCGCTAAGCATTTATTCAATATTTTACCATCAAACAGCCGCTCTAATTATTATTGATTATCATTCTTTTCATATTTAATCAATAAATCACGACCATCACGGCTGCTACATAACCTCTTTCATGCAATTGATACAGAATTAAGTATAATAACTAAACAAAATTTTTATTTCTCATTGAGACAAATATTAGTAAGACTTGTATTTCTTATGCCGTTTCGGTATCAAAACAGTTGGTATTATTTTTCCGATTTTGGTGCGTTGATATTATAAACTTCAGCTCCATTAGTTTTTGTTTACAGGACGATAATCAGAAGATCGACAAACTGAAGGAGGCTCATCTTCTTCTGAAGAAAAAATTAAGCTTATCTCAGTAAGACTTAGTAGATTTTTCTTATGCAAACTGCTAAGGAAATCAACTACTTAAATTATTTTAACTCACATCAATTATGCTGTTTCGTTTCTATCATTACTTTATTCATTTTCCATATTTCCCAGCGAATTAATAAAGCAATATAACGATAAAGTTAAGGAATGCCAAGCAGTCGGTAGAGAATTGGAGTCGGTTAAGGACAACTTGAAAAAACTAACGCTAAAGCATAATTCTTCATTATCAACAATCATGAAACTAGAACTAGTGAGTATATTATTCAAAACACAGTCAAAGAAACAAAAAAATTCGGATATTTTCTCAAAATTGAAATTTATTTCTTGTCATTTGTTTTGCCAGGAAAATGAAGCTTATAAACAAAAAATAGAACACTTTACAGAAATAGTACCTAAACAGGAGTCTACAATTGCTGCAGATAAACAACACTTGCAACAATTAATATGCAAAGTGCGGGAATTAGAACGGAAGGAGATGACGATTGAGAGAACAAAAAAAGCTGATATTCTAAAAGGTTCACACATTAATTTCTCACTAGTTTGAAGTTTAAGATGAAATTAATGAGATTTTTAGTTAATATCATTAACACACTTTTTTGATTCACAGACAAAGTTAAAACATTGGAAACTGAGTTGAAATCAGTTAAAGAATTACATAAATTAGAGATCAAACAAATGGAAATAAAGTTAGCAAAAAGTATCAGACTTGCCGAAGTCGTTAAGAATCAGAAAAAGGGTGAGCATTTGTTGAACAAAAAAATATTGTGTCTGGATGTTGTAATAAATTCAGTGAATTCATTTCAGAGATAAAAAATAGTCATACGAAAGGTACCTGTACAGGTAACGAGCTTGAACCCATCATAGTAAAGCCAAAAACAATTGAGAAAAGCACTTTAACAAATGAGTTTTACAGTATGAAAGACGATCCGTATCCATTATTTTGTTCGAAGTGTATGATAAGATTGGATCCAGTACCTCTGGATCAAATATTTAAACATATGTCGTCGTGCCCTACGATGATAACTGAGGTTCCATCTCCTTGCAAAGAATCTGGTGATTTTTCCACACATGTGATTTTCATAGTTATCTAAATTCTACAACGTCTAGCTGATTCAGATTTAAATATTGACAAATTTCAATGTTTCAGAAATTATTAGACTGCATACGACTCCGCGTACTCACGGTAGAACTGATTTTTCGAATCCTGAAGTAGTTGCTAGCAATATAAATAATTTTAATCAAAGTTTGGATTCTTCTGATAGAAATTCAAACGTTTCAAAATCTGATTTTCAAAGATTGGAACAAAAAATTTCTTCGTTAGAACGTAAATTACGTAAAAAAATGAAGACAGATATTCATCAAGGTGTTCCAAATTCATGCTGCAGAGGCTTCCGTTATCCTGACAATTGTTACCTAGGACCTTATCCGAATCTATTTCAACCTGGAGCTATGATACAAACTCAGGGTCAATTATTCCAGTACCAAAATGGGCAGGGAGATTCTAGGAATCGAAAAAGAAGCAGGAAAATCAGCTTCGAAAAATTGAACCGTCATGCCACGAAATTGAGAAAAAAACGAAAGCTAGACGACAGCACGTCAGAATGGAATATCGATTTTGTTCCCAGTAGAGAGCTCATAGACTCTGATAATGGGAATATTCATGAAAATGAATCAGAGCCTTCGAATTTACCATTGAGAACAGAGTCTTCACAGTCATATTCCTCCTATCATACTCTTCAGGCGCTTAAACGTTGTGAGGAGAATGACTCCTGCCCACCATTTAGAAAAAGAAAAGAAAAGAAGCAGACCACCTTATTTTCAACTGCTCGAAGCAGTCCACCAAGATTACCAGAGGATATGGATGAAGAATATTCTAAGGAATCAAGAAACGAGTCATCTGAAACATTTCGTGTGTTGAACAAGACGCTTAGTGATGAAGAAATATTCCAAAATAGTAAAAAAACACCTGAGCACGTGCCTGAATACGAAACGATAGAATGTGTTCCGAAGAAACGAGGTAGATCTTCAAAAAACGTTTCTAAGAACGAAGGAAAAGCATCAGCGAAAAACTCATTGGTGAAAAAGATAAGAAATTTGAAAAAGAATTGTAATAAGAGCAAGCCTTTGGTGAGCAACATTTCATCTGGGAATAACAATGCCAAGCAATTAGCAGTCAATAGTTTAACTAAAATTGAGAATGCTCAGGTTTCAAATAATAAAGATGAGTATTGCCCTGTGAAAAAGCACAGAATAGCACACAGTGCTCGTAAAACAGAAAGTGATTTAGTTTGTGAAGGAAATAATAGGAGTACTTTTAAAGTAAATGATACTAATTTTGTAAATACTCATTCCAATGAAGATAACGCAGAGATTGATACACCAAGCAAAACTATTTCGACAATGGGAAAATTGGATAATTGCAAAACAAAAATTGATATTCCTGAACGATTATCAGAAAAAACCTGGAAACCTGTAGTACATGAAAATAGTCTGTCATATGCTGCTGATAATAATTCTACTAGATTAGTAAAAACTCCAGGTCGAAGATATTTAAAATCGGATGAACCTGTTGTTGCTGGGGAGAAAATCATGTCATGTAGAACGGATATGGAAACTGGAAATACATCAAATGATGTACTGATAAATATGAGCAGTGATTTGGAGGATAAAACTATAAATAATGGAGAAGACTATCCTCTTCAACCCTGCATTTCAATACCGAAAAAGTATTTAGATACGGCAGGTGTTGATGAGCTTCATGCAGAAAATAATGAATTAGAAATCCCAGAGGAATGTTGGATAAATCGGAGCACAAACACAGACAAAATTAGTATTAATGACGGTCGGCCGAGGACATTAAGATCTAGAACAAAGACAATAAAATCTAGTGATAAAGATTCGTTGTTGAAGAATGATAGCAAAGATTTGATGGATAAAAGTTCAGAGATTAATAATTCTGAGAACCTATCGCAAACCTCAAAAGCTGAGTTCAGTGAATATGTAGATAATGTTCATCCCCCAGAATCTATAGACAATGAAATATCGGACTCTCTTGATAAGTCTGAAGAAACGAGGAATGCAACTTTAGACAATAATAAAACATTGCCTCTAGCAGTAAATCGGAAATATAAAAGAAGAACTAGAGTTCAAGTGACTCCTGTAAGTCCTATGAGAGAGCTAAGATCCAGGAGCATAATTTTAAGTCCTTCAAAACATTTGGTTGTACAGAATTTTGCCGAAGATGAAACTAATCGAACAAACAATAGTATGAATGAAGCTTCAACAGAAACAGCAGAATTATCAGTAACCGATGGGCTTGGTCCTAGAGCTTTATTCCAACAACTTTTAATCAGAAGAACAAACGCTCAAAAACAGAATCGATGTGGTAAAAAAATGGTGAATAAAAAGTTACAACAAAGAAAAGGTGAGTAAGTTTATACTCAAATTACAAAACATATGAATAAATGAAAATAATCAGCTCATATTAACACATTCATATTTATACTTAGGAAATTCGGTGCTGAATGAATTGACTAAATTATGTGAAGATCCAGATTGGAAAAACGAATTACTTTTCGCAACAGTCGAGAAATTATCAAAATTTAAAACTCATACGATAGCAAAGTGAGTCTATAGCTGGTGTTTCTGCTTGGAAATATCCAATATTATGCAAATGACATATTAAAATGTGGTTTTTTTTTGCATCCTCCACAGATGTACGATAGACTTTTTAATCGCAAGAGCAGAAGATGATGAAAAATTAGATCGAACCCATACACCACCAGCTCCGTTGTTGTCAAAAACACAACAGCGACTATTAACATTGTTGGTTGTTCTGAATCGGACGATACCTAATATCATTCAGCTCGTACAATCTGGAATTGTTTTCCGGCTTTTCAGGCTTGGCCACGCACCTGAGGTCAATAATGGTTCAATTTATATCTCAAGTTAAAAATGAAAAAATGTAACAGAACTCTATTTTATACTGTCTATTCTTTACTTTTTTTTATATAATTTAACAAATCATTTTATTTGCAATACGCAGGTGAACGTTATCACGGAATTAACTCGGGTGTTTACGGCATCAGCAAGAATACAAAAAGATCGAGAAAAAGTGAGGATCCTGTGTTGTGACGCTCTCTATTGTCTCGGTTTGAAAGCAATGCCTGTTATTTACACTAGTCTCACTAGCTGGCCAGAGGTATTCCCCATGGAGGGATCTAGCAGCGGTAAGAATCTGGATTAGATATAATTTATCTGCTAATAAAATTGGATGCAATTTGTGTGGAAAATAGAACTAGAAACAAAACAATTGAATGACGAATTCTTATTTTCAGACCCGCTGGTTCTGTGCATAATCGATTCAATAATGACGAAGACGGGTGATATGTCGTTCCCAAAATTCTTTGCTCTGAAAAAACTGTTGACAGGATACTATGGCTACGAATCTAGCGGCTACGTAACTAACGATTTAGCAAAAAAATTTATGACTACTTTGAGAGGTATATCAGATATTGTTTATTATCATAACTAAAGGAAAAAAGAATGGCCAAAGGAAGTTTGTTTAAATTGGTTTTTATTTTTATTTTTCTGTTTCTTTTATCTAGAAAAACAACAAAATGGTTTAGACACGGCGATAATAGTGCTTTGCAAACAGAAAGGACCCGAATGGGCTTACAACAATATCATTCAAGGCAGTTTATTGCAAATGATTATTCAAAAAGCGCACCCATCTATTTACGATGCGTTTTGTCTTCTGGGTTTGTAATTTTTCATTGTTCCTTTCATTAGAATCAACGTGACACTGAATTTTTATCAATTCAATGATTCCAGGAAATATAATGCGATCGTTCCCTATTGAGGATAAGAATGGTTTGATAAAAAACATTCTCGAACAGCTTTGCGCGTTAATGGAATCTGGTGAAGGTAAAATTTTCTTTGCAGATTATAAAAAAAATTGTAACACATAATACGTGAATGATTTTATATTATGATTAAAGGTACAATGCAACAGCAAGAGGGTGTGGCTACTGCGCTCTTGAGTTTAACTCGACACAATCCAACCGTTGTAATTAATACGTTATTGAACTGGGCGCCCAGCGAATCATTGTCGGAAATAATGTCCCGAAATCTTAGTGGATTATTGAATAATTTCTCAAATCGTTGGTGGCAGAATAAATTATCACAAAAAAAAGGTACAAAAATATCTTAAATCTGAAGCCAATAAGTGATTCATGATACATACGCCTATGGAAACCTGCTGATAACTTTCTTATATAAATTGTCACGAGTATAAGTTTCTGTCGAAGGTTGATACATCGATTTTGATTTTCAGTCAATATATTCCATTCCTTACTGATGCCGAATGTATAAAATATTGATAAATTTATCATTTGCTTTGTCAAAGCTGAAGTATTGTTCGGAGTCTCCCAATTGTGAAGAGAACTCATTTTATATTATCCTGTTGTTATTATTTTTTTTTTTCTTCATATATTGAATTATCATTGTACATAAATTGCATGGGATTCAGATTCTGTGTTCTTAGAAATGAAAACATCCGTATTGGTATATTCGTTACGTAATGGTATTTAAAGTGCCTCATCCCCATTTTAGCAAATACAATAACAGATTGTGCTAGGAAAAAAGAGTATCGCGTTTTTTTTTTTTTATTTTTATTTTTTTTTTGTTTTTCTTTTTTTGTGAAACGAAATGGAAAAAAACTGTAATAACAACACATGACGAGGCTTCAAATTTCATTAACTCGACTGTTGGAAAATTCATTGGAAAGATTTTTTTCTCTCGTTGTCAGTATTAGGCTTTTTTGTTTCATAGTTGTAAGTAGTAGTTCGTTATCGTACTACTACACTACAACGATAAGATTGTTTTTGATTATGTAATAATGATAATGGTAATAATATGTTAAATTCGTAAATGTTATGTATTTACAGTTGCAATTGTAAGTACAAAAGAATTTCAATTAAACATAATAATATATTAACTATATTACCGTTATTTTATTTATTTGCTTATTTATTTTGCATAGCTGTTATTCATGGGATTTCATTTCCACAATATTTTTCAATCTGATATATACTATTCTGAAAAAAGGAAGAAAGGAGAAAAAAAACCGCATCAAATAAATTAAAATGAACAATAATTTGTATATTTTTCTTCCTTCGAATCATCGTATTGTTGCCTGTTTCAAATTTGATCAAAATTAAAATTTATTCATTTTTTGTATTTTTTTTTTCTGCTATTTGTAGTATACACAAACGAATGATAACAATTAACAATTTTGCAATCAGTTAAACATGAAAACAAAGAAAAAGGAAAGAACTACAATAACAATAGTAATGATGACAGAAAAAAATAAATAAATAAAAATACAAAATAGAATATAATAGAGTTGGTTGATTGATTGATTGATTGGTCGAGATTGATCGATTTAATTAACGGATCAAATGTTTATTGGCCGTTTAGCTCGATCCCATAAATACTCCCAACATCTAACATAGGTATGTACTAACATAGGTATGTATTGTACTAACATATTTATTATTTTATATCAGCTTAGAAATTGAGAAAATAGCCATACTTACGAGACATAGAATTAATTTTTGTTTTTTCTATTTTTTAAATAAGACTGAACAAAATATACAAGTATAATAAAACAAAATCGGTTGAAACGATAATACTATTACTGCGGACATAGACAAATGTGCATTAGATACCAATCTATTGCACGAACGATAACTAACTATTATCCGTGTTCCTCTCCAGGATATAGTGTATTGTTCACTTTATTATTGAATGTCGCAGTAGAGGAAAAATAAAATAAAAATGGACAAAAAATTGAATATTAAATAATAATAATAATAATAATAATAATAATAATGACGATGATAAAAATGAAAGGAATATTTCAAAGATACCACTGATCGCAGTATAATAATAGTTACAATGTAATTATATGTAATATAAATAATAGTAATAGTAACGTTAGCGTACCAGTCAATAGCAATAAAATTAGAAAAAACGAATTTAATAAATAAACTAAATTTACTGATCATTATTTGCTTACGCTATCAATTGAACATTTTTGGGAAACAAGATTACAAGTTGGTTTGATTTTTTTTTTTTTTCTTTTTTTTATAATATAATAATATTTGATAACCTATCTCATAAGCTTCCATATGCAGGGCACACTACCTATTATATTATAGTTTTTAGTACATGTATGCATGTGTGTATGTATGCATGTATACATTTTTTTGAATTATTTATTTATTTATTTTTTCTCTTTACAAAAATAATACCAACAATGCGTGTTGCTTATTCATAGTACATTGTTGAATAATGATTTCTCATCTCTTTCTTTTTTATTTCGTTTGATGAATGGATGAATTAATTATATATTATTATTATAGATAATAATGGATGAATAATTGATTGATTGATTGATTGATTGATTGATTGATTGATCGATCGATCGATTGATTGATTGATTCATTCATTCATTCATTCATTCACTTTCTCCTTTTGAGCTAACGTATAACAATATTAGCAGTTTACTTTGGATTTATTAAATTAAATTTCAATTCAATTTTATTAGTATTATTACTTTCAATGACGTTATTACATCGCTTTGGTACATTTACAACGGACAGCTATACTTTACCGTACCATAAGTTACTGTAATCGTAAGAAAAAAAACTAAATGATCCTATTCGTTGATCAACAAAATCAAATTAACTCCACCCCAGGACTTTGAAAAGTGGAATCTTTATTTCATTATTGAGAGAAAATGAAAAATAATGACATCGAGATATGTATTTCATAATAAAAAATTGAAAATCTCTAAATTTATAACGTCAATTAAATAATGTACACGGATTTAAATTAATAATAGTATTCATATTATTAGTTTAATAAATCCTCAATGAAAAGAATTAGTAAATAGAATATATATAGGATTGCAAAAAGAAATCAATATGATATAAATAACATTTGAGGATATATTAGGTGGCACCCACTCATAAATCAAATACTATTGAAATTTTCTACACCAAAAGTATGATTTCTTTGATATAACAGGCTCTAATTGTAGAACTTATGTATGAATAACATATACTGTATCAAACGGAAAATTTGTATCTCTCTTTTATTTTTATTTGCTTTCTTGAATTTCACGATACTATACAGTGAACCAAAAATGGGGGGGGGCCCTTGATTTGGACCAAATCAGAATCTCAATATCATATTCCTTCGCAATATGTATGTTTGCATTTGGAAACATAAAAATCCACGGATCGTCGTCTTTTTGCATAGAATAAGACCCGTTGAAATTTATACCGCTAAAAAACTTGACGGTACTTGACTTATGTAATGGACCAGATATAATTAATTCGTGATTTGATATTAAAGATATTGTTAATAATTATAATATATTTTAATTATCAAAAACAAACTACTTTTGGTTGCGCGGAGAGCTGTCCGATGTATTAAAATGCCACCACTGACTTCTACATGTGTGTTATATAAGTATATTTAACCAAATTTTAGGTCAAGTTACAAAGTTTTTGTTAAATTAATAATTAGCTCTACTACAAAATTTTCGTACGTAAACTACTGCTAGTCCAAGATATATAATTGTCTACCGATCTCTGTCCTACCTAGTGTACAATAGTTCAGTTTCACTATTCTTTTCCTTTCTTTTTCTCGATTTCCTTTTATTACTTGTTAATTATTGTTATATTACTACGTATTGTTTCTTCTTTTCACATGGTTGGAAATATTTTCTTGGTGTGTACATTCATAGTATTATATATTATAGTAGAGACAATTATGGTTTTATTTAGGAAGAAGAGTAGAAAAACAAAGGCCACCGCTGGCTCCGCCTGTTGCATTCGCACGCTCTTATCGCATTCATTCATTCTCATGATTTCTTTCGCTCGTCACACGCATACTATATCTAACATGTATCCTTATGAAAAGTTATTACAGTGATATTATAGATAACTTTAATAATATTAATGATAATAATAAATTAGGAACCAAGTACAATATATAAAGTATGATGAAAAGTTAAATAAGAGATACAATATTTACGTTATTTTTTTTCTTTTCTTCTTTCCGTTTTTTTCTCTTCTACCTTTACAATTATCATTTTTTTATACAAAAAAAAAGAAAACATAATATTATAGTATATACCTATACCTATATATATAATATATAAATTAAATAGATGATAACATATGATAATATGAGGCCGCGCTAGTTCGTGATATTTGGATGGATAGGGCTACTTTCTTCGAAGGAACTTTATTTAAATATTTCGTAACAAGGGCAAGGTAGAGGGGAAGGAAGGCGGGGAAGGAGGATAGGATATGAAACTTGTGACCAATTTATATGATAATACATTAATAAGAAAATTAAATCTTACCTTAATGATATAACATACATACCTATATTTGTTTATATTTATTTATTCATTCATTCATAAAAATATATTTATCTATTTATTCATAAGGAAAGTAAAATAAAATAAAATAAATAAATAAATAAATAAATAAATAAATGAAGAAATAAATACAAACGAATGTATTAAATAATATTTTGTGTACAATTTATATTTGATAGAAGGCGACGAAGGAAATGGAAAAAAAACGAATTGTTCCATCGTATAGTAGTAGTAGTAGTAGTAGTAGTATTATTAGCAGCAGCAGCAGCAGCAGCAGCAGCAAACATGGTAGCGGTACCACTACTTATACTAGGTGTAATATATCTACAAATATACAGAATTAATAATTGGATAATAGCTGGTAATTTTAATGTTTTTTACTTTTTATATTTATTTGTTTATTTGTGTATGAGTGGACGTGTGCGTGTGTGTAGATCGCGTGTGTGTGTGTGTGTGTGTAGATCGTGTGTGTGTGTATGAGCGTGTCCAACGTGTGCGTGTTCGTTTGCATGTATTATTTTTAGGAAGTAGTAACAATAATAATAATAATTATTATTATTATTGTTATTATAGATACACTATATATACTATAGTATACGTTATCTAAATTAAATTATCGTTTTATATTAGGTGTTACCATTATATTATAACATGTTACTATTATTTTTATATTTACTTATAAATATAAAATACAACAATGGATTGGTGTCTGCAAGTGTATAATATAACATAATTTTGGTTTGTTCGTTTTTCTCTGTTGGTCTCGCAATTAATTCAATTTCAATATACTATTATTTATTATTCATATTTGTGTGTAGGTATACGCATGTATATTTATTCGCAACAGACTCGACGTATTGTTCGTTTCGCATGAATACCTAAGTGTTTAATTATTTTTAATCAATATTTTTTTTTCTTCCTTTTTTGATTTTTTTCTTCCTTTCAATCGTGTTAATTTTTTCTTCTTCCTATTTAGGCACGTGGGGGCAGCCCTAAAGCATAATTTACTATTTACATAAGAGGCCTGCCTCACGCTCGTTTCATTTATTTATTTATTCATCTATATTCGGTTTTAAATAAGTTAAAGAATTTTAATTACTACTACTTGTTGTGTTTTTTTCTTCTTTCTATCTTCCTTCCTTCTTTTATACAAGTAAATTGAATTCATTACCATTATTATTATTATTTCTATTTTATGTAGGCACCGATCTCATAATTAATTAATTAATTAATCAATTAATTCAATTTAAAAAATTATAAAAATTATTATCTTAAGAATACTCAAAAACTAAATTTTTTTCTCCCGAATAGATACAGTAATGGTTATTGATTAATTGATTGATTCATTTTTTTATCTGATATTCCAAACTTTATGCTGTTTTTTTTCTGCTCAACTTTCTTTCTTTATTTTTGTCTTCCTTCATCTCTCTACTGTAGCTCGATAATACAGGAATATTAATTTTTTCATTTTCAAACTTTCAATCTAAAAACAAAGAAACAAACCAAAAACGGACAAAGCGAGAGAAAAAGAGAGAGAGAGTGGTGGAATTAATTCAAAACAATAAAAAAAGAGGAATTTTTTTGTTTGTTAAATATTGTTTTCCGTGGCTTATCTTCAATATTCAAAGCGTAGGACAAAACAGAGAAAAAAAATCACGCTAGGTGCCATGTTAGCTTCTTTTTTTTTTGTTCTTTTATTTGCTGTTTTGAAATACGCTTACGTATGTATATCGATATAAACCGCATGGTTCTGGGAATGTTTTGATAATAATTATTATGCGTAGATATCTATTAATTTATTCATTAATTATTTACTCATTTAGTTATTCATTTATTTATTCTTGTCAAGGGCTAGGGCCCCCCGCAACAGCAGCAGAGTATCAAGTATTCATAAAAAGTGCTCCAGAAAAAAAAAAAGAAAAAAGAGATGGATATTCTTTGTTGTTTGTTATATTACCATAATGAATATTGGTATCGTAATAAATCCATTTTTCTAATTATCTTAAATCAATAACTTAATCTTCGAATCAATATAAATCAACATGATATTTCATTTATTTTATTTTCTTTCTATCTCCACTTTTAACTATTATCGTTTATTTATTATTATTATTGTATTATTATTATTGGTATTATTATTATTATTATTATTATTATTCTACTATAGTTAGTAGTAGTAGATTAACTTTTATTTGTTGTTTTTTTCGTTTCCTTTCTTTTTTTCATTCTCTCTCTATCTTTCGCTACCTCAATTCAATATATGCCTTATCATCATCATCATTATTATTATTATCATTATTATAATCATACGTTTTTTCTTCCTATTTGTTCGTCTTCTAATTGACATACGCAAAGCTAAACTACTAGATAGGTATACCGTCATTAAAAACGAGGATTAAAAAAAAACATTATATATATGTACCCACATATATATAAATATCTTTCTTCATCAGTTTGCGACCTTACTTTTTACTTCTACTTTATTTTACTTTTTTTACGTTTCACCAAGGTAGAGAATGAGTCTCGTCAGCTTTGTGTTTCGTTTTTGTTTTCAAAACAATACTGAATACGTCCATCTTCATTTTCTTCGTCCCTTTCATTTTCGTTACACTATACTTTTCTTGTTCTCTCTATATTTCTGACTTTGTTCTTGTTCTCTTCTGACTTATCATTGATTCGACCGTTTCCCTTCGCTGATCGAAGCCATTCTCGTTGATTCCGGTGAAGTATAATTCCACCCTGGCATTCTTGTTTGTTCTATCGACGGGCTTGTCGTCTAGGAAGAATGGAGAGAATGAAAATACAGAAAACTTAGTGGGGAAAATAAACAAATTTTATAGATGCGTCAAAATTGCAGAAAAATTCTTGAATAATTTGATGTTTCAAAGTTCTGTATATACCCGGTGTTCTGAATTGTGGCTACTCAAAGCTATGCAAAATCTGAATCAAGATACACTGTTATACACGGTTGGCAAACAGAGAAAATCTCACTTCGAGCGGTCACGGTTCAATGCGCTTGGGTCTACATGATAATTGATAATTAAATGGGAAGAATTTCTTACGGGATTGTTGCCATTTTTAGCCATAAATATCCTTAACGATCGACCATGATTACTGAACGGCCTCAATTCTGGATCTCGGCCAGGTCCATCGACGGTGTCGACATTACTGCTGGAATATCAAGATTATTAATCACCCTCACAAATATATCACATATTCATAATAACAATAATTATCCGAAGGATTTTCAGACAATTTTCAAACGTTATTATATACATCTCATTTTATTTGTTTATTTATTGTTTCCTATGAAATAGAATTAAATGAACAGAAATGAGACATTGTTAATCATGGTAGCGGTATTAGTAGTCATAGTATTCCATACCTGGAACGTAGTTCCTTCTGTTTGCGTTTACAGTGTATATAGGCAGCTATGCAAATAATAACAACCAAAAATACTGCTATGGTAGCGCCTCCTGCTATACTGGCTGTTTCCAACATCACACGTTGCCGTGAGGCTGAAAAAAATAAGAAAAGTTTTCGCTATTTGTTTATCTAATAATTCATATTCTCATTCTCATTCTCACTCTTAGAACTGTACAGATGAAAAGATCTCGACGGAAGTACATCATCTTTATTATTATTAAGAGTTGTATTAACTCGCAAATGAACTCTCCCAACTCAATCAATTTACAATCAATGAATCAACAAATTTCATTTTTCTCTTCCTCCCTCGCTATTTAGCAACTTTGAACCTCATACAAGCAACTCTAACGATGGGGGAACATGAAAGGTGATTCTTACATAATCCAGGTATAACTGTTGAGAGAGTTCGTTTTAGGTTTTGTTGATATTCAATTTAATCTTTTTATCCCCTCCCCCCCCCCCCCCCCGGCAAAAATGAAAATAAGATAAAATTTAACGTGAGATACTTACGTAAGTAGGAACCGTCCAAATCCTTGAATTCGCATCTCTGTCCTATGTATCCATTCGCGCATCTGAAAATAATTTGAAAATGAATTAAAACAGAACGAACAGAGAAAAAAAATTCCAATCAAATAACAATTCTATTTGTAAGTCTTCATTTGCATAGGTATATGTATATATAAATTATACACCGCAGCTACAGTACTTATAATATAAATTTTTGGTTACAAATTTAAAAACATAAAATGAATCACTGCGATATTCACGTGCAATCGGAAAACTTTTTTTTTACGTGAATGGGTTTTTTTTGTTTGTTTCCTCAATTTTTCAGAAATCTGTACCATGTGTCGTGCGAAACTGTGATTTCGAAGGGTTTATTCCACATGCGAAAATTTAAATTCGAAATTCAATGACTTTTCGCTAATTCTCTTTTTTTCTCCTGTTTTCAGGTGTATCTTTTGTCGTCCCTCTCTTTTTTCACCATCTCATTTTTCTAATCGTTGAATTAGAATTCTATTTATTTATTTTTTCCCCCTTTTTTCTTCCGATTCATGCACACTCGTTGAGTATAGGCATCAAAGACGGCGACAACAAAAATTCGGGAACTACCGCATTGGAAATTGCAAAATTCTTTTCTTCCTCTACCCTCTTCCCCCTCTCTCTTTCTTATCTGCGTTCTAAATGTTATCTTTGAAAAAAATGTTCGTGCCGTCGGTACCTGTACACTTATTATAGCTGTATACCTTATCGTTTGGGTTAATTGGAAAAGACCGACGAGAAGAAAAATGTGAAAAAGATAAATGCAAAAAAGAAACCGAAAGAAGGCGAGAACGGCGGGGGGGGGGGGGGGGGGGGAGAATAGAAAAAGAAACACGGAAAATGCGAGGGTTCGGTGTGAATCACGCGCGGGATCAGGGATGAAAACCGGCGGTAGCTATATTATACTGTCGGCGTGTCCTTTAGCCAGAGGGGGGTAGGGAAAAATGTTCTTTTACAAGAAAAAAGAAGAAAAAAATTGAAGAATGCATAATACTAAATTATACGTAAGAAGGGAAGATCACGAATGAGTAGTAGTAGAAAAAGCAGAAGAAAAAGAAGAATGAGAGGAGTGAGTGGCCGTCGGAATGCGTTGATCTTTCGCCTTTATACTGTGTTATAAATATACATATCTATACTATAAGTATACCTAGAGGCCTATAACTGCAATATATATATATATATACATATATATATATATATATATATATATATATATATATATATATATATATATATACACATATATATCCGCGTGTATGTGTGTGTGTGCGCGCGGGTGCGCGCGTGTATAGTATTCGTATTTGTCACAGTGTATTAGTGTAGCAGCATAAGTAGCATAGTACTAACTTGGCGCGTATAGTTCCTGGGGGACTTGGGAGGTCTAAAGAGGAAGAAAAAAAAAAAAATACGAACCACCTACAAACAGTTCTGCTTCAACTCTCCAACTCTGTTTCTTTCGGATTCCCTCACTAACTCTATCTCTCTTCCTCGTCACTATAGCTAATACTATAACTTTTGAAGGAATTTTTGGCAGACGTGTTACCTTGAAGAGGGTAAGGATTAACCCCCGCGGCACAAAAACGCGTGTGTATATAACAATAACGACGTTTGCTACTTATACTTACTTATGTATATTTATCATCATCATCATCATTATTATTATTATTTTTATTATCATTATTATTATTGTTATTATTATTATACCGGAGCAACAGCAACAGCTACGCTTCGCTACCTCACATACCTATCCTACACCTACACTCGGAGACTAGATATAGTATACCTTGTACCATACACAAGTATATAGATATTTATAATGCATATTTACCCGCAGGAAAATTTACGCGGTATCGTATACCTATGTATATACACGACGAATGAAATTATTCCATTCCCTTATAATTCTTTTTCTCTCATTCCTGCAACCGAGTAACCTCCCCCGGGGCCCTCCCCCGCCCCGTCACATTTCCCCTGCCCTCAAATAGTATAAAATCGCAGGACATTTCAACGTCGTTTCCCCTTTTCATATAGGAATATGTTTGTACAACCTTACAATTAGTGTCTAAGTATAATAAGTGTACAGATATACCTATAACTCATAACCGTACAACGGATTGTCGTAGTTTGTCTCTTCGGAAAAAGATTTGCCGAAAAATCTGCACACCCGCCGCAAGCATTTCCATTCTTTTGCGTTATACATGTAGTTACCAACGCATACGAATCTTGCAGTTGTAGTATAGCACTCTGCGAGTTTATTCGATAAAAAGGGGGGGGGGGGGGGGGGGAATAAAAAGCAGAGGAGATATTCAAATGATACAAAAATGATGTAAAGGTATGTGTGAAAATCTGCGATGAAAGAAAAAATTCTCTACTATTTTCCGTATTCTAGATATACATATAACTATATTTCTTTTTTGAATAAAATTGCATCATGCGGGATTGCGTAGATATCTATGTACCTAACAAGTAGGTACTATTATACCTATATTTTACCGTATTCAATAGCATTATGTTTTACTTGTTTCTAGTTTCTTTATCCTGTTTTCTTTTCATTTATTTTTTCGCGAATCACCGATCACCGTTGCGGCCGCTGCCCTGGTGCAGCAGCGGCGCGGCGGTCGGATATAAAATATACAAGCATAGTATATAGTATACCTGTACTATAATAGCTATATTATAATATAGCGACAATTTTTTTCATCATTACATTTATCATTATCATTATACCTATATACAGAGCAGAGAGAAGAGAACTTTGCTCTGCTGTGCTATATGCTATTGCTCTGCTCTCTCCTCTTCTATCCTCCTATTGCTATTGCTCTGCTCTCTCCTCTTCTATCTTCCTATTGCTATTGCTCTGCTCTCTCCTCTTCTATCCTCCTATTGCTATTGCTCTGCTCTCTCCTCTTCTATCCCCCATAGTTGTATACTTGTATACTCTAATACATATACGACTACACTACTACTACTACTACCTATGTATAGAGGGAAAAAAATGCGGCGGCGCAAAGCGATCAAGGTTCATTCGTTCGTTCGTTTGAGAAAGACAGCGTTACCTTCCCACGGTAATTACTGCTTTCCTGACCACCGTCAAACTCTCGGTATTGAAGCTATACCTCTACACACCGCGGTCCGCGCGCCCGTTTACTCCGCAGGGTTTTGTTATATTGGTATAGGTACCTGGAATATTTTATTTTTCATTTCGCTTTATCTCGATTCTTTTCTTTTCTCAGCTTTTCTTCTCTTATCCAGTGTTGTTTTTTTTGTTTCGTTTTTTTTTTCTTCTTTTTTTTTTACTTCAATCGTCGCGGTTGCCCGAAACAACTATACCTATACCTATAGGTTAGGTATATAGGTATACCTATGTATAATATGAGAAAAAGTTTTCGGTGTGAATTTTGTTTATTTATACGGATAGTTTTTGTACTTGTTTTTTTTCGCTTTTCTTTTAATTATACCATACCTACCAAGAGAACTTCATTATAACTATATTGAGTATATCATAGCTATCATAGTATATCAACGGGAATTCGTTTCGTATATATAGAGACCCAATTATATAGGTATGGGTAGATACAAATTTTTATTCATTTCTTGGTCACATCGGAGTAACGATCTACCGCATGTATAAGTTCATAAATCGTTGACTGAACAAAATCACGAGAAATATAACTGATATCAGCTCTTTCGAATTTCAAAACCAGAACCGTAACCTACTATGTGGTATATATACGGGTCGCGCGGTCTCAAAAATTGATATTCAGCCTCATCATACGCATTGCATAGAGAGAATGATGAATCTAAGAAAGAATTAACCAAAATTGTGTGTGTTTCTTTGCTTCTTTGATTTCCCGTTTTCTTTCCCTAATTTTTCAAGCACGTACTCTCGATCTTTCAAATTATGATTATTATCATAGGTAAGTATTATCCGATACTTGCGATAAATGATGATAATGATAATAATCATTCATACAGTTACCTACTGCATATGTATATGTATAATAATATAGTACAGGTATAATATATACTTATATACCTATTATACATTATTATGTAAAGTATGAATACACTCACAAACAATTGTAGAGAAGCGACTCGGCGATTTTAACTGTGAAACAAGTAGCTCCGTTCAAACAATACCATTCCGCATAGTCAGGTGGACAAGTATACATGTGGAATGTGATATTGGGTCGAGGCGTCGGCGTCGGTGGTCGTGGCTTCGGCGTCGACCGTGACGAGCATGCATCTGAAAATGAGTAAATATAAATTAATTAAAATGAATGAATTTGTAATAATAATAATAATCATCATAGAGAGATCTATATGTTGACACAACAAAATTACAGGGAATAAGCGATATCGGGTGAAATTTGTCGATGAAAAATAAAAATCATCGTATCTCTACACGATTTTGGAAATCCCCGAAGCCCCGCCCGACGTCATGGATTTTTCCGTGAATCTCTCACGTTAACGTTCGAAACTTCAACCCGATGATATTGTATACTTGTACAGAGCCAGTATCGATAAATATTAAACCTACATAGCTTGAAAATAACTCGGTCCCGCTGAAAACCTGCAGAATTACAAATCTCGCGCTAAGCTAAAAACGAAATGTATTTCAGTAGGTATGTACCTAATACCCATATATACCTACTTTATCGTACCTATGTACTCATCGACGCCACTTTATTTCTCACCTGTTTATATTACATACCGTTCTATTCATACACAATATGTACATATAGCTATACTATAAGTGTATTATGTATGCGTGCCGACTACTGTATAGTACACGTTCAAAAATATCAATCAATTAAATTACACCGCGTCAAAAGGAGCCGCTTTTATACACGGGACTAAATCCTCAAAGGTATTTATACGTGTGTGTGTGTGTGTGTGTGTGTGTGTGTGTGTATATATAGATATACAGTATATGTCTATATTGTATACTATATATACCTATAGACGTCAAACTATAGGTACTATACGTCAATTAAGCTGGCTAACAAGTTTACCGGCAAAACTCACTTATCCCATTACCCCGCGCGCATAATACCGCACCGCAGAGGGGTAGGTCGGTACACTATACCTATACACGTATTATTATAATACATGTGTATGTACGTGTGTATTAAAGTGCAGAGTGTGGCGGTGCAGCCGCAGCAAGAGCAGGAGGAGCAGCAGCAGCAGCACCGACGAGAAAGCGTTTGTCAAATATAGAGGTGCTTTAGACCCCCCCCCCCCCCCCCCCCCCCGGAATGGTTCTAGTTTTGGTCAAACATAAAAGAGACGATATTCTATGCCCCAGGGGAGTGTCTGCTTGCTCGCTTGCTTTGGTCGCCTTGCTTGCTAGTTTGGCTCGCTTGCTATACGTTGCGATGCCATGCATCGCGATGCCGTCGGTCCCTACTCTACCCCTGCGCGCCTTGCCTCTTGCTATGCCCTGCCCTGTTTGGACATAAACTCTCTCTGTCTCCCTCTGTCGTTTTCTCTCCTTTTCTCTCATAGCTACGTTATATCTCCGAGCTCGTTTCACCTATAATAACACGGTGGTTTCCCTTGTACACCGAGCATCGAGCATCGAGAATCAGTATCGAAGCAATAGTGCATCGCACGATTTGTAGTGATCGTTCGCCGATCTTTCTATATGCTGCCGCACGTCTGTATGATACTGAAGTTTATAACGATAAATGGAACGCAATAGAAAAAAAATCAAACCTGTTTCCCGAACCTGAACTTGGATTTTTCGTAAAAACGTTTAGGCGTTGAGACAGCTGATATAGTTTCTCACAATTTTGTTAAATTTATGTACTCCGCCATCGTCATATGAAATATGTAGTATATAGTACAATATAGTATTATCATGAATGAAGGCTGTGAGAGGTCCTCACAGGCTTACTATACCTACGCCCCCCCCCCCCTCCCTCCCGCCCCCGCCTACGGCCCCTTAAACTTCTCAACTTCTCTACTGCTGTTGCTGCTGCAGCAGTGCACAAAACTGCTGCATTACATCTGCCCTTTTCTCCGCCTATACCTAAGCCCGGGCGAAACGTGCGGCAGCTATCTGTCACCTGTTCAAATTTTACAATCTGCCGTCGCGTGTCGTTGGCGTTGTCGTCGTCTCGCGTAACTAGTATACTATAGTGTATTGGACTTGTATCTATATAAATATATAGGTATATATTAAACGCGTTCGCGGTCGTGCTACAATACCGCTCGACAAACTCAAATAAGATTTCATTACACACACGCATAGGTGGTACGTACACATTGTTGTAATAAACGACTAACCTGCAATGCCAAAAAGCGTGTAGGTGATTATTAGTATAGTAGCGATATAAGGTGGTATCCGCCTTCTCCTCGATGACTGTGGTGTCGTCGTCGCGGCTGTTTCGGTGTTACCTGCATCGGCAGCAGCATATGTGCAGCTATCTGAGTAGTAGGCAGGATGAATAGTCGTAGCAGTAGTAGTAGTGGTCGTAGTCGTGCTCGTACTCGTACTCGTACTCGTATAGTTATTATTATTATTATTATTATTATTATTATTAATAGTAGTAGTAGCGGTAGTAGTAGTAGTAGGAGTAGTAGTAGGAAGAGGTACGATGGTCCTCGGTTCTTGCAGGGTCGGCTGTGTCGTCCCATCTTCGTTCAATTTCTGGCTATTGCTGTTGCTGTTTCTGCTTCTGCTGCTGCTGTTGCTACAGCAGGCGTCGCCGTTGTCGTCTGCACCGTTGAGACCGGGTGCTCCTCCCGACGTCCTCCGCACGTGCCGTCGCCTCCCTGTAACAAAATACCAAAGTGTGCATCAAGCGGGGGTCTGGTTCACAATTTTTGTTTTTTTTTCTTCTTTTTTTTCGTTCCCCTCCTTTCCCTTCCCTTCCCATCCCTTTCCCCTTTTTCTTTTTCTACTCCATTTTCTCTTCTCTCTTTTTCTCTCTGCGGTTCTACATACATATAGGGGTATATAACGATACGACGACAACGACGATGATCCCTCCATTCGCGCGCATGCATGCAGGCATGCATTACGGAACGAGAGTTAATGAATGGAAGAAAAAAGAAAGAGAGGGAAAAGGAACGTGGCTAATCTTCCTCACATCGTGGTATAGGTACTACGTATACAATACCCACTATACGTGTAACAATCTCTCTTACGATACAGTATTACCTCCCTCCCCGTGCGTGTATTATTGCACACGCATGTGACACCGCGTCATCGCGACAAATTGTAATAGGTATACCTGACCTGTATAGGCACTACTATGATACTATAGGTGCAGTATATTGTAATAATATATATAAGTATATTATACCTATATACATATGATGCATAGAGAAATATGTGAACGCTCTCTATCGCGATCTCTGTAGGTACCACCGGTATTATATTATGTACCTATAATATATATCTATATATATATTATAGTTACGCACTTCACCTCGTTTCGCATCGCATTTCCTCTCCGCAATTTTTTTTTTTTTCATTCTTCATTCTTCTGTTGTTATCTTTTTTGTATTCTACTACTATCTCCATCGTTAAGGTAATATATATTATATAATAGAAGCGTACAGGGGGCATATACTTTTATGATTGTTTAGTCACGCCCTGTCGCCGTACCTATACTATAAATATGATTATGAAATTTCTCACTCTTTTCAATGTTTTTTCCATTCAATTCCTTTCAACAAACAACAGAAAATGTATCTATAATTATGAAAAATGAAATATGAATTTTTTCGTTTTTTCGTTTTGATTCTGTTCTCGTGAGAGGGCGCTTTATTATACTCTCAAATCCTATCCCATATACCCCTCCCATCCTGAATGAACATGTTGTTCATAGTAAAGTTCAAGTTTGCAAAAAGAACTTGCACTGTTCGGGTGCTGCTCCGCATGCTTCATCATGCTTGTGCATCATGCTGCTGCTGCCGCTGCTGCGGGGAAGCCTTTTCAAGTTTTTAACCATTTATATATATATATATATATATAATATATATACTTTTTCCCTTAACCATCTGCCGCTTATATACATATATACATAATATATATAGGTATGTGCATACATACCGACCCCGCACGCGTTCGGAGTCACATGAGTTTTCATCATAACGTTTCGTTATAACACTTATAGTATAGCATGTACGTCAGAAGTTAGTCCGGATACGCGCCTGAAAATTAGTGCAAATATGTGAGAAAAAAAACGCGAAAAAAGCTAAGAAATTTAAAAGAGAGACAGCAAATAATGCATGTGCAGTACAGTAGTAAGACGTACCAATCCATAAATTTGTATATGAAAGAGTAGAAGAATATGCCTATATGAAGTATTTTTATAGATCATATACCTATAATATATCGCTCGATTCATTTTCCACTTTTTCATACACAATATGGTAGGTATGCATATTACGTACGCGCCACAACTATCTATACCAACACTAGGTATGTGTAGGAGCTTCGTCATTACGTATGTTATAGTCCTATTTTACACCTACTTCAATCACGATTTTATTTATTTTATTTTATTTTTGTTGTTCTGTTTGTTACCACACATCGTTATGCGGTTACGTCATCTTGCGCGTGGGTGTATTGTAATCGAGGTATATTTGACATTATATACATATGTATACAGTTTCTTATATATGGATGTAACCACTGGCACGGCGCCGCGCGGCGTCTGCGGTTGCGGCATCTTGTATTTTATCTATATAACGTATACATGTAAGGTGTTATAACCTTGCAGAGATACCGTGGCGTTTGATGATATGATGCGAAAAAAATGCTATTATGTACGATTTTGTCCTGTTTTTCGGGGGGGTTTTTTTTTTCCTTCTCTAAACCTTTTTCACGCGCATGCAGGTTATTCTATAAGTACATCCGCACGGATTCTTGCATATACTTATACCCACCTACGTTGTTATTGAATGTATAACATTCGTAATCTCCCGGCATCACGATCCCGCATGATGGTTCATAACTAAGTAGGCATGCCATCTATACTCCTCCCACTCTCTAAAGATTTTACAATTCCGTGATATTGAAAGATTCCCAGCTTGTGCGCATATAGGTATTACAATGTATACGTATAGTGATGAAGAATGACGAGATGGTTTTTAACGTTTGTGAAAAATTTGATAACTATAAACTGACGTGGACCGTATGATTTTGTCATCAGCTGGTCCAGTAGATTGTTCGCCTTCTATATACTTACGCTACAATAAGAGGATAAAAGATTACAGACAAAATCACAGACGTATTTTCGACTTCTACGGATCGTCGATCACGTATACACATGCCTCATAGGTATATCTACTATAATTAAATAATGATCGGTGCAATCGAAGCCCCGTGAATAATCAACGAATTATTCAATAAATTACGATATTAATCACAGTATATATGTATAGTATAGTGCCTACTATGCAAATAATATACCACCATCAACCACCATATCATAAACGCGGGCGAAGGTGTTGTATGTATAATATATGTACATACATACATACCTATGACCTATACGCATGAATCATAATCCAAACATGCTGTACAGGATGTGTGATCGCGACCGTTACATACGATAGTTACATCTATATGATTAGATAAAGATATCTCTGGCTTGCAGGTATCATCAATATATCTATGTATGTATGTGTGTGTGAATGCGTGTATACATGTATGTAATATCTTATAGTAGTTAAACAACGTGCCGTAGTATAATCTCTTATTTAACACGTCGCTTGCTTGTCGTCGTCGTCGTAATGTCGTCGCGCGTTGTTCGGTAGGTATATCATCGAGGTCCGTACGTAGATGAAAAACGAGAAAAAACAAAAAATTTCATAAAAAAAAAAGACAAAAAGAATAAGAAAAAAGAGAGAAACAAGACACGCTTCCCGATGTAAAAAAAAAAAACCGTGATAAGTATAATGGTATCTTTCAATTTCGCAAAATTCCACACATCCTGTCACCTCGCAACTCGCATAAATGTATTATACACCTATAATACGTATGTACAGGCAGGTGTAACGCACCGACCGACGCGACGATTTCCCAAAGAGAGATACAGAATCGAGCCGTACCTATACATAGTTGTGATAACTATAGTATGCAATGTACAGAGTGGGAAGAAACAGTCGAAACAGAAAATAAGAAGTGTTATAAGTGAGATTCATTTTGTCTACATAGGTACACTACTAACTTCCATATGAATTGTTCTTGGTTTTCTTGTACAATGATATAATAGGTGTATTTATGCACGATGCACGTGTAATACGAAGTTTAAAGTACGTGTCACCACCAGAGGTACCCGTAGCACCGTGATATCGCGAGCGAGAATTGAGCGATATAGCATATCACACATATTATCATCTATACAAGTGTAAACTGTACACCATACCTATGTGTTACAATGCGCTCTATTACTGCACTTATCCATATAAAAAACGTATCTACACTACCCACGTAGTACACATATACATACATGCATACTCATAGAAGTATGAGTAGGTAGGTAGTCGGTATACTGCTGAGCCAGTGGTATGGGTCTGGATAGGTATTTAGGTACATACGTACGTACGTATAATACTATATAGTACATGATATGAGTGAGTAAGACTGAAATGAATAATTGGCTATTTCCCGCGACCTTCTTTATAAGTACTACGGAATTTTTTTGTTTTTCATTTTCGTTCCTTACATTTTTTTTCCCCCGTTTTCGTTTTCTCTGTGCGAATGAACAACCTGATATTGTTAGTTTATATAATATAAGCTTATACGCCTAGTAATATATAGGCACATATATATGTTAGGTATGTGCGTACGCGTGGATGTATGTTGCATACATAAATAGGTATATTCGATAACGAAAGCGAATCACTTATTCGCACTTTTTACCATGTATATATACCTATACCAATATATCGTATGGTACTACTTTTACACGGGAAATCGTATATATTTATGTATGTATGTATGTATGTATAGAGAGATATTCATATAGTAGTCGGTATTGAATATAGTACGAAGTGAATGCAAAGTAAGAAAATACGGAAGAAGGATAAAGAAGAGAAGCATATCGATGCACGGGGGAGATGAGGATACAAGAAAAGGGAGAAAAACGGAGGAACGAAAAAAAAAAGAAGAAAAATATAGGGATAACGAGAGGAGATACCGCACATATACTATGTATGTATGTGCATACGATATATCTTATTGCTGCAGCTGCAACCGCGTCTTTCTTCTTTTCTCCTCCCTGCTTTCTTTTCTCAGCACAGAAATTATTCACATACTTATCAAACTAGGACGAAATATGCAGGGGTCCTTTCTTTTTTCGTATACGAATACATGGGGATAGGTTACCCATATCCACCTATGGATGATGCACGAGTACGTATGCATATATGAATTCAAGAAAAGAAAGAGATATTATAGAAAGAGGATAATTTTGCCTCGGCATAACAACTAAACTCCCATTTTCCTTTCTCACAATCAGCTCCTCTTCCTCCGCATGGACCACCTCCCTAGATTCTAAATTACCGGTATAGCAGATACATATACATATATACATCTATATATATACTATACTACGGGTGTATATATTTGCTATACTGTATGCATAGTATAATATATGAATCGCGCGTGGCTGCCCCCGCCCCCCCGGGACTGTATGGCTCGCAGCCGCCGGTTTCCTCCGCATCTTCTCTTCCTCATTCCCCCGCCTCCGACCCTCCCCACGCCGTTCTACTAGTTCCTCTAGATCGTCAGTCAGTCAACCACCAGCTGAAACTTGGAAACGTAGACACCGTATCCGGGGATGCAGCAGCGGGCTTCTTCTCTCGTATAAAGAAGAGCAGCAGAGCGGTAATGTAAGAGGTATAATATATATATATATATATATATAAATCGTGTGTATGTATATATATATATTTATTTATGATGGTATATAGAATCGGGGGCGGAGGCGGAGAAACTAACTGAGACAGAATTGTGAGAGAGCTAACATGCGGCGCGCGCGTTTCCACGTTAACGGTGAAATACATGCATGATATGCACATACATGTACATATGTATTACACATATACGTACTTATACTTATTATAATAATTTTATATGGGTAACTATATACTATATAACACGAGGTAAAGAAAAGCTCTGATCTGAGAGATCGAGAGCTCCTGAAATCGATGCTCGAGACGGACATGCTGCAGCACGTCATGCGGTAACACGTATTTATTAACGCCTCGTACTTATGATATGATATTATTCGTCAACTTCTGCATGTGACCCTCGCGAGGGAGCCGCTGTTCTCCTAATGTTAGTGCTACTGCATTTTCCTTCCCTTTTTTTAATGCTGTACTGCATGCCCCCCTCCCCCAATTTCTTGGTTTTTGTTCTTTCTATTTCTATTTCTATTTCTATTTCTCTCTCTTTCTCTCTCTCTCTCTCTCTCTCTCTCTCTATCACATACAGGATGATTCAGGTTGAACGGGAAACATTTTTCCGTACAGATTCTCAAACAAATTTCGAAGCGAAGAGTTCCTTGGCAAAAATTCGTGTGACCGATAGTAGTTTGCGAGTTGGAGGGTATATTCAAGTTCAACCAATCGCAAGGCTAATATGTCAGTGTGTGGTAAGACCGTGTTCACTCACACTGTATCCAAGCCCGCCGTGCCCGCCTTCGTTCTGCGATAGGTAAAACTAGATCATTCTGTACAGCTTGAAAACCAGAGGTCACAAGAATTTTTATTGCCAAAGGAATTATCGTTTCAGAATTTCTCCAAGAATCATCGATCCGCGAAATGTGTCTCACTCAACCTGAATCACCCGGTATATACTTCGCACATGTCGCGTGTCTTATACTCCAAAAACTGTAAGGAATGTACACGGTACATATGTATGTAAATACATGCATGACCACGCAGGGCGAGCAGCACGCGCGTTGTTATAGATATACCATACTACTGCATTACCTATACCTACTATTACTCTTGCATGTCATACAGCTGGCAAATTTCGTTATTGTTATATACAGAGACCACATACGCGCTCTATACAACGTACGTGTTTCCAGAGTACCTATTCATCCGATATATGCATACCTGCAGAAAGGTGGCTGAAACAAGGTAAACCGACTTGCCATTTTTGAAACGTGAATATTATAGCAAAATATGTGATCGCGCCAGTCTACCCGAGAGCAGACTAGAAACTACAACATCTGTACGCAGAGATTGAGCAGGCTTTCATCTGTCGATCCGAAATTGAGAAAATTTCTTCTCGTTACCGAGAGATAAGGTGATCGTTAAAACGATATGAAAACAGAAAAAAATTCGTTGTCACCTTGCTTCACATTTTTTTTTTTTTTCTTGCTGTTTTTTTTTCTACTCATTGCTCTGTAACTATACGTAATATACGAATTTACTTGAAACTCATTTTTCAAACGCTTTAAATACCTATAATGCGTTTTTCGTATATAATAATGCAGATTTCGGTTTTTCCCCTGATATTCAAAACGTGAAATGGAACCTGCTCATTCAACCTTTTTTTTTTCATAAGTTTCTGCGTCGAATATAATGAATCACCATGATAAATTGTCAAACGCGCGTTCTGTAAATTGGTGCTAGAGTTAGAAAAATGTTTAGCTATTATTCAGATTTGTCGAGTCCAGGTAATTCGCCATTTCCTAATATAGTTATAATGATAATAAGAATGACATGCGAATCCACTTGTCACAGAAAATTTATTCCACAGGATATCATGAGAAATTATGATAAAAAAAAGTAATTATCTTTACAACATTTTAATCGTACATCTAAACAACAGTCTTAGCCTTTTTCTTCTTTGTTACTTTTCAAACATAGAAATCAACAGGCCATTTTTTCGTCACATGTAGTACGTATGATATAATTATATTAATGAGAGAAGCTGAAACGACGACCGTAATTAAGATTAACTCGCACCACATAATGTACGTTAAATAGATCTACTCTTTTTTCTAATCTAAGCCTAACATAAATATATATATATGTTATAATTAAAATTGCCGGTTCTATAACAATTCTCATATATATATATATATACATATGTATATATATTATAATTTTAATCTTTCTAATCTAGGGTTAATTTTCTTTAGTGTAGATATACAAGACAAAATGAACATTAAGCACCGTGTTCGACACTTCCTCGTCGTAACTATACCTATTATCTATTTTTCGTGGGAGAATCAGATGTATATGTATAATATATATGCATGTTGTATGTATGTATGTACTTGCTGCAGAGATGTAAAAAACATTTCGAATAAAGACATAGAAATTTCGGATCTTCAGATTTTAATTATAAGCACATCTGACATATAACTCTATCTCGTTTTCTCTCTGAAATAATATAAATAAAGTAAACGCTGCATTATAGATATATTCAAAATTTTCAAGTTTCTCAGAATAAAATTTTCGTTTTTCTTTATCTTCATACACGCAGTTGTACGCAATTTTCTATTTTGAATCTTTGTCTTTTCGCCCCCTAATCTCATCTGAAGAATATGATACAAATATATGGTTTACTAGCACCTAACCATAGTATATAGCACAGGGGTATCGCGGGCGCGAGTATAACTTGACATAACCTAACCGAACCTAAGCCGACGTAGCCTACACACAGGATAAAACGAAGGCGGACGGCGCGCGGGCGCCTGGTCCGAGCTATACCACCTACCTACCATCAGGCACCCGCAACCCAAGAGGAGGGTATCCATAGCATCCTCCACACACATGCTCCGCATCAGAGAACGTCCGCGTCGCGTCGCAGGCGTCGGAAGCCGCAGATGGTTTCGGAACGCGCGGGTAGATATTAGTATATAGGTGTATATACCTACATACGCATACATAAGATGCCTATATACAAACGTATATATATATACATACGATGATGCAAGTACTATACAGAAATATTTGAGGCGCAATTTATCATCTGCAGCTTTCGAGATACTGCTACGTTATTAAATTGATTCTCCAATTTTGCGTTTCACGTTTCTTCACGTTTTCCCTCTTCTAGACATCAAGAAGAATAAACGAAGAATCAAATACACACGCACACGCACGCACACAATATATTGCATACTGTAAACATTTCGAACAAAATTTGTACAGAATGAGAATTTCGCAATTCAGTCTAGTGTAGTATATCCGCGTTGTGTGCACCGCGTCGTGCGCGGTAAAAAAATTTGCAGAGAATCGCGATGCGGGGGGATCGTCGTGATTCGCGTGTAGGGTAGTAGAGTGGGGTGTCACATTCGTACACAGTGATTTTTTCCTTATTTGTAGCGTACGAATGCGAATATTTTACACATAATAGATTCAATTGAATTTCATTGGATTTCTGTTATTTTTACTCTAACTTTTATACGCACTACGAATACGAAAAAATCGCTTTGTACGAATACGCCCGACGTCCCGATGTGCCCCGCACTCTACCCTATATACATACCTACCTGTGTACTGCTGTACCATCAGATTTGAAAGTATATAGTGTGCGTGCGCGTACGTGTGTGTGAAATATTGATACTATACCTGCGAGTATAGTTAAATATGCTAATAAATGCGTGGTGGTACTATGTGAAAAAGAGAGGAAAAAAACAAGATACATTCATGTGTATTATGTTACACATATCAATATGAGAGGTATATGAGAGTTCTGACATCAGAGCCGCAGTATACATATACGTACATACCTGTGTACATGGTAAATAAATTGCAAACGATGATAACAGATAAAAGAAGAAAAAAAAAAAAAAAAAAAAACTCAACAAACAAACAATATAATATACATATATACCTGTATAATGTAGATACGCACGATGTATAGGTATATGCATAGTATATTTCAAGAGAGAAAGCTGCGGGATTATATTTATTATTCATACGTATGTATCCATGTATAGTACGAATGCCAACGTTACATATCTACTCGGTTCGTTTCCTGTATATTATTTCAAACTGGGTGAAAGAGGAGCCCATATATACATACGCAAATACGTATGGGAATTGTTTGGCGTATCTATAGCCGTAGAACCTACGTTACCATACGTATAGATAGATATACCATACGTGTACAGATTATAATTGGCGAAGTGTACGTAGCATGCTAGTAAGTATAACAATAACAATAATGATAATAATCGCACACATGGAAAAAAAAAAAATTGGCACGACGCGAACCGCTGCACCCGCCTAGTTGCTGCTGCACTGTCGCATTGTTTACATAATATGTATATACATTACATTCGTGGACATCTATACCAGATACAGAATATATATGTATATTTATATAAAGTATATAAGAATGTAGATAATGCCCAGGTAAACGAGAGACTCGTATGCGCGCACGATGGAAAGTTTTTGCAATGAAAAAAACAAAAACAAAAAAACACTATTACCGTTGCATATCTGCGCGATATATTTGTCGTGTCGAGGGCGAAACGTTCCGGAGATGAAAAAAATGTGCAATTTCCGCCGATAACAATATTTGATAAAAACTATAACTAATGAAAGACAAAATCTTATTTTTCGCCGTATTAGCACATAATCCAGAAATCTATGTATATACATATATACACCTATTCCTGTATTTGTTACACTATATCTGAGTTAACGGTTAACTCATTAACATCATCGAATTCCCTTTGCTTGCGCTAATGCAGGCGAACCACCCAACTATGGAATTTCACAGTCATCTCTGGCAATAACATACATACACACATGCATACATACATACATACATACATATAATATATATATATGGTATATATATATATATATAGCCTTTACAAAAAAAGAAAGGAAAAAAATTGCACTTTCACCGCCCATTCCAAGCGACATATATTCTATACTAACTAATCTTCTTATTTCGTTTCATTTAACGATTATACCCCGCGCGGCATTGTCGTCCGTTCCCCGCTTTGTCGGTAATTTTATTATCCTGCATGCATTGTACCGCCGTATGTATATATATATGATATAGAAATACCACACAACGAATAATTACTTAATCTGATTTACGTTCGTGGTGGTGGTGGTGATGGTGATGGTGATGGTGATGGTGCCAGTTGTTTGATGCTGCAGTCTACTTTTCCCATTACCTATGGTGTGTATATATATATATATCCGTCTATGCAGCTTGTCACCCGGATGGATGACATTATTATCTGCATTACCAATGTAATGTGATTAATTTTCACCAATTGGCTCAATATGTATAATAAATCGAGCCTGTATGTTTAATGACCTGGGAGGTCGTTCTGTTTAACCGATGACCCAATTTTCATTGATCCTACTTGAATAATAATAATAATAATAATAAAATACAAGACGAGATGAAGAGAATAATTTAAATATAGGTGGTTGCTGCCTATAGCATATGCATATGTAAGCGTACGCATGAAGAAGTGCTGCAAAACAACAACTACGAACGCTGTGTAATATATATATATATATGTATATATATATTATATATACAGCCTATAGAGTATATAAGTATGTACACACTATATACAAATTCTCACTGCATGACCACCGCGCGCTATACATGCATACATACATACACACGTACATAATCGATTACTTTTTATACCAACCTATATATGTACCTGCGCGTATACACATACTTAACTCGAAATGGATATGCGAAGCCTGTGTAAAGACCGTACAGGAATTTTCTAGTGATGTACTTTTTTTCGTACATCAGATAGGTAGTTATAATATGTACATATAGGTATAGGTATATACATACATTGCATGTACGCACGTATCACAACGTGCGTATAGGCGGGTATATATAATGTACGTAGGGTGTTGTACTACTTCATAGCTATACAGACGATATTTATATTAGTCGGTATACGTTAATGTATATAGGTACTATACTTTCGGGGTAGAAGAGAGAGAGAGAGAGAGAAAGAGACGAGAAAACGAAAAAAAAATCAAGAATAAGAGGGAAATGATATATTTGCAGTACCTGCGGTATATATACATCGTCCGTGACAATTTCGAAACCGAAACAGCGTACCGGCGCGGCGTTCGTCGTGTTGGCGAAAAATTCAATCTTCGCTTCCGGTATATATGTATATACATACTGTGTATTTCTCGACGAAGACAAAAAATGGAAAGCAAACAAAATAGCATTTTTCGCCGACGTTTCGATGTCGGAACTTCAGTTCATATGTTCTTTTTCCCCATATTTTGTCCCCACGCATCAAACTTCATAAACTTCGTCGCCTCATGATGTGGTAGGTTGTGATAGCATGTGATATATATGTATTATACAGGTATCTGTACCTACCATACACTCACAATTTATAACTTGCATCATACATACGCAGTATGTATACGTAGGTTGTGTCTAGGTATATCGTATTAAGATTGTGCAGCGCGCGCGCGAGGGGGGGCTAAGGGAGGGGGAATCTCAGGGATACATGTATAGGGTCAGGCCGCAGCACCGACGCAATCCTATAATACCTTATATTATATCTATCCTACGCGGCTGTATAGGTATATACCTACCATCTACTGCAATATAGGGAAAGAAAGAGAGGACGAGGTGGTGAGGGGCAGGGAAGAAAGAAGAACAGCGTGTGCGGTGTGCGGTGTGCGGCGTGCGGCGTGCGGCGTACCTATATGGGAGGCCGCCGGCGAGGATATAATATTACATGGCTCAGTCAAGTCTACTCCCGGGTTATATTATTCGTTGTTCCATTCATTTTTTTCCTTGTTTCGCTGGTTTTTTCGTTCCTTTTTTAATTTCATGTCGAACAACCAGAATACGTATAACGCGAGAGTTTTCTTATGCGCGGTGTATAGGTACCCACAATACCAATGTATATTGAATAGAGTCACGCTCTTAACGTCAGTTTATATACTTTCTATATAATGTTATTGAAAGTATATAGTCAGTATAGTTGAGTCAAGCTGATTGCATGCAACGGCTGAGCTATCACATATACATACGTATCGTATATATACGTAGTATATAAAGTAGAACGATTCAAAAAGTAGCCCATTTAAGATGAAGTGGGGGGGAGGGCGTAGGTAGCGGCGGGGGGGGGCGCGCGAAAGAAAATGAAAAAATAATTAGAGTTGCAGCCCTCCAGCAGCCGCACACGGTGCGGGATGCTCGCGCAGAACCGCTGCTCTGCAATATGCAGCACCGTCAAATCTTCGTCGTGTTTTTCTTTCTCGTTCTCCTTTTTCTCCGCCTTCTCTTCAATCTCCTCGTCTCGCTTCATCCCCTCTTTTCGCCACAGAGAGGGCTGTTAGCTTCGCTGTACCCTGTGGTATACCCAGTTCGGCTCTTTGGGTTCCTCGTGAAAGAAACACCTGGCCCCCCCACCCCACCTCACGTCACTCTTCTTCCTCATGCCTCTTATATCCTCTGTATATATACTACATATACCTTCCTTGTACAGCTACATTGGTATTCGTGTGGGCCAGTACAGGGCTGCGTCTGTCGTCCGCCTGCCTCATGCCTCATGCCTCATGCCCCGAGTCCTCGACTCCCGTCATATTATCCGAAACTATATTACTAGCCCCCCCCCCCCCCCCCCTTTGCCACCAAGTCTTGGTCACCCTCACTCTCATGCTGCATCCTCCTCCTCCCCTTATACCACAAATTTTTTGAGGGCTTTATAGCTAGCTGCCACAACACAATTTGCTTTTTCTTATGTATTTTTATTTTTCCCTCATTCGTCGCGGGGTTTGCCGAACCGCCGGCACCGTGCCATGCCATGACAGTCAGTCAATTACGTTATTGAGTCGTCGTATGCATACACACGTACGTAGGTCCTCAGGTACACATGCATGCTATAGAACTAGAGTAGAGGTATATATATCTAGAGGTATACGGTGTAGGCGCAGGTTTAGTAATAGTATAATATAATAGTCGTAGATTAAGGCGAACTGAACTACGACGACAACTGCACAGTCGATGAGAAAATGTCTGTATCAATTCTTGCGCTGCACTGCGCCCTATATATCCGATGCTGCGCGCTATAGCTATGCCGCGCGACGAAGCTCCGCGCGCGGCGCGCGCGGCTCGACGTTGGACGCTATACTTGGCGTCTGTAGAAGAGTAATAATCACTGAAAAATTGTCCACGAATTATCGTATTCTTTATATTCTTTATACCCGCGTAGGTATACGTCTACCTAACCTATATATATATATATATATATATATATATATATATATATATAAATACTCAATTATACCTGTATACGAATATATTTATACTATAATATACATTGGTATATTATGTATGTATGCATGTATTCCTATGCGGTATATAGTATATCAGGCAGGGCAGTATTACTTATGCGACTTGTGTATCCGAGAAGCATGAGTATACCTATATGGGAATTATAGAACCAAGAAAGAAGAAAGAGAGAATAATTTTTCAAAAGAAGATAATATACAGAATCCCCCCCTACCCCCGCATTCACAATCTCATCGAACATGCTCAGACCGTCGAGGTTATAACTAATTTATATAATAGATAATTATTATAGTTATACCGGGCGCGGCGGGGTACTCGATGACGAAATGTGTATAGTATATCGTAATAAACTAAATATGATATTATCTCACGGTTTTATCTTCGCATACCTCACGGACATTTATAAATCTTGCACCATACGACTCGATGATAACGCGTAAGGTACACATATATGTACATGTATTGATTGATTTCTTAAATTAATATCTATAATAAAAAACACGGCTAGGACTAAAAAATTCTGAATATATATGAATTTTTTAGTCCCAGCCGTGTTCTTCATATATATATATATATATATATATATACCTATACCTATATACTGTATTGCACAGCGCGGGATGGTAATTCTAGATTATCGGTGAACAAGTAGCTTTTTTCTCAATTTCTCTGCTTTTCGCACTTCAAAATTTATTTTCACTTTCGAGTGGTATAAATTTATATTATATATATACACCTCAAGGTAACATAACTGTACGGTATGTATAATGTATTATTCAAATATGTCCCACCGGTATTATACTCCTCCTCGTTTGCTCTTATAATATTTTGCACAGCACGCGCCATTGCGTGCAGGCGAGCGCCGGGCGCTCACCGTATTGACGCTGCTTTTTTTACCTCAAAACTATAATGTAGGTATGAGAAGACAGGTGTTAAACGATATTAAATTTCACATCCATCCGTCTATTCATCCGTCCATCGAACTGCATCTTTTTCCGACTCCCTCATGCCGCACGCATCGACGTACTCCTAAATGTAATTTAGACCCCCCTCCCACCGCGAAGCGGTAAAAACTGAAACGTGAATGTGAAAAAAGTATGTGAATCATAGATATTGCGAGGCTGAAACTTGAGCTTGAACTAGATCTTGACAAAAAATGAAAATCCAATGAAAGAAAAACGAGAATAAGATTACCCAAAACCATCTGCAGAGACTTTCGCAAATTTACATTTCCTTTTACTGTATAATATAAGTATTTCGCATTGAATTATATCTGAATTGCAGTTTTATTAGACATTCTACGCTTCTTTTTTTTACTTTTGTTCCTGTTATGTTTCCCATGCACCGGATCTTGGGAAGGATGGATGGAGTATGACGCGCCTCGCGGAGGGATTTGCGCACGTTGGTGGAATTTATCAGGCAAATTTTACAGACGCGTGTCTGGTACTATACTCCCAACGCCCAACACCCAATTCCCAATAGTAGGTAGTATATGTATATGTGTACTATGCGGGTATATACCGCCGCACGTATTATAACGCGACATGCGCGAAGGAAATAACGAAGAAAAAACAAGTTTGATTCCCGCAAATTAATTCGTATAGCATGAAGTATTGTCGCCGGGTGACGTCACTTCCTGGGAACTACCTTTGAAGAAGATATTATAGATATATGATGTGTGTATATTTATACTATATGATGATCGCGAGGAACCGACGACAACGACGATGTCGTAGTCGTAGTCGTAGTCGTCGTATATTATAATAAGAAGAGAAGAAGAGCTGAACGAAGACGAAGACGACGACGACGACGACGTCGACTACAACCTCCTCCTAAGATCTCCTAGTTTCAGTTTTAGTTTTAGTTTTAGTTTTAGGTTAGCTTAGCTGCAGTGTGTTAAGGTAGCTCGCTTCACTGTGTTATGGGAACTAAAACATTAGTCTGTGGCAATGTATAAATAGAAATTCATTTAAATCCGGAAACAAGGGCATTGACATTCTTATATATAGTATATATTTGGGTAACAAACAGGACGCCGGAATTTGAAAATCCTGATTAGGGTTTAACTGCATAATATACTATAAGCTATTCTTTGTTTTTCATTTTTTTCACCAATCTTTTCTTCTACCGTCAGCATCATATTCCCTGAAAATTTCAGACTATAGTATAGTTTAATGCTCTTAATTTATTTTTATCGTTAAATATACTCGAAGGTGGGGTAGATGGGTAGGTAGGCGCTGTGTGAATGTAATATTTGTATACGTGTATAGGAAGAGACCCCACGCCGATCAATCGCTCGTTCGTGCAGCATGCCATCGGATATAAACCTTCCACTATAATACCTACTATATATATAAATAGGGAATAAGAGAGAATTCGTGAAATATGCCGCACGATCGTGATTTAAGATATCTATAACGGCACGAAAAACAGAGATTAATTGCGGTTCTCTGTATACGTATAGGTAAATAGGTACACGCAGACATGTAGTACCTATACCTAACTTACTTATATACGCATCGATACACACCTATATAGGTACGTACGTATACACGGTATTTTATGGGACGCAGGAAAAGCACCAGCTTACTTACATAGAGCCGCTATAGAGCGAAAGATATATTATATTGACTCAAACCGCATGAACCCAAGTTTCGTACACCATATAAACATACATACGTACATGTATATACATATATATTCACTTATTAGGGTGGCCCTGATATGGGGTCTGAAAGGAATTTCATGTTGGGTCCAGTCAAATCGGCTCCGAATGGTAAAAAACAAAAAAAAAATACCCTAATTCTTTCAGATTTTTATTTCATTCCCTTCGTGCCCCTGTTCGAGCGGAAATGTTCATGTGCCTGAAGTTCCCTGAACGTTCAAATGAACGAAACTTATTTTGTTATCTGAATAATTCTCTATTTGTCTCATCGTTTCATTAAATCATACACCCAATTTTCCAACTGTCATTAGTAACTACCGTTAAGGTAGACGAGACGTAGATTTTCATCGTAGGTACCTGTCTAGTCAATTTTTAGAATGAATGTATAATCTTCGTTCATTTGAACGTTCAGAACTTCAGGCACATCAATTTTCAAATTCTTCAAAAACATGCTGATCCATTATATTTCGTACTAAATTTTATACCGAGGTTCGTCGTAGGCAAAACAATCCATATTCTCGAATATTCAGATTGAGATTCATTTTCTCTTTTTTTTCGTTTCAGTCCATTTGTCGACCGAATACAACGATCTTTTAACGCGAAACGAAGATAAAAAAAATGTTCGTGATGCAAATCGGCAGTGAATATCGTAAAAATTTTCCGTGATTCAAGAATAGAGAAACTTCTGGAGTAATTTCAACTCGACGTATCGAAGGTCTACGGAGACTTTTTTCACATGATAACGGAAAAGAAGACCGAGATAGATAGATAGATGGATAATTTGTTAATGTCTACAACAATATTGAGACGGAGAGAGAAAACCGCGTACAGCGAGATTTGTAGCTCGAAATGTAATTTTTAGTATGCAGTTACACATAGAAAATAGCGATAAAAGATCGAACGTAAAACCGAATCCGTTTGAAATGTAGAAATTCATTGACCGTGCGCACCTCGGCCAGCCGTTTCTCTCCTCATGAACGGTAATTCACTGCATCTTAGCCTTGTATGGGTATAAGGTATACACTTCTAGAGTCTAGGCCTAAGAAGTATATATGTATAGGTACCTCATATGTTACACCTAAGATACGGCGTTCTACTGCAGTAGACAGGTCCAATTGAGTTTTTGTTACACAATAGGCGTGCATATATATATATATATATAATTAGTGGAATCGCTTCACCGACATACTTGTACATAGTGTCAGCATACATAGGTACTCACTGTACGTAAAAGCTCTACACGATTATTTCAGTGACAATTTTGTTATTTTTTTTCTGTCTGGAGAATTCGCAACGTATATATATATACCTATATACATATACATATATGTATATACTATGTATATGAATATGTGTATGTATACTAGTAGTGGTTAGTATATAAGTGTCTTTTATAAGTCCAACTGCAGTCTGTGGGGGTCGGTCTCCTCGTGTCTCGTCGCGGCGCGTCCCGGCTCACGAGCTTTTTCTTACTTTAAACCTTGCACGCGTAGTAGTCGCTGCAGTTTAAAAGTGTGGAGAAGAAGCTGAAGAAGAAGAAGAGAAAGAAGAGGAAGAAGCAGTATGACGAACGAACGAACGGACGAACGAACGAACGGACGAACGAACGAACGATCATCTATATAGTATTAGTGTGTCTACGATATTTTTGGCAACGGTATATAGTATGCCCTCTAAACGTGTGTCTTTCATAGGACGATGTAAATGCAGAAGCAGGAGCAGCAGTAGCAGCAGTATGAGTATAACAGACACAATTTATACACCGACCGAGGAGAAGACGAAGAAGAAGAAATTTAAGAAGGAGAAGAGGAAGAAGAAGAAGAAGAAGAAGTAAGCGCGGCGAGCTTTAGGTAAGTTGAAAGAAAATATCCCGCCCTCCCTCCCTCCCGCCCTTGCTTGCTTCCTCAAACTGTAAGCAAACAAACGGTTTTACGCTCGTCTCTCCTCCTCCTCCTCCTCCTTCTCCTTCTCGTGTACTGCTTCTGCAGCCCTGCGCGTTTGTGTGTACACAGGTATACAGCCAGAACGTGCTTCAGGCAGGCTTTAAACCTGTGACCCTAAGTAACGCAGACCTTTAAATTCCATTTTTTTTTCTCCTTTTTTTCTTTACGCTATTCAAACATTCCAAAGAATTTTCAACGTGCTGCTGTGCCTCGGTCTCATATTATACTATGAATTAGCGAATCTAATTTTTCTTCTCTCTGTTATATCGGCCGCAGTTTATTTTATTTTCTTCCCTTTCTCATTTATTCTTACAAATGCGCATCCGAATTGTATGTACAAGGTATATATGCAGGTTGAATTCCCAACGTCCGAACACTCGGAGTAGCGTTCAGGCGGACGTGAAACCTGCGTCGTCAATTTCTTTGCCGTTTTTAGTCATTTTGGAAAATCGAAAACCACTGAAACGATTGCCGTTTTCCGATCACGGCCACCTCAACGTTCCTCCGAGTGTTCAGACGTTAGGAATTATCCGAGTATATAGGTACCTATACCTCTATATTGTAGATCATACAATGATCCGGGAATAAAGAATGGAGGAGAAATAAAACCATTCATATTATACATGTATATACATATCTATAATACATACAGCATATCGATTTTCATTGCTGTAGGTATATGCCTACGTTATATATATATATATATATATGTTGTATATGTCTATACAATGACATCGCGTGTATAACGGTAGTAGATGATAGAATATACGTACATAGCATCCGCGGTATAACTATATATATACGTATATACATGCATACTCGAATACCTAATATAACGAGTTATAAATTGAATATGATTTTATGTTATAAATGCGAATATATACTTCACGTAATATGTGTTTAAGGCCATGTATATGCATAGGTGTAATACGTATATATGTATCATGCAGAGATTGGAATTCGTAATGTTAACGGGGGAACAGATGAGCAGAAAAATAACTAGTCATCGGTTGAAATATTTCCTCATCGAAATGATACTTTACCGGATATTGATTATATTTTGCCTGAATCAAATTGTTCAGGCATGTATGTTATATAGTTCCATTAACGTTATAAACTTTCAGCTTCATGAGCGGCGGTATCATACATATACATATATATATATATATATAATATATATCTCTTCAAATATACCAAGTTATACGAACGAACGATGATCCTTGTACGCAAGTACTACTTTACTAGTATATACCTATAACGCTCGTTGGTTCACGCACGTGTCCAAGTGTTTCCCCTTATATATATCTCATGAACATATACATACATGTATATACCATAATACATAAGTGTAAAGTACCTATAGCACGTACGTGCTAGTTTGTGTAAAAACTAAAGAAACGTAAGTAAAGAGAGAGAAAGAAAGAAACAGAGGTTCCGGTGTATAGGTATAGGTATGGGTATCACGGTATCGGAGTTAGTTTTCAGTTCTCCGTTTCTAACTAATCCCGTATCATTTCGTCGTTCCTTGTCGTTTTCTGCGTCGCGCCTTGCGTTGGCTAGTAGGCTACCTATCTAGGTATAGCTAATATATATAATATATATATATAGGTATATGATATATATAGAATACTATGGAAAAGCTGAAACAATACCGTTCACTGCTTGCAAGTATATATTGTAGAGAGGGAGAGAGAGAGAGAGAGAGAGAAAGAGAGAGTAGGGAGAGAAATAGAAATCTTACTACTGTTCGTATATGTACAGCGAAATTTCACTCCTAATCTTCTTTCGCGATGATGACGATGATGATACATCATAATTTATTTACGTATACCTATGTACACAATGCTCCGATAAATTTTGCTTCAATATACCTTCTATACCTATACCCGCAATGTACATACACATGTTATGAACTTTTTAACGAAATATACCTATAATAATCGTCGTAAAATCTCGATTTTGTTGAAAAGGGAAGACAGAAGGGGGAAGAAATAGTTTACCTATGAATATACGTTGTTTCTGTCTTATCTAATCGCGGCAGAGGAAAAAAAGATATATAATCATATACGTAGGTAGGTATAACTACACCGTGAAATATACTTGTTGGGAAAGTTTATTGTAGTGAGGATAAAGAAGACAAGTGAAACCGTCATCAACAGGAATGTGACACGTTAATCTTTCGCAAGAAGACACACCTCAACCTACAATTATCACGGTACAAAATTTACAAAACGAGACATCCCCGTTTTGTTTCACGCGATATTTTCTCCGCGCTTCCTTTTTTCGGTGATAAGAATGATGATCATAATAACAGTAATCATAATATCAATGATACACCTTCGTCACGCCTCGATATAATTGTATTAGACGTTACAATTATTGGTATTCTTTTCTCGTTATCCCCCATTTTTCGATTCTCATACATTGAATATAGAGATTACCTTGAAAATTCTAGAAAGTTCGATTATATTCATGTACTAACAACGAGACCGGCTTCTCGTCGTCGCGTCGCGGTCGCACGCATGTCGGTTGGTAGGTAGGCAGTAGGGTACTAGGTATATAGTTGTTTCAATTTTTCAAACCTGATAATGGACATATACACGCGCATACACACGCACATAGATACAGTGGTACAGTATATCCGTGACCCATATTATATACAAAACATTTAAAATCTAGATAGCATATACCTATTACAGACCCGTACGTACCTATATATATACATACATTAGGTACGTGCTCTACGCGACAGAAATAAAAAATAATACATAACACAACTACTACAAAAATCCAAAAATTCGGAGAGAATCTATGAACCTTCTAACTATCCTCTCGGACAATTTTGTGACCGTAGGAGGAGGGGGGGGGGGGGGGGGGGGGGGCACCGCACAGTGTATGAGAGCGGAGAGGTGCAGGTTACAAAAATAAATTTTGTGAAACATCGCTCAGTACATCCATCCTCTATCCTAGCCTATCCTTTCCTATCCTATCCTATCCTATCCTATCCTATCCTATCCTATCCTATATCCTATCCTATCCTATCCTATAGCTCACTCCATAGAATGATAGCTATTTCCGTTAAGCCTAACAAAACCTGTGAAACTACTGTCTGTCTGTCTGTCTGTCTGTCTCGACTCGTTCGCCTGTGTATGTGCGTGTAGTTTCTAAAGATAAAATGTACTACCTACTTCCAGTTATTCCCCACGTTACATGTACGAGAAGGTGTTGGTATGTACGCACGGCTTTGAAAGTTAACGAGAATATAATTGTCGATCGAATCGATGTATGGTACGGACATTGTGAGGTATGCCGATGGCTGGGTTACCGATGGAACAGGTATGCAGTACGCATTTTTATGCAGCTAGCTTATAACGATACGTGAAATATAGTAACCTAACCCGAAGTAAGAAACAAAAGTAACTCTATTATTCTTTTCAAAATAGTAATCGTTATTGCAGTAGCACTACTATCTACTACCGCACCGGCAAGGTAACACAGGTATAAATATACATGAGAAATTAACAATACTATTATTTTCAAAAGCCTCCCCCCCCCCCCCCCCACCACCCCGGACTGTTTCTACCTCGCTCAGTTGTTTGTTAAGTAATGCCTATCTAGGTATACATTAATTATACTTTGACGAGTACCATTCACGTATAGTATATACACATCTTTGATATAGTTGATACAGGTATACGTGTGTAGTATTCATACGTATTTATGTGATCTACGCGTTGTGACATAGGTATCTACATTCACATTTTTCACAGCTTTACACCCGTTTTCGACACACCTTTCTTAGTCACGTCGTTTAATCTATGTCAACGCAGGATTTTTTTTTTTTTTTTTTTAACAATAATTTGTATATCTTAGATATACCATGGGATATATTGACGTGCAGGTACCGATGGGAAAAAAAAAATTGTGAAAAGATTATACCTGGCATCAATACGAAAAAATTTGTTTAGTTTGATTTTCTTTTTTATTTATTTTTTGTCTTTTCGTTTGGAAAAGAGGAGAGATAAGCGCGTTATTATTTTACCACCTTCTGAAAAGTTTGAGAAACGACGTGTGATTGGTAGTTTTTGATAAATATCAACCGAAAGGATCCTCCTTCTGACGTCTGAATTAGATCTCGGAATTTAGGCAGCAAATGAAACGCATCTCAATCATTATCGTAGCGATATAATCGGATGTAGATAAGAAAATAACTTGAGTTTAATTCAACCAACCTGATAATCTGGCGAGAAATCGTTTTGTGCCAGCAGCAGAGATATACACCGATGCGCCAGGCGCGACAAGAAGGTTTCCTCTCTTGATTGCCATCGACTTTTCCTCGGACAACATGCCCGAGAGAGAACTTAAACTCCGAGCGCACGACTCACCGAACATATGTATATCTACACACAGCAGCACGCGCACTCACCGCACTGTATAGACCCAGTGGTGTATCCTCTTTTCTCTCTCTCTTTCTCTCTCTATGGCTTTTTCTTCTCTCTTCTTTTCTTAATACACGTAGGAAGGAAGGAAAGAAAAGGCGCACATCCGACGATCGCGGCACCGAATTTTATTATTGTTATTTAGAAAAATTAATATTAAAAGAAGAAAAAAATAAATTCAGTAAAAAATATGCACCAAAAAATAGCTAGGGCTACGCCGTGAAACTTCTTTCTTCTCTTTTCTTTAAATTTGTTTGTTTCCTGCTTTTCCTCCTTGAGACACGCGTTAAGAATGTCTTTTTTTGTTATTTTTTATTATTAGATCTCAAGTTTTAGTTTTATAACCTCGAATCGCAAATGAACCGAAAAGAACAACTTATAATTATTATTACAGTATTGTAAAATTAACGAAAACAATGACGCGAGGAAGAAATGATGTGACAAATATAATGGGTATTATTTGTATATATATATATATGTATATATATGATACGTTCCTTCGTGTGAGAATTGAATTTTTTCCTTTCTTTCTGTCTCTCTTTTTTTAATTTTCGTTGTTCAGTAGTTGGTCGATTTTGATTTTTATATCTCTTGTACAGTGTATAGTATAATATGTACCGAAAAACTCAGTCCGTGTCGGTACTGTTAATAATCAAATGTCTTTTCTACCCAGTTTTATTTATTTATTAATTTATTTAATTATTTATTCATTTATCAATGTATTCGTTTATTCGATGATGATTCAATGTGATGAATGATTAATCCATGAATTTATTTTTGGTTCGGATCTGAGATATTATAAAGTGAACGAGTGTGTACACAGGAAGGAAGTTGAGGCGAGGCGAGGCGACGAGTAACGTCTAGTCGTCGTGGTGGAAAGAGAATGTATCGTGGAACTGTTAAGGAAAGGAAGGAAGAACGGAAGGAAGTTTGTGAAGGAAGGTAATAAATATATGAATTCCGTTGGGTTATTTCCTTTTTCTCTCACTTTCCCCTTTTTGATTTGAATTCATAACGAGAAGCTAAACCAACCAGGATTCAATGGTATAAAAACTTCGCGAGAACAGACGAATTTATGGACCGAAGCCATCATCGGCCCGTGATTCCTTTTTGTTTATTGATTTTCCTTTTTCTTTCGATTTATACTATAATATAATAAATAATAATAAATTAAATTAAATTAACGAACGAATATTCAATGAAAAAGAAACGAAAAACGCGGCTCTCCTTCCTTTTGATTTCTTGATTGGTGATTGCGTGTGTGTGTAAATATCAATTTTATTTATATTATTATACTTTCAATTAGCGAGGGGCTTGGGGCCGTTTTGGCCCCGTTCACACTCCGATCAGCCGTCACACAACACTGTCAAACACAAACTAGTATCGCCGAATATCTGAGGGTCGTTTTTTTACTTGGAACGAGCGCCATATTACTATTAAACCACGTTCACACAATCACTGACGTGATGTGAGGTGAGGTGAAATGCTGTTTTGTTGCTGCTGTTGTTGCTGCTGCTGCTGCTGCCTCTGCTGCTGCACAAGCATTCCGATTTTCTCACGTTCGACTTTTTCTCGTACTATAGACACACTCCAAAGGCACAAAACGCGCGACAGCGACGGGACGTCGTGGTCAAACCAACACCAAAGATGATCCTTTTCCTCTATCGTTTTTCTTCTTTTTCCTTTTTCTTTTCGTCCTCGTAGTTCCTACTCTTGTTCTCGTTGTTATAGTACGCTGGTTTATTATTATCGTCCGCGTACGCCTGCTACACTTGTCAAATATTTTACCTCGGCTCACATTGTTGTTAATTGAACTTAAATTCCTGATTATTATTATTATTATTATACTAGTACTGTTAGCCGATGGTACTACATTAGATACAACTCTGTTACTATCATCTATCCTGGCACACGCCACTAAACCAACTGGCCACATCTGCCGATTTGCCTCGATTGCTCGAGCCTCGTTGACTCGAATGAATGGCTCTGAGGCCATTGCCGGAAACTCACGATCGTCGGCGAACCCATCCGAACCATGGCATACCTACCTCTCTACCTCTATGCCACTCTATGCTCCCGAGTGTCCAATCATCGCACTTCACCTATATTATGCTCAAGGTGTATCTACATATTTAGTTTACCTGCGATACACGGAACATACCTATAATACATTATATCCGTAACTATAACTATCTCATCCCGTTCTCGATTTATTATCATTACTTTTACTCTATTATTATTATTCTTCTCATTATTATTCTCATTTGATTACCGTACATCGCGGTGTGTTTCCCCGTGAATAGGAAAGAGGATGAAAATTGATGTGGAATGATAGATAGCTCAGATCGGTGGTAAAAAGAGATCGCGGTTTGTAGAATACATACCTAACGCATCCTGACCGGAGCGACGGATAATCGAGATTATGAAATCGCGGTATACGTAGGCATCAAGTAGTAGTACATACATACATACGTAACGCATGTAATAGTTGTTGATTTATCAATGAAACCGGACAAAGCTAATGACGTTAGAATTGAATGGAATAATCCTAGTATATGTCTCATCATGTGGCTAGTCCATATGATGTTTAGCTGCAGCAACAGCAGCAGCAGCAGCAGCACAGCTAGGAAATGAATAAGAGAAAAAAAGAGTTAGCGGATAAATATATATAAACGGTTCAGAGGTTTCCATCTTCTCCCCTTTTAGTAGTCTCCCCGAGTGTTTTTTCTGTCCCTCTCTTTCTCTCTTGTCGGGCGTGCGCTTGCGATGTAGTATAGTATAGTATATATTATACTTTAAAGGCTTCTAAATATCATAATCGAAGACGTAGCTACCGCGATTATAATATAATATATTTTTACGAAGTCAACGAGCCGCTCGCAGAGCAGAATTCACTATTGGATAAATATGATGGGCCTTAATCCCTTCGTTCGTCTTTAAATACTAATTCGCTATTTGATCTTTTCTCTTTATCTCATGTACGTTTCCGTATGTGTTTTCGTCGTTGAACGAATCATAGATCAAAGTATAAGTAATTCGTATTCAGTATCGATCACCAAGTACGAATAATAAGTATTCATTCGTAATTCGTAAGTAGTTCCTGTACCTACGGTATGTATGTATGTATACAGCATATCCATCGACTACCAAAATTGTGGGCGCGTATCGTAAACCCGCACTTTTATCATAACACCTCTGCGCGCGCAGCTTACCGCTGTTTACCTTCCACCTGGTGACTGTGGCGCAACCTTTCATAGATAACTAGAACTCCCAATAACAGATGAAAGTAGATATATAGGTATGCACGGAGGGTGTCGGTACAGATGCGCTTCGTAGGTAACCTGCAGGTAGTTCGTTCGATGCCGGTACTTGTAATATCTCGTTAAATTAATTTCGAAGTGTTTTCAACTGTACATTTTCTTTGTATTTGTTCACCTTGTGCATACTTGCATTTACGAACCGGCGTAGAAGGGAAGAAAAGTGTTTGAGGATCGAAATAATTCGGTGAACCCGAAAAAAACAAAACAACAACGACAACAACAGAAAACAAACGAAGCAAAATAAATCGGTTCATACGGTGTTTTCACGGGGGATGTAATCACTCATGTATAAACTACACGGTGTATGTGGTGTAATAATAATATTAACGATAATGATCATAGTAATTGTGAATTGAATAATGAACAACGGTAATATATCCACCTATAATAGTGATAATATAACGTGATAACAAGTGTGTGAAATTTGTAACGTCCACGAGAAGATTGGCCCAATTGTCACGAGTTTCGCCGGTGGTAAGTACTCCGTGGCATAATTTTTCGTTTTTTCTTCTGTTTTCCCCGTTTCCTTAAACGCGGCCACATTCAAACGTGCCGAATGAAACACGTATACGTACGTACATGCATAGATGCATACGAGTACATAGTGGCTATAGTGTCAGGTACTTTCAGAAACTATAATATACCTATAGTAGTACAATATACTAGGTAATAAATTGTTCTACTTTCATGCCGTCGTGAATTTTCTAATTAAGCCAGTCGTACGACCATGACGGATCTAATCGCGTGCGCATCAGTACAGCGCGCAACGCGCGCTTTTTCGCTGCCCACTTCGCTGTATATACGTACGTAGAACGCGTGTATACCTGCGCTACGTGGTATACGTATTACATGCTAAAGTAAGCCGAAATACCGCGCTACTTATGATCATGCTACCTGCGTGTTATAGTATATACGTCTTCATTATTTTACAACGTTTATTGAAACGGAGAAGAAAACGAATGTTCGAACGTTACGGGAGAATTGAAAGAATAGAAGGATAAAAATAAAACATCTTTTTATAGCAGGTATACCAATAATGACAATACTCTATTACGTGACAATGTATATGTATATACAGATATAGGTATGTATACCTGTAGTTATAGGTAGGTAGATAAAAAATTATTGAACCATTTCGTCGTTTCTGCACCTGCTGCTCGTCGCCGCGGCTCGGCGCGGGAACGCGCGGCGCGGATAGAATTCTCCGCGGAACATCTGCACTATGCAATCTTCTCGCATATATAGACTTCTGATTGTCAGGCAGGCTTTATATCGGTATGTATAGCTTTATGTACATATATATTATGTATATACCTATACATAGGTATACATAGGTATAGGTATACACTGTAAGTATACCTATATATACGTATGTCTTGTTTCTCGACCGCGCATCATCGAGTCCGCCGCACTCTTGTTTTCTCAACCATGGAAATTAATCAACCTCGGATCTCAATTTTCAACCATGATGATGATAATAACAATAATAATGATAATGATACTCATAATAATAACAATAATAATAATAATAATCTTAACAATAATAACAGCTACCACGGTTACGGATTAAGAGAAAGAAAGAACGAACGATAGAAAGAAAAGTGAACAGCCCCGGGTAGCATGAAATCCTCTTCGAATCATATCAGGCCCTGAGACGACTCAAAGACGTCCAAAAGTCGTCAAACATCAGCCTTTCACAGTCAAGACTCGAAAGCAGACATTCGGCGGCTGTTGTTAGGCGTCTTTGAGTCGCTTTTAGACCTGAAATAGGGCAAAGAGGATTTCGTGCTACCTGGGAATTAGGTATGTCAAAGATTTCCTCCCTCTGCCGATCTCCTATTTTTCGCACTGGTTATTTATTTTTTTTTTTTTCTAAAACAACCGATTCTTGTCGCAGGAGGGCGGAGACCGCTATAAATTGAATTCATTCTCTTACTCTACCTAGTACATACATGTACAAGATAGTATTACAACGAGGAGGGCTGAAAATCGAAACCTATAATATGCCACATACCTTCGGTTTTAACAATAAATCAATATCCGACATATTTGCTATTGTTGTTATAAAGTCCCCCCTGTATCTATATGATGGGGGGCTGCACGCCATTAAGGACACGTTATCGGGAATCCGTCCTAGAATGAATATATACACACACACACATATGTATATAGATACCTATACTACCTTCATAAAGTGTATCTACATGTACGTATATATACTACCTAAACAAACTAAAACGTTATTAATACCGATAGATACTGTGCGCTTTAGCAGACGAATCCCATAATTTGGAATAATATATCACTTACTACTATGTAGTATAGATGTGCCGATCTAGGTAGCCGATGGTACATATAGACATATATAAACTAAAAATCAGGCGTATAATCAAAACCTTTTATGAATCCGACTATATACCAGTGTACCTATAATATAACAAGTTGACTTGAAATGATTTTTCAAAGATATTTATTTTTGCATGGTTTTGGTACATTTTATAAGCTCAATCTTGAGGTGCTATTAAAAACTTGAGAAACTCTATATCGTTACTCGATCGTTAGAAAAGAAATTTGTTGGTCCCATATTTATAATGTGGACTTTCATCGAAATTAGTTTACAAGTATTTTTTGTCTGCACAGCTATTACTGTTCGATAATGTAATAATTGTGTCAGTGGCTGAAAATTGATCCTATAGATCGCATTATGTGTTTATCACTTTTGCTACACGTGCCTCGTAGATTCTCATCTCCAATAGCGTTAATAGATCGCGTTTATACCCGATATTGCAACCGTAAAATAATGTGATATTACGATATAGATAAGGCGCTAATGTACGTGAATACGCGCGGGAGTCTCGGAGTTATGGCTAATGTATATACATACGTATGTATGCACATGAAGTATATATGAAATCATCACTTGATTGCAGTTACACACGCATTTTTGAATTCCCATTTTTATACTGCCGCAGCCTGCAAGCTTCTCGTTCTCTGCCCGGCCGCAGTGTCAGACGAGGGGCAGAGAGGAAATATCTTAGTTAATAATCAATCCATTTCGTTGTACGAAGGATCATTGTTATTGATAATAAAATTGGTATCGGTATCGGTATTGGTACCGCGATAGTATAAACCCCGTGAGCCGGAAATTGATGCGGAGCTACCTGAATACTCGACACGTGAAGTGATACCGCCTTTCGCAAAATGTGACTTGCAATCAAATTTATCGTTCTTCTTCGTACATTCGTATGTGCAAATGTATGTACATACATACATACATACGCACGTACATACATACATGCATACATAGAGGCATACGGTATACATCGTAAGAAATGGAAAGGACATGATTTACCGAAGGCTCACGAATTACAAGACACGTTTAATTATTTATGGATCTAACCCTGCGCACTCGCGCAGCACCGTCTCCAAAGACTTCAATTTATCGTCGGACTTAGACACGACATTGTGCCTATACCTACCCCTGCGCCACACCATTCGTATAGGGAATTCGTACGAAGTTTCCTGTACGCTAGCCACCTCAAATTTATACTCGATTCGAAAACTTTGAAAATATGTTTTTAATCATTTTTTTCACTCTCCTTCACGCCCTGTTGGCCAATTCTCAAACGCCTGTCAGAATCCGTGAGTATATATACCTGTACGGAGATTATGTCGAATCAAATATTTGCGTAAAATTTTTCTTATTTTCGTCGTCTTTTTCGGTATTTTGTACAGATTTTTCTTCTCTATCCTTCGATATATCTTTTCCTTTTTCTTTTTTCTTATCCTTTTTCATTTTCTCTTTGTCGTTCTGGTTTTTTTCAAGTGTTTCAATATTATCATACCTATACCTACCTATATCTTGTATATTACTCGCTCCAGTGATCGTTCTCGAAGAAGCAGACTCGTCCGTAAACGGTTTGGTCAACGACGCTGTATCGTCCGCCGAAAAAGATTTTGGTCAGGGAATTGTTAACGTCGATGTATCTACAGTCCAGATTCTCAGGGAATACGAAGCCGAAAGTTATGAGAAAGGTCAATAATTCATAGATACATAATACCCCACGTTGACTGAGAAGATATAATAGGTACACAATGTTGAGAAAACGAAACGAAAAACAAAAAAAAAAAAACGAAAGTGAAAAACTAACATCGATTAATTAACGGAAAATTAAATGATTTTGATAAGAGATCGCTAATTTTCGGCTTTTTTTTTTCCTTCTTGCAATTCGTCTTGGGGTTCTGAAATATAATATCAATGAGAATTAAACTGAATTAAAAGAATTATTTTGACAAAGAGAATTCGGCATCTTCGATTTCAATTGAAATTTGACTATTTCATTCGCATCCCCCTCCAGTTTGCGCTTCGCTTTATCGAGGAGTGAGTTTGATCCTGGACATGACGTGGACGGGGTGGAACAGACTTCGTGAGATAGCTTCAGATTCGGCGATAGCATATGCGCGAAGCGACAGTATTTCAAATCCGTTTGTACAAGCAATGGACGATCTATTGACCGTCAAAAACGCTACGGATGCAGCTTTGATTTTCGAAACTGAAAAAGGTATGATTCCAATTTCTGTTCTATAATACAAAATTTTTGCCCTTCGATTTTCTATCTGTCGTCCGATTTTTACTATTTTCGCGCATCCCCGCGTGTAGAACTTATCGAGGGTATACGGATGCAGAAATTCAGCACAGATTTTCCGAATATTGACGGAAAAAAGTTCTCCCTGCGAAAGCAGGTACCCACCTCCTATACCTCGTATGTACTAGAATTAGGATAATATGTGAGGATTTTTTCAGAAAACTTGTAAAGTCTATTCGGGCTTGGCTCCGTTTGCCTCGAATTATCTACTTGATTCTCGTTTCATATGATTATACCTACTCATGCTGCATTCGCAATCGTTTTCATCGAATACGCACAATAAAGTACAAATCTCCGTATGAAGTGCGAAAGGAAAAAAGGAATACGAACACTCGTACTAATACTGATGGAAGATTCCTGAAATATCAATTTTTCCGTATAAAATATATGATATATCACGCAACCACCGGGAATGTGCGATGATTCCGAATCATTGTTTTTTTTTTTCCTTCTTTCTTATGAATTATAACGCGTGAGGATCGTAGTCGTTGTATGGCAACGGTCAAGGACCAAAGTCGGTATTTTTCTGTAAACCCCATCGTAGCGTCTCAATAATCGTGTGAAATATGACAAAGTTCACATGCATTCATTCATTCATTCATTCATTCATTCATCATTCATTCATTGACGTTATTTCATAATTACTGGAAGTAGGATATGCTATGCCTACAGTAGCTGGTATACGATGCGGATACGGGATATTATATGCATAATTTGTCGTAATCTTTGCGTTAGGTAATATAACTCGCGGTCGCGCGTAATAATTGCAGGAAATATATCATATCGTATGAGTAACATGTATCGGTAGGCCCGATCTCCAACCTACTATATATGTCCTTATAAATAAATATATATATATATATATATATATATGTATTATAATATTGTATATATGTATATATATATATATATATATATATTATATATATAGTCATAGTCAAGGATGCGAAGCGAATCAATCAGGATTTATATTACCCTCATTTTTACGCTTCATTAAGGTACATGTATATCCCAAGTCGGAATTATAATCGGCCGAAGACGTAGTATCGGAGATAGAACAAACATATACACAAATATATACACCTGTATACATTGTAAAATATAATCGCGATGAAAAAGTCAATTTTTATCGTTATTGACAAATCTTACGCTCGATCAATTCTACAATAATGATTCGAAAATATTATACCTATACGAACTCATTTCCTTTTTTTAACTTCTCGCTCTCCGTTCACAGAGAAGAAGGGAAGTTATTGTGATCCTCCCGAAAATGAAAAAGTTGAGTTTTCACCAAATGTTCACGTTTTGAGGCGTAGAGAATCATTTCCGACTATTTTCTGTGTGTGTATGATAAATTTTTTCACCCGACGATAATCTCTAGAACGAGTGATCGGATTTTGATGAATTTGTGCTCAATCGACGCGGCTTTTCCGAACTTAGAACTGACAATGAGTCGATTTTAGGCCTGATCGGTTCAGTAGTTTCTGATTTCTTTTCTTTTTAAGCAACGAAATTCCGCAAATGACGTTTTCTTTTGATCTCTCATTTTCATTCGAGATCGAAACAAATGTGAGAACGGGAAGTTCCGAGGCTGGCCCATAGTCAGCCTGAGACTGCTCGTTTGCCCCAAAATCGTTAGATGTATGGAAAAATTCGTTGACCTCACCACGTTCGTTTGTTTCGGTTTGTTTTTTCTTCGCTCTCACAATCAAACAGAATCGACTCATTTCCCGAAGCCAGGCTGTAATTTGTATTCTGTTGAATACCATCGTCGAATTCGTATGATTATAGCCGAGTTTGTTTGTTTCACAAACAGAATTGAATCAGACGCTTTACTATCTGATTGGTCATTCTATAATCCGTGTTGTGGTTTTGGACGAACTGACGGTAGCTTCTACGATGAAGATCAGGTCGATGCGACCATCGCCTTCGTACTACGTAATTTATGCCACGACTTCGAATATGGAGACAATATTCAAGGCGGTAAAGTTTGTATTCCATATTCCATATTTAATATTCGATATTCGATGTTCATAAAATTCTCGTTGAAATCGAAATTATCTGCAGGATTCGTGTTCTAGTTTGAAAGAATTTGGCAAAAAAAAAGGAATAGTAAAATTCTGCTGTCCCTGCAATTTTACAGTATTATAGTAAATGCCTGTATTCTTGTAATTTAATGGTACAGGCGATCGACGGAGGTTTAGTTAAAAGAGACGGCACGTGGAACCTGGTATTCACCGATTATAATTATCAGGATTTTCGATATATAGCCGGTGATTTAGAATTGAACGTTTCGATCAATATCCTGACCATGAAAAACGAGGTCTGCTGTCGCTTTATAGGAGAGTCACCATGCACCTGTCCGAATGACTTTCAGGCAAGTTTGAATTATATATCTTCCTCATATACCAACTGAAATCACTGACCGAAACTCTATTCTCAATTCTTCTATCGACAAAGAAGAAGAAACGTCGGATAAAGAAACAAGAATGATGAATAAAAAAACGGATCTTCTTCTAAAATCGACCCGAAGCATACATAGGCGCATAAATTTCTACGTACAGAATGGAAACGGGAGAAATATATAGGAACAAAAACTATTGCATTATTTGCATAATTTTTGTATTTATCTGCCAAAAACAAGAAACTGAACGAAACACTATGTTTTTCTTCTTGATTTTGTTTTATTTTTGAAATCGGTAATCTTGCAGATGTTTCCCAGATACTTCAATCGCTTGATTGAATTATTGGTAAGCGTGATGACCGAGGTACAAAAATCTGGTGTTAGCGTTGAACCAAAAGTAATTAATTGTAACAATAAAGAGAATATCTCAGTGGCGGATAACACCACTGTACAAGCATTCAAGAAGAACTTGTTAACGGTAAAATTATTATACAACTATTTAAGCAGTATATAATTTTTAGTAGACGTAATACTGGCTCGAGGCTGTTTTAATATTTCGTGTACGTATACATACCTAGATATATTTTCACATTATACATCTCTATAGTATGTGAAAATAATCATCGAAATATTATCAAATTATTTTCGATGTATACATGAATTATTATGAAGAGTTTTTCGAAAATGTCCCCAATTTTTTGTCCTTTTTTTTCTGATTTCGTCTATTTTTACAGAAATTAAATTCTAACGGTACTTTCGAGTATTTGGGAGAACAAAATATAATCACTTATCGTGCTGAGATAGAAATAAAAACTTTGAATCAGGGTCGGGTTGAAAAATTAGCCGAATGGAATCGTCGGAATAAAATAACGACTGAAAATCCATCCGGTATACGTCCGGCGAGAAGATTTTTCCGTATTGGAACCGCTCTCGTAACTATAATACATATAATATTTTGTATCATAGCTGCACATTCAATTACTAATGATATTATACGTAGATGTTATAAATCGTCATGCAGTTTGACTCCATTTTCAAATTTATTCTCTCGTCAACTTTATACAGTCGGTTCCTTGGGCGTACATCAAGAAAGATTTGGAAAGCGACGAGCCGATCTTAGACGAAGAGGGCGAATTCATTTGGGAGGGATATTGCATCGACTTAATGAAGAAGCTCGCCAATATGATGGATTTTGATTACGAACTTGTTGTTCCGTCCGATATTGAAGATTTTGGAAAACGATTGCCTAACGGAAAATGGACCGGATTAGTCGGCGATCTACTCCGCGGGGTGAGTTTTCAGTTTTCCAATGATACCATGTCGAATTATAAATTATAAACGAGACAGAAAACAGAAAGAAATGGAAAAATCCTTCGTCCATTTTTTCGTTCTGTTTTCTGCCTGTCTTTTTCTTCTTATCTTTTCCCATATTTTTACTCTTTTACCTCAACCGTGCTTCTGGCCATTGGATATTATGTATGTTACATAGTATAGCGTATAGCAGATAGCTGCTGATTGTGTAGGACGTAAGTTTTAAGTATAAACTCTACGTACTCGTACGTCGAGTTGTAGACACCGCCACAAATTAGGATGTACACATTATCTTGGCAATTGGCATGGGATTCAATTTAACAAAACTGAAAGTAGTCGACGTACGTACGTACATACCTACCTACCTACATAAATTGTTAAATATGTATGTCCATACCTAGACATATTATACGTATTACGTAAGAAAATCTAGAATTCACTGCTGTCTGCATTTAAATATAATATATAGGTACTATTCATATGAAATTAAAATAAATTTTGTTGTATGTACATGCATATGAAAGCATGTGTAGTGTTATACGTGTAACGTGAAAGAATTCGTATCGAAAAATTTGTAGCTTCAAGTAGAAACTGAGAAGAGAGATCGAAAGAACAAAAAAATGCCAAACAGACAAGAGATCGTTACAATAACTAAAATTTGTTAGTTTTCCCCCGTGAAAATGGCAAATGAAACACAAAATGTTCCAACAGAAATGACAATATTATTTCACAAATTTGAGTTCAGTACGTACGAAAAAATTTGAAAGAACAAATTTCTAAATGTTTTTCTTTTTTCATCTTTTGCTGGTGGAGATTCAGTGTTACAAACATATTCATTTTTCTTAATATGTAGTTGATCAACATTTTCACATTCTTGACTCGAAAAAATCTACGCAACGTGTTCTGGTTTTTTCTTCTTTCCTCCATCTCTTCCTCAAACTGCAGTAAAATTATCTGCAAACAAAAATTTATGTACTTGTCAATTTTCTACAAATTCTCTGTATTAGAAATCGTGGTGTTTCGAGTTGAATTCGAGAATCTTTTCACCGATAGGTAATTCGGAGCTAGAATTTGTATTCTTTTCTGTCGAATAGGGAGGTAACATTTCAGAGTGTAATTATTAGGTACTGATTTAAAATTCATCCAGAAACATTAGTTGCCGAAACATTTAGAAATCGACTATATATTCACTAGAAAGTTACTTATTACCACAGTAATTGATTCTATCTTGAGATTTGACTTCAATCGAATTTTACGCGTAGGAAACTGACCTCGCAGTAGCATCGCTTACGATGACTTCTGAACGTGAGGAAGTCATAGATTTTGTCGCACCTTATTACGAACAATCCGGAATATTGATAGGCAAGTATTATATATATATGATCGAAAATCTGAAAGAAGCGAACAAGCAAATGAAAATAATTATCATCCGCCTCCATTTGACAGTCCAAAAGACTGTCGTCTGCTAATTTTTGTTTTTTTTTCTCTCTTTCGAATGAACATTTCAATGCCCGAATTACCGAATTCGAATTTACTTCTACAGCGATTAGAAAGCCGGTGAGGAAAACTTCCTTGTTCAAATTCATGACTGTATTAAGACTCGAGGTATGGTTGAGTATCGTTGGTGCCTTGACTGTAACCGGAATTATGATTTGGCTTTTGGAAAAATACTCACCATACAGTGCTCGAAATAATAAAAACCTTTATCCTTATCCTTGCAGGTAAGATTTTTGCTTATACTTGACATTTTTCGCGAATTTTTCATCAAGTATACATCTACGAAAATACAGCAATCGTTAACGCGAATTCTCTCTCATGCGTCTCATGATCAATTATCTTACAGGGAATTTACATTGAAAGAAAGCTTCTGGTTCGCTTTAACTTCGTTCACTCCTCAAGGCGGCGGGGAAGCCCCGAAAGCTCTTTCCGGTAGAACTTTAGTCGCAGCCTATTGGCTCTTTGTCGTTTTAATGTTAGCTACGTTCACCGCTAATTTGGCAGCGTTCTTAACCGTCGAAAGGATGCAGGTGAGGAATTTTATTATAGTTTAGTCGGTACTCAAAGTTCAGGAAAAAAAATTATGAATTTCTTGCATATCATTCTTCATCTGAACTATTATAGGTATTCCTCGATTTCTTCCGCTCATTTCTCTTCGTCTTTCTCGTCCGTTTGTAGCATGCAATTTTGTTTGTTCGGTTGCTGTTGTTGTTGGTTTTTTTTTTTTCTCTTTTCTTCAACCTTTTTTACTATCCTCAGAAAGGTTAACTAAGAGAATATTATATCACCCGCCGTTAAATTATAATACGTGCATAATGCAGCGAAATGGATATATCTCTAGGTAGACCAGCAGTGGTATTAATTTAACATTCATAGCAGACGAAGATCAATAACGCAATCTGCAATACCCTAGCGCAGTGCGGGTTGTCGTGCTTCAGGCTATTTCTTGAGGAGAATCTAGATGTGATACACAAAGCCTATCTGGAACCCCGGGGGCTTGGTCGATCGATGAAAATCGGCGCCTCGCCCCACTCTGAAAGCGGTTTGAAATCGCTGACATTTAGAAATATTTGAGGTTACTTGAAATTTCGAAAATCGCACCAAAATTTCGTTCGAAATTATTGAAAATCTGCAATCACCGGCGGAGGGAGGCACGCTTTCATTAATTTCGGAGTAGGCTCAGCTCCTCGACTTTGACCGCGCGGCTACTTAGATATTTGGGAATTGAAAATATGTGATATAAGAATTTATAATCATTGGTATAATTATGGTAATAATTTGATTTGGTTCGGATTTATTCAGTCGCCCGTACAATCGCTGGAACAACTCGCTCGACAATCGCGCATAAATTATACGGTTCTTGCCAATTCACACATCCATCAATATTTCATGAACATGAAAAACGCCGAGGATAAACTTTACACGTGAGTATATGGGCATTGTATCTCGGCAATCGTACAACAACACGTAACCAATTTTGTTTCTTGTACGCTTCTCGTACAAAACAAGAAACATCAATGTATACGGTATTTTTTTCCATGACTTCTTTTCTCCAGAGTATGGAAGGAAATAACGTTGAATAGTACCAGCGAACAGATAGAATATAGAGTATGGGATTATCCGATAAAGGAGCAATACGGTCATATACTTCAGGCCATTGTACAGGCTGGCCCGGTCGACAGTGTTCGCAGTGGATTCCAAAAGGTGAATCCTCTTCTTCTTCTTCTTTTTCTCCGTCACATTAATTCTATTGAGAAAATTGGTGTGGAATTGGGTTTAGGTAATCGAGAGCGAAAATGCTGAATTTGCATTCATCCATGATTCGGGACAGATTAAATATGAGGTATCTAGAAATTGTAATCTAACGGAAGTAGGGGAAGTATTTGCTGAACAGCCGTATGCGATCGCTGTACAACAAGGGAGTCACTTACAGGAGGAAATCAGCAGAAGGTGAGAAACGGGGAAATGAAAAAAACGGAAACTTGTTCAAGTAAAGATGAACTAAAATGATAAAACTTGAACTCGGTACTTTAACGCGTTATGGGGAATTGCAAATCTCGATGAATAATTATACGAATATTTATTTTTTTTTGTCAAAATTTGTTCGACATATTGTTTCGCTTTCGTAAAATGTTGATACGTGAAAGAAAATGGGGGAAAAGAATTGACAATCGAGCGATGATTATTATTGCAGAATATTAGATCTCCAGAAAGACAGATACTTCGAAAGTTTAACGTCGAAATATTGGAATCAATCGGTGAAAGGTGATTGTCCGAATTCTGACGACAGCGAAGGAATCACGTTGGAGAGTTTGGGTGAGGAATAATATTGCGAAGGTTTTTCTGGTTCATATGTAACATATATATATATTGTTTTTTTAATTCCATGTGTATTGCGTGTTTTTTGTTTCCGTTTTCTCGTTTCACAGGCGGAGTCTTCATAGCCACTTTATTCGGTCTTGCTCTGGCCATGATTACTCTAGCTGGCGAAGTAATTTATTACCGAAAACGAAAGAATTTGAAAAAGGATAATGTAATACCGACGAAAAACATTCGACAAATGCCAACTTTACAGATGAAACCAGCACCCGTTGTATCCCTCGTCGATAGGCCAATGAAAAATATTCAACCCAGAGTTTCTCACATTTCTGTTTATCCAAGAAATTTCACTTTCAAGGATTAAGGTTTCAACGGTGGCACGGTATGTAACACACTGTCTAAACATTTTTTTCGTTTTATAACTCCTTCGTCTATTTCTTTCTATCTTTCTTTCTTTCTTTCTTCGTTTCACATTATTTTTATCAGCATTCTTGTTTCATTGAATAGATTTACTCTGATGATCGTGCATGACTAATTAATTTCGACACCATCAGTCTTATTATTATTATTATTATTATTATTATCATCACATACTTCAACAATCTCATACCGCGCGATAGTCGTGAGATAGATAATCAGCCAACTGCAATCGTCACTTTCCAACTGCTGATATAGGTATGAAATGTTATAGTCGAAAGAAATTTGAAACCGTTTCCTACTAATTCGTTTCAATCATACACAGGTATAGGAATAGTCGTAGCTGGTACATACATGCAAGGTAGAAGGTATATACATACAAATTATAATTATTGCGTTAAGAGTTTTCGATAGAATAATTAACAAACGCATATTTGCAGTCATCTATTTCTCTCTCACTTCCTTACTCTCTACGAATCGACATCGAACTAATAATGTATGATTATGATCATGATCAATCAACGAATGATGTAACAATAATAATAAATGTGTATGACGAATATATATAGTACATGGAGTTACACCACATGCTTATATAATCAAAATATTGCATGATCGCGATCGTATTTAGAATTTCGCTAATTTTTTTTCTCTCTCTTTCGAAACCTCCTTTTCTTTTTCTTCGTTTCCCATTCAATTTTCGTGCAGAGAATATTATAACCTTGCCTATACGCTGTAGGTATCTTCGGTTTTGAACATCTTCTATAGAAGGAGCACCGCGCGGTTATCCGCAGTCGACCGCGAAATCTGTTACGGTAGGTGAAAATTGAATTTTAGGAATGTAATTGCTATTTTTTTTTCCTCTTATTTCGCCGTTGCTGTTCTACGATCGCTCCCTTCTCTTCTCATCTTTGTCATCTGAACCACGAAACCGCGGAAGCAATATTTCTCGTGTTAGTTGTTACTCTACGCGATTGATATATAACTTGACACTCAGTTTTCTTTCCGATTCGGCTGTCGTAGGTATACTGTTTGGGAATGTCGTCGATTTATCGAAATATTATTATAAAAATTTTCAACCGAAGTCAGGATGCTTCACGCAATTTTCATTACCTGGGTAAAGTTTGAATTCAAACTTCGACAAGAGAGTTTTAGCGCGAGAATTCAATGTGAACGCCTCACGACTGACGAGGTGGGGCGTTTGCTTCTGATTTTCATCAATTTTTCTCAATTTTTTTCTTCTTCTTTTTTTTTTTCTCTTTTACATCGTTTTCTACAAAACATATAGGTTTACCTAAAAGGCCAATGCTCTCTGGCGACGCTTTCACCTTCCTTGCATTGTACGTCTCGTTTTTCTTATTGTACCATTTAGAACCACGCTCAAGTTACGGGAGTTGAAATTATACGCGCAAATTTCGTATCTAACGATATACAAGCGATTGAACTCGCGGTGACATTCCGTTGAAACGGTTCGATATTCTTGCCAAATAATATTCCGTACCTACATACATCCGGATCAATGCGAAAATATCAAATATCAAATTATGATATCAGATTCTTAGGAGTCTCCTTCGATTCGAGACCATTATCTTACATTCGCAAATTCGATGATGTTCACAACACGATTGCCCAAATTTGAAATTGCTCTCAATTTTTTAGGATTCGTACTCTTAGGATAGTCGAATCTATTTTCATTGAATTTCCGTGATATATAACGTGAAATATATAAGAAATAGCCGAGCATAGGTATTACCTGTTATGGACAAGAAATTGCACAATGTGCAAAGAGTCTACTATCAGCTGTACAGGGATCTTGGATAAACAATATGGCTCGCTCCTATAGTTAGTTTTACCCTTTTTCTACGAAGAATTACAACGCAAGACAAGGCACGAAGCATGAGGCTTGTGTTCCAGTAAACAGAGACGCGTAATCAATCAAGCTTTGCGGGTATAAACTTGTATTGTAAAGATTGTTTCGTAACCTCATGGAATAACTCGATTGTATAATATTATGATGGTATCGATTGTATTATTATCGGTCGGAAAATTCATTCCAGTTGAATTATCATCTTCGTTCGTTTTTTTCTTCTCCTTTTCTGCCACGACTGGATTTCGAGGAACCAGGGAAAAATGGCTCTTTCGAAAAAGGGAACGAACGGGTGTAAATCAAGAAGATCATACTTGTTTTTTTAGCAAAAAATTTTGCTGGATCGCTGGCTGAAGAATGTACTACCCCAATGAGGAAACTTGTGCTCGTCAAGTGGACTCGCAATCGCGAGGGTAGGGAATTTCATCGATAATATAGATATCGTTGATATTCCCGAGACTACGGAAAAATGAAACCGATCATTATGGATTTAAGAGCGATAATAATTATGAGAAAAAAAGCTAGTGTATGAATATTGTTGTCTAAAGATGATGAAATCCTTTTTCCTCTACCCTGGTCACCGCCTCACCCCGGAGGTTAAAATATATTATATAAATCGTGAGGTTTAGGTAAGAGTTGTGCGATTGCACCGTAATTTTAATTCTTCATGGCTGAGGAGGTGCTGGCGGCCGCGGCGGGTCTTTTAAACCGAGACGACGTAAATTCGTACTTTTGGTGTCACTGTGTGAAAGTGGTAGGGGAATATCATTTATATCCCAAGTTGTTTCAATAAGTCAATATAAGGCCGTTGAACGAAGGAGTCTAGCCATTTGGTGCGAAGTGATATGGATCGGCGAACAAATTGACTATAAATAGAAGAAAACAGAAGAGAAGAGAACCATTTGTGCTTTTTTTCTTCTTTTCTCGTTGTTTGAATCTTCAAACTTTCGGCGGCACGATCGAGATGGGATTTTTTACGGTAAGTAATTACCGAATTCTGCCAACTCGCAATTCGCGACAGAAATTTCTTGTTTTGTTGAAACAGATAACGGCGAGCCGATCTCGTGAGTTCGGTTTGCGTTGTCTTTCTCCTCTTGTTCCATTTATCGATCAATTTCTTTCTTTGAATATTTGCAGAAATTGGCCGTTCTCGGTGCTTTCATTTCCCTCACAAGTGGTAACTACCATTTTGAGAATTATAAAATTTATAAAATCGACGGTGGCGAGGAACCGTATCGTAAGCCGTGGTTCCTGGAGGATTACGCCAGTCCATATAGTAATTATAAAAATGGAGGTGGGAATTTTGGCGCCGCGTACGAATCTGTGGCGGAACAGAAAGCACCCGAAGTATACGAACACCCGAAAGAAGCATACTTTGCTTCAAGCACCAAACGGGTCCCCAACGAAGACAAGAATTTCAAAAAAGCCGTTTCTCCGTTCTTCACTCTCACCGATTCTGACAATGAAAAATATAAATCTATTATTCTGAAATCCGGAGCTCCGTATTGCCAGGAAATCAAAAGCAAAGTTCCGAAAAAAAGGTACAGGCGGGATGCCATGACGTGCTACAAATGCAAAGACCCTAAAAATGGCGCCACGTATGAACAGTGCTCTTACACTTCAGAGCCCCAAGAAACTACGCAGATAAATAAACGAGTTCCGCTCCCATCCGCTCTGAGATATCGCCGTTCAAATGCCAACGGAAAAGACGAGAAATCGGTAGCTGAAATTGGAGCTCAATACCGTTTTGGTGATGAGTATTTCACCCCCGCTGAATCCGCGGAAGTTTCCGCCGAGTATAAGAAAAATATGGAAAATTGTGAGAAGGTTGTTAAAGATTCGATGGTTTGCATGGTATGCAAAGACCCAGCGACTAACGGCAAATACGAACAATGCTCCTACGTCAATAAGCCAAACGACAAAGTTCACGGTTATAGCAAGTCGAGTTCCTTCGGGAATCCTACGGGAGAAAAACAGAAGGAAGAATCTAGACCGGTCGAAAGAACTTACGGCGGTGAACAAACCGAAGATATACCCGCGAGATATTCCGGGCCTGATTCCAGCGAATTCGAAGGCTCTCATCCGGAAGTGGACCAGTATTTCGACAAGCAGACCGCCGCCATAAAATCTCGCGCCCCTAAGCAGAAGAAAAATTACGCGGAAGACACGGAGGAGAGTGCGAGGCTTGAAGCTGGCTCGGAAAGCGTCGAAGATGCAAACTGCAAAAAGATTGTTAAGGATACGATGGTCTGCACCGTTTGCAAAGACCCGAAAACCGGCGGCAATTACGAACAATGCGCATACGCCTATAACCCGAGCGACAAGGTCTACCAGTTTAGTAGATCTAAGAAATTCGGATATCCCGAAGAATCGGGAGAGGGAAAGGAGTCTGGCGATTACGAAGCCCCGGGACACGGAGCGGCGGCGGCGACGGCGTCGGCGGCGGATTATTATAAAGCTAAAGAAAATTCAGGTAAAGGTAATTATGGCAGGGACGAAGAACGGGCTGGATACAATTACGATGAACCAGCCGAAGACCACGAAAGCCAGGAATATGCTCAATTCAAATCTAAAAATTCCGACGAGGTGATATCCGAGTCAGAGAAAATATCTGACAATGCGAAATCTGGTAATTGTAAGAAAATACAGAAGGACGACATGACATGCATGGTATGCAAGGATCCGAAGACCGGTGGAAATTCTGAGCAGTGTTCCTACGCCTACCAGCCAAACGATAAGGTGTTTTCGTTCAGCAGAGCAAAATCGTTTGGTTCGCCGGAAGCGGATGAGAACAAAGAGAGCTACACAGGAGGAAGTGGGGGTCATGCCGGTTCAGAGTACGGTGAAAGTGGAAGTTACGGTTTAGCCTCAGATAACAAACCTCACGTGCAGGAGGCTAGCGAAGCGGTGAAAAACACTGCTAACGATGAAAAAGTATTAGAAATCGGTGGAACTAAAGATGCCGATAAAGTTGACGTCGGGTTTTTCAGCACCGCGGAAAAGAAGAAAGAAATTGAAAAGGTACTCAGCGAATTCCAGCAAGAGGACAGATCAAAGTGCAAGAAAGTACTCCGCGATAAGCTGACCTGTTTCCAATGCACTGGCAAGGACGGAGAAGAGAAGGAAGAGTGCCTTTTTGTAGCTGACCAAGAACCGACCAAAGACCGTGTGGCTTATCGCGAAGTTAAAGAATTTCAAAGAGATCCCGTAGCCGCCGCGGGGTCGAAAATATCTAATAATTATTTCAGCGACACCGGACTCTTCGGTGACGAGATCAGAAAGCCAGTGATCGGTAGGAAGAAGCAGAAAAGGAAAACCAAAAAGACTGATATACCTAAAAAATTCTATGCCGACTCGACGATCTCTGCAAGTGAGAATGAGGAAAAAACTATCGAAGCTGACGAGGAATCCAATTCGAAAAATGAAAATTACGAAGCTGAATCGGAACCTTACGACTATGGCGCGGCGACTAAACCCGTATACGACAAAGTTCTTGGACTCACTCTGCCACGTTACATGCTGACTACTTCCGAACACGAAATTGAATTCGACGAGGTAGTCGCATCCAGTAAAATTTGATTCATTATTATGATCACTATTCATATTATTATTATTATTATAACTATATTTGTTAAGATTAGAACCTCGATCGGCGTTTTCTCAGTTTCACCAAAATCCCAGAAGTACCTACCCCGCAAGTTGACCTTTTTTTATTATATTCTATAAATTCAGCTCACCTAAGATTTTGATGAAATTTTTTTCCAACCTTGCACGTTTCTCTCTCTCTCTCCTCGTTTCCTTCAAAGATAAAACATTGTGATACAGATTCGTTGAAAAATTGCGAACGATGCTTCTGCGGGTATACTCCATAAAGGGCTCTTGGGTAATTTTTGAACTGGGAAATCGTTTATACGGATATAGTGATTTTATTTTCAGTTGATTGAAATACATTACGGTGCAGATTAATTACAATATTCATGTTAAACGGTTATCGATTTACGCGTCTATAGTTTTTAATAAATGTATCAAAACGACGATGCAATTCCGAACTCACGCTACAACGATTTTTCAGCAGAAGATGAACGAAAGATAGACATTTCCAAAATTATAACGAAATTTTGTTGCGTAAAATGTTCTGACATCGAATTACGAGCACCACCGTTGTTATTTAGTTTGTAAAATCTTGTGTGTAATTAATATTGTTATTCAGTTTGTAATTAAATAACTGTTATCAGTCCTGGATTCGGCGTCTCCCGAACTGGGAGGATATTCAAGAAACAGAAAAATATATCTACCAGACGACAACCACCACGGGGTCAAACAGAAAAAGAAAGTAAAAAAAGCTAGGAATGATTACGATTACGATTCTTACTCGAAATGTATACACAAAATATAGAACCGTTGGTAAAACGAAAATGAAACGATGGAAGAGAAAATTACATCCGATGATTGATTTTGTTAAATCAGCTAATGCGGATGGTGACGGTAATCGCTGTGTCACGTCGTATAATGATAAGAATTTACACCCATTTTCAGATCAACTTATGGATTTGTGCAATAGATTTTCACTATTTCGTAACGCCGAGTAGAAATAATACGTGGTTAAACGCCTTGATGGAATTCTTTCTTTTTTTTTTTTTCATCATCGATCCTACGTTTTCAACAAACATAATCTTGTGAAACTATTTACGGTCATGCTCAACGAATTCATTCTCGAAACTTTCGATGAAATAATCATTGACCGGTTCTCGCCAAGTTCTTATATTGATAATGTCTGGACAAAAAGCGATGCAATAATCGTGAGTGAGCGAGAGAAATCTCTTCTAGATGTATAGTTGTGTTTTATTTGTTTTTTTTTTTCTCTGTTTTCAATTTTTCCAACGCGCACTGAATCGCGGATTGAATTTTAACTTAGAGGCAACCAACTCAGCGCCGAAAACCAGAAAAGCTGGAATCAGGCAGTAGAGATAAAGAAGAAATACTGATCTGAGTCGAGGTAACGCACGGTCTTTATATTTTAATGGTAGAAACTGAAATGTGGATGAACAATGATCTACATACTTCTGAATTTGATCAATTCCCGCCTCTCGTAACCTCAGCATAAACTTATCAACGTCTATAGTTAGATCCGATCCTTTCTGAGTGACCATCACCGAATTATATGAAATAACGCAGTCGGGAATCGCGTAAAATTCAATTGGTTTACCCGCAATTGCAAGTCTTTGCGCGGCGTAGTTTATCGTCGAACGATGCCGCAGGTAAGCTATGTCTTGGCGATCGACTATTCTCAAAAGAGCTTCATCGGGTGACGATATTACTTCGAATCGTTCAATCAATTCGGCTCTCGTACTATTTGGTGATATTTGGTCTAACAATAAATGACGGCTCCCTTCAGTTCCCGCAGTACGGAGACCCGATGCAATGATTCCTCCCTCGTCTTGGATTGTGGGTTTCACTGTCGGCGCCGTCAAAAGTGACGATAAAGATGCCGAGTAGGCGGTAGAAATTATTCGGGAATAGTGGACGTACACTAAAAATAACAATCTGCAAACCAACCCGGTTGGACGTCGCGGAACTGCATAGTTCAAAGTCATAGCGATTATGTCGAATGCTTCTAACGCCGGAGTGGGCAACACTGTGAAGCAGACAAATATTTTTCATATTATAACTAGCGATTTATAGAAGACAGAAGTGTTTTCAAGATATTTCACATCACCTCCATGAAATTTTGAAGCTGCGTGATTAAGTCCGCTGCATAGTATTACCAGAAGTATTATAATGATCCACGTGATTGGTGAAAATTCCGAAACTATAATACTGTTGTCATATTCAATGTTGAGTGGGACGGTCCAAACCATACATTCGTAGCCGTAAATCATCGTGACATCCACTAACTTAGATCTTGCCATCGTCGGTCGAATTTGCCCAATTCCGAACATCGCCAATTCACCTGCAACATCTCCTACGATACCTGCGGCCGTGCCGTTGGAGAATATTAAAAAATGTTCTTCAATGGATGGTACTTTGAGGACTGGTACCATTCTCAGATACTTTGCAACAGCGGTAACCAAGTGTCCCTCGACTCCTCCTCGTATTTCCAACGTGCCATTATCATTTTTCCCCAATATCATCGTTGGCAATGCCGCGAAAGTACTGACAAACATGGGACATCCGTGTCCATTCGGTTGCGGGATATGTCCGATAATAGCTTTGCTATTCGCGAACCCCTTTTTTGGTATCCAAGTGTCGAACAACGTTATTTTTTTCTCACAGCTTACGTCCAAAACTCTGCGGTAAATTTTCATTGCTTGACCATCGAATTTGGCGAACGACACATTATTTATTTTCATTTTAGCAGCTGAATTTAATATCTCGGATATCGTTTGATCGGTTGTTTTCTCTTTCATCGATATCAACAAGACTCTGCACCCGAAGTCGGTGGGTAATTTGGAAACAGCAGAGTTTATCTGAAAATGGCTCGAACCGTCGATGAAAAATAGTACGATACTGTTGGGACCAAAGCGGAAAGGATCTATGCTTATTTCTAACTTCGTGATGACGAAATGCGGGCTATTACTTTCCAGCAGTCCTTTGGTTGACTGTAAAAAGTTCTCGCTGGTTCCTATAACGGCTAACCAATGATAATTCAGTTTTTCAATGCTCGATATTTTCAAGTCAGTCATGAAGGCCGTCAAAAAATTCTCAGTTTCTAACTCCGGACTGGCACCGATCACAAGAGACGCGGCCTTCACCTCTCTGAAAGATCCGATTTTGTAAATGAAATACAGTAAGATCAATTTTGGATAAATCATACCAGATTTTCTTTTACAAAAACTCAAAATTCCGATATTTTTTTAGGCTGTCCGTCCGCACAGGTTCACACTCACGACGCTACGTCCAGTTTCACTGCAAGCTCGGCACGTAATGTTATTGGAAGTGTGATATTTGTCACCTTGCAAATAACAGTATCATATGTATAATCAAAGTTGGAATGTTTACTCAATTAGGGAAATGAACCGAGCCACTCGAAGCCAAGCAAACACCACGGAGTTCGATTTGACCGATTAACTATGTTTATGCGTGGTTAAGAATCTGAACAAGTAGAGCAAATCGATGCCATTAAAAACATTCCTTCGGCCTTGGAGGCATAACATATATGAACGTGGGTAATTCATTTCCATGTAAACCATGAAAATACATAGCGCATCTCTCTAGCAGACATTGATTTTGCCGACGGTATGGATGGACGTAAAAATCTAGGAGACAGAAAGGAGATGAACATATAATAAGAAACACGTACGGTACGCGGCAGTCTCCATGGTTACTGATATATTTTCTCACGGAAAGTAGTGCATAAGTGCATTCTAAATATTCTCAAATCGCAGTGCGGCAGATTTAACTATATCATACCCGCGGTTTCGCAGGGAAAATCTATTGCGGAATCGTTAAAGAAAATAGTTGCTCTTTTATGGGAATGGAAATATTTCTATTTCGACAATTTAGTCTCATGCAACACACGGAACTGCAAACTAAAAATCGATCAGTTAGAGGGCCGTAGAGTGGCTCACAGGTATAATAGGATATGCAACGCCTAACTGGAAGGCCGTGCGGATTTTTCAATTACCGAACTCCACCCGAGAATTCACATTTGTGGACGAGGGATTCCCCCATGAAAATGAAAATACAGAAAACCAAAGCTAGACAGTAGATTCGGAATATCTTGTACAACTTGACCCGGGTAAATCTGCGCAACCCTTCGAGGGTATTCATTATCTCGGAAGATTTCGCCCTGTTCGGATTCAACTGATCAGCCTTCGAATACCACGACGTCCAATACAATAGAAGTCCGTCACTAGCTAGGCGCGATGTCAGCTCATTTATCCGACCACTCAAGTACGACGATTTCGGATAAACCATGACAGCCCCGTGAACGAGCACACATTGATCGAGGACATGGATCAACACGGACTCTCCGACTCTTGCCAAAAAGTCCTTATGATAGTTAAACTCGGTGAGTGAAGTCAGGTAAGCGAAATCTTTGTCGTTTGACACTCGGAGTAATGCCTTCGTGACGTTTGGCTCCACCACGAACCGTTTCAACAGTTCCGGGATCAATTCACTTTCTTCCCTCTGATCCTCTAGAATCCACAGCTTAAACCAATCACCGCCAGTCGTAAGATTCGCTCTTATTATTCCCTGGACGTCGACGATCGACGACACGCTGTCATCGAGCGTCAGCATCGACGACAACGACGTTTTGTAGGCCGTTGTTATAACCACGGAATAGAAGAGATTGCTGACCAGCAAGAACTTGCTCGCTATCGAAAGTGGTTGGTAAATTATCGGATTCCCGAGTGTCGATCCAATCAAGTCCAGGATTATGACCCAGCGTCCCGACCTGTTGGCGTTCTCTGAGGATAATAAAACCCGATAGTTTATAAATTCTGAGCAAGAACCAGACGATTGATAAAGTGTCGAAGATTCTGCTGAGAATAGCAAAATCGATAACTACGGAAACATATCTCTTCAAATTGCATATTCCGCGGGGCTGCTGTATCTGAGATCTGAATCGAGAATTACAATGGATGTTCGTAAATTGGTTTACCTTGATTAAACTGATTACTATTACGGACGATTTTTTCTACCGCAAAGCTCGTGAGAAATGTGAGAAACATCAGAAGCCAAGTACTCCAGGAGAATTCAGATGTTATAATGTTGCTCTTCTCGTAGGTAATTTTTGGGACGCACCATACTATGCATTCTTGCGCGTAGCTCTGTGACGTGTCCACCTCCACGAGCTTCCCGTATGGTCGTATATGACCGATGCAAATGTCTGTGTCCCCAGTGGCACAGCTCGGAACTGTCGGATGCTCCTTGCTCGTACTATTTCTATCAGCGGAACTGAACTCTTTCACGCGAAATGTGAAATTTATTTTTTCGGCAAGTGTTGAAATTAACTCGGCCTCCGATCCGTCCAGAAGTTTGACCTCTTTATTCTCATCCCTAACAAGATTCATCCATGGGGGCTGATGCATCGTGCCTATCGTGATCTTGCATCCCTCGCCGATAGTAGCGGAGAGTGAGGTAGCCATCCAGTCAAGATTACTCCCGGGCACCCAATCAACGAACATCTCTGCTTTCCCGGAGCATTCTGCTGTCATCTTGTAGGAGTACATCCTCACGGACTTTTCGGTGTGATGCATGAAAATTGGTATGAGGGCGACCTTCTGGAAAGCGAGGTAAAACACGAGTTCAACATCACGGTCACTTACTTCCAATCCTTCGAAAATGAAGATCCTCGTGTTTCTACGACAGCTAACCAGACTTTCCATCACTTTCGTTATATATTCTTTTTTCAAACTGGCCAAAAAGTGTACGAGAAGAGTTAATGGGGCAAACGATCTGGATACGCAAATTGCGTTCATCTCTCTGCCGATAACGGAAGGGAAAGCTTGTAGCATTGATTTAGTTTCATCAATCTGATCGTTCGATGCTCCTATAACTATTACATCCCAGGGTCCAAATGCCTTCAGCTCCGGTACGAACACCGCGAATAATTTCACAAGCACGTTGTCTCTGTTTATCGAAGCTCGCTCTCTCAAAAATGATCCCCCGGAGGAAAGGGCTCCATGGTGAAGCAGGAGAGAAAATATCACAAGTCGCGTGAAGCGCATGGTACAGTTTTCAAAGTTCGAACCGATCTAACTTCCAGATTCCACTACCGACGATCGGACTGCAACTGCACTCTCCCGCGATCACCGCGTTTTAGCTTTTAACACAACCATTCATTTTCTTTATATGAGTTACAAATTACAACCTTTTTTCCACATGCCTCAGACTCTTTCCAGCTATTTGCCCACCACACGAAGCTGATGTTCGATTGATTACGATCAGCGTGCTATTACGGTCACCGTGCAGCTGATAGCTGATCCAAGGATTGAAATCAGGTGCTGGTTCATATTTCCATGGAGAGAGCATTCGATGCATTACATGTTACTATGATTCTCTAGCGAATCTGATCATCATTCATACTTCCGTGTCTTCAATCGCAACACGGTGTCATGCCGTTGTTTATTCGAAACTCACGTAACTCTTACGGGCGTTGCGTCGCGACGCAACTTATTTCGCCCCAGGAAATGTTTGTTTAAGTATAATTCTTCATATAGTGTGCGCCTTGACAAGCTGCACGGCGTTTGCACACATAACATGAGTAGGCGGCAATGTATCGAAACCCGGAGCGTGAGAAATTTAGAGCTTTGAAGAGCCACTTTATTCCTCAGCAATAAGTGTCCGACTACATTATTGCGTATTCCCGTCTATATTCCATCCATGAACCGCCGTGTTTGATAAGTTTTTGTTGACCCCATGTCAAGTTACCGTCAAATCTTGTACAAATAAACGGACGAAAAGTGGAAAGAGAAAAATGTATCGTGGATCTCTGAAAAACTAGTGACGGTTCATACCAAATGCCGAGGATAACTCCCCCAACCATCGGCTTACCGTTGATTTGGAAGATAGACTTTAATTTTCTGAGTTTGTGCTCAGATCGTTAAGGTGACTCGCTGCTACGGAAACCAGAAATACAGATTACTCCGGTTCTCCAGCGATTCTGAAATCCCACCACATCATTCATGGCGCTCTTCAATCCCAAGAGTGTTTCATGCGGTCGTTCATTCGAGACGCACATTTTTAAACAGCATTATGACGTCACCTATCTCGGCGACGAAGTTACGCTTCGAAAAACGACCTTATTCCGAAGCAATAAATATGGGAATTAATAAATTGGCACTTTTGACACATTTCAGTTGACTCTCCCTCACCCACTTCTCGATGCCAGCCCGTATCCGTATACGTTACGCTACTTAGTCAATTTAGTAAAAATAAACGAATGGAAAAGGGAAAAGGAAAGTTGGGGAAGATACTCGGGAAGAAAATTTTGGCCAGAGTCCATTTGTTGAATTACATGAATTTAAATTTAATTTACTGAGGTAGTCATATATAATTCGTCATGAATATAATTATTGCTATTTTTGTTAGGATTGAAATCTTGAACGGCGTTTTCCTAGGATTCGGAATCCCATGAAGTGGACTTATTATTATTTATTCAACTTTAAAACGAGCGATTTTGAGTGAAAAAAGGGATTTCCTACGGATGATTTCCAAGTGATTCCAAAAATTTGAAATCGCTTCAGATTTGAATGATGCCTTTATTGATAGTCGATTGAAATACATCATGGGGCATATCAATATTCGTGATTAATTCGTCGCATTGATTTTTCATGAATAGTGCTGCATTAAAACTACGAGAATTCGAAACTATTGGCAATCCACGCGAATGTCAACAGTGTTGAATGATTGTGAACACAGAAAGAGATACAACGTCAGAAAATAATAACAAGATTCTGTGTCATACATTGCTGAAGTCCAAGCCCTGAGAATGCCACACGAATGCCTCAACATACAAAAAGTACCCAATAAACACAAACGTATAAAAATGGACCGAATGTTCCTCAGGAAAACGTTTATTAAACGTTTTACTGTATCATCGACGCTTTTCTGAAGAACATTCTGTCCATTTTCATACGTGAGTGTTTTTTGGGTAGCACGATTTTGCAGGACGCACGGTCTAGGATCTCCCAAGGACTTCTAAGACATATTCGGGCTATTCGAGACGTAGACAAGATATTCTGGAAAGATCTGTGCCGTCTGCGCAACCGGGAAAGCTAGGAAGAGCCCTTATGACGATAGCGGTTTTTTTCATTGTTTTAACGTCCGATGAACCAATTGAATTTGAGCTTGAAGGCAACTAACTCAGCACCGAAAGCCAAAAAAGCTGGAATCAGGCAGTAGAGATACAGAACAAATACTGATTTGAGTCGAGATAGCGCATGGTTATTGGGTGTGGATGGTTCAGCTGGGAATTCAGACGTACAACGTTCCAAACCCTTCCAGAAGCTGTCGATTCCCGCCGCGCGTAGCCACAGTATAAATTGACCAACTGCGCTAGTTAGGTGCGATCCTTTCTGACTGATCATCACCGAATTATATGAAACTACGCATTCAGGTATGGGGTAAAATTCAATTGGTTTACCTGCGAATATAAGTTTTTGTACGACACAGTTTATTGTCGAACGATGACCCAGGTAAGCGACGTCATGGAAATTGAATATTCCTGGAAGAGCTTCATCGTATGACGCTATTACTTCGAATCGTTTAATCAATTCGGCTCTCGTACTATTCGGCGATATTTGGTTTGACAATAGAAGACGGTAACCTCGAGATCCCGCAGTACGAAGACCCGCTGCAATGATTCCTCCCTCGTCTTGGATTGTGGGTTTCGCTGTCGGCGCCGTCAAAAGTGATGACAAAGATGCCGAATAGGCGGCAGAAATTATTCTGGAATAGTGGACGTACAGTAGAAATAACAATCTGCAAACCAGCCCGGTTGGACGTCGCGGAACTGCATAGTTCAAGGTCATAGCGATTATGTCGAATGCTTCTAACGCCGGAGTGGGCAACACTGTGAAGCAGACAAATATTTTTCATATTCTAACTAGCGATTTATAGAAGACAGAAGTGTTTTCAAGATATTTCACATCACCTCCATGAAATTTTGAAGCTGCGTGATTAAGTCCGCTGCATAGTATTACCAGAAGTATTATAATGATCCACGTGATTGGTGAAAATTCCGAAACTATAATACTGTTGTCATATTCAATGTTGAGTGGGACGGTCCAAACCATACATTCGTAGCCGCAAATCATCGTGACATCCACTAACTTAGATCTTGCCATCGTCGGTCGAATTTGCCCAATTCCGAACATCGCCAATTCACCTGCAACATCTTCTACGATACCTACGGCCGTGCCGTTGGAGAATATTAAAAAATGTTCTTCAATGGATGGTACTTTGAGGACTGGTACCATTCTCAGATACTTTGCAACAGCGTTCACCAAGTGTCCCTCGACTCCTCCTCGTATTTCCAACGTGCCATTATCATTTTTCCCCAATATCATCGTTGGCAATGCCGCGAAAGTACTGACAAACATCGGACATCCGTGTCCATTCGGTTGCGGGATATGTCCGATAATAGCTTTGCTATTCGCGAACCCCTTTTTTGGTATCCAAGTGTCGAACAACGCTATTTTTTTCTCACAGCTTACGTCCAAAACTCTGCGGTAAATTTTCATTGCTTGACCATCGAATTTGGCGAACGACACATTATTTATTTTCATTTTAGCAGCTGAATTTAATATCTCTGATATCGTTTGATCGGTTGTTTCCTCTTTCATCGATATCAACAAGACTCTGCACCCGAAGTCGGTGGGTAATTTGGAAACAGCGGAGTTTATCTGAAAATGGCTCGAACCGTCGATGAAAAATAGTACGATACTGTTGGGACCAAAGCGGAAAGGATCTATGCTTATTTCTAACTTCGTGATGACGAAATGCGGGCTATTACTTTCCAGCAGTCCTTTGGTTGACTGTAAAAAGTTCTCGTTGGTTCCTATAACGGCTAACCAATGATAATTCAGTTTTTCAATGCTCGATATTCTCAAGTCAGTCATGAAGTCCGTCAAAAAATTCTCAATTTCTAACTCCGGACTAGCACCGATTGCAAGAGACACAGCCTTTACCTCTCTGAAAGATCCGATTTTGTAAATGAAGTACAGTAGGATCAATTTTGGATAAATCATACTGAATTTCTTTTACAAAAACTCAAAATTCCGATATTTCTTCAGGCCGTCCGTCTAGACACATTTACACTTACGATGCTACGGGGACGTATACTTTCACTGCAAGCTCGGCGCGTTATATTATTCGATATGTGATATTCGTTGGTTTCGAATAACAGCGAAATGTATTCAAAGTAGGGATGTTTACTCAATTAAGGAAATGGCCTGAGCCACTCGTAGACGAGCAAACATCGCAGACCTCAATTTGAAGTGCTCTGTTGTACAATCAGTACTCGATTCAAGTCGCAAATAATTGAATGATTAACGAACGATGTTGGGTTTGGTGAAGGATTTGGACAGGCACCTACCTACCCGAACGATTCCCTTCATTAAGAACGTACTCTCGTTGTTCAAGACATAATTCATCGACGTGAGTGTCATTTTAATGTCCACCGCGAAGAATCTTGTACAAATAAACAGCGCATCCCTGCAGTGGACTGACATGTATGTGGGTATCGATTTTGCCGACATTGTGGGTCAAGATAAAAGTCTAGGAGACGAGTATCGGGGCAATCGTCATAGGAAATGAATTGTACGGAAGCCCGATAAACACCAACTTGCGGTTGTTTTGGTTGTTATTAATATCCAGGAATCACAGTGCTCTAGGTTCAACCGGATTTCGGAAAATAGTGGATGAGATATTCGATGCCTGAATCTCTTGTTATGACGAGTGATGGTAAATTGATTTCCCTCCACTTAGAGGATGGCTGTTTCGGGATTATGAAAAATTGGAATGTCATCATCGTCAGCTCTTCTCGTAAGTGATTTTGGAGATAGCTCGTTGTTAGTATTGCTGGATATCTCTTGCGGGAACCGTTCATTCTAGCAAGTCTGATCTCTTGCACGCGACTGATTTTATTCGCTGTGAATGATTACACATATAAGTGGGCGAGGAGAACTCTCAAAGAATTTTAAACATTGAGTTTCGTCAATCCTGAAAGCCTTTATTTTAATTTCATCACGGAATACATCGAGGTGCACAATAATTCAACACATATGACGTACACTCTTTTGCACTAATGTAATATTTTCCGTCTGGTACAATAATTTGACAACGAGAATAGCAATATCAGTGTATATTGATAGCATATGATTATTCTAAATACGAACTAGTTGGTCAGGTTCAGGAAATCATTGATTGTCATCATTCAGATCCTGATTAAACCAATGTGGCATACGTTCTGCAGTGTGATTGGAATTCGAGAGACAAATACAAAGTGTACATCGTTTGGTATACGTGAAATAAAAAAAAAAAAAAAAAAAAACTATGATTAGTTCTATTACATTCACACTAAACTGTCGACGGGATATCCCCAATCTGTGATTGTTTCAATTCGAATGCTACTCGAACGAATATATTTTTATGAACGTGCAGTTGCTCAGACTACTCAAGTATTGCTATGAGCTGCTAATCGTAAGTGTCGACTCTATGAAATCGATTTTCACGCTTCTGCAACACCAAAGATAACGCGTGCTTTGTAATTCTAAGGGCGAGTCGAGTTTTTGAATCGCCGAACTCGTTCCGCGAGTTTGTACCTGTGGACCAGAAGTTCCCCCAAGAAAACCAAATTACAGAAAAACAAAGCTAGACAATAAATGCGGAATATGTGGAAGAACTTAACCCGGGTATCGCTGCGCAGACAGTCGAGGGTGCTCATAGTCTGGGAAGATTTGGCTCCGTGCGTATTTAAACGGTCCATCTTAGAATTTCCATTCATCCAATACGAAAGAAGTCCGCTATCACCTAAGCGCAGTATTATCTCATCAATCCGCTGGCTAATGTGCGGCGATTTCGGAGGTATCAGTGCAGATCTGCGAACGAGCATACACTCACCGAGGACATCGACCGTCACGGACCGTCCGGCTGCTGCCAATAGCCATCTATGATAGTTGAGGTCGATAAGTGAAGTAAGGTAAGCGAAATCTTTGTCGTCCGACACACGGAGCAAAGCCTTCGTTACGTTTGGCTCTATTACGAATCGTCTCGTCAGTTCCAGATACGTTTTGCTTTTCTCCCCGAGATCCTCGAGCATTCTCAGTCTGTTCGAATCACCACCGGTCGTGAGATTCGCCCTGACTATTCCCCCGGGGTCGACAATCGACGCTTCGCTGGTGTCCACCGTGAACAGTGACGACAAAGATGTCTTGTAGGCCGTTGTTATGACCGTCGAATAACAGAGGTAGCTGATCAGCAGGAACTTGCTTCCAATCGAGAGTGGCCGATAAATTATCGGATTCCCGAGGGTAGATCCGATTATGTCGAGAATTATGATGCAGCTTCCTGACCTGTTGGCGTTTCCTGAAAACGAACCATTAATCATGAGAAACAAATAGCCGATTGACTGAGTATCGGAGATTCTACTGTTAATAGCCAGATCGATGGCTGCAAGAATATTTGTTCGAGCTGCTTACCCCGTAGGGGTTTACATATTTGAAAACTGAATCGAAAGTTGTGACGAATGCTAGAAAATCTGTTCACCTCGATTCAGCCGATGACTGTTCCGCACGATTATTTCGACTACGACGCTTGTGAAAAATATGAGTCCGATCAGGAGCCAGGTACTCCAGGAGAACTCGGATGTCATGATATTGCTTCTCTCCTGAGTAATTATGGGCACGCACCATACTATGCACTCTTGCCCGTAGGCCTGCGATGTACCTACGGCATTCACGAACCTTGGATGCGGACGTATGTGACCAATGAGAATATCCATGCTCCTAGTTACACAACGTGGATTTGCTAAATCAGCCTCGTCAGAAAGTCTGATCGGTTGCACGTGAAGAGTTAAGTTCATCATTTTGGCGATTGTTGAAATCAAATAAGCCTCCAATCCAGCCAAAATCTTCACCGCCCCATTCTCATCCTTACCAAGGACCATCCACGGAGGGCGATGGATCGCGCCGACGGAAATTTCGCATCCCTTATACGTCTTGTCTGTGAGGGCGTCATACAGCAGCCTATTCGGCTCATCTTCGGGTATCCAATCAATGAGCAGCTCAACTTTTTTCGAGCAATCTGCGTTCATCTTCTCGGAGTACAACCTCACAGATTTTTCACTGTGATGGATGAAAACGGGCGTTAGCGCGATGTCGTCGAAAGCAACGCGTAGCACCAATTCGACATCACGTTTACTCACTTCGACTCCTTCGAAGATAAAGAACATTAACTTTCTCTTGCAGATGATCAAACTTCTCGTCACTTTTCTTATATATCCTTCTTCCAGGCTGGCCAAAAAGTATATGATGATAGTCCCTGAGGTGTACTTTTTCGATGTGCAAATTTCCGTTACGTCCCTACCGACGAAGGAAGGAAAAGCTTCCAGGAGCATTTTCGTTTCGTGGCGCTGATCGTCCGATCCTCCTATGACCATCACGTCCGTTGATCCAAGCAGTTGAAGCCCTCGTCTGAACTCCGTTAACAATTTCACAAGTACGTTATCTTCGCGGTCCATTGCTGTTTTCTCTCTTAAGAACGACCCCTCGGAGAAAAGGGTTCGATGGTAGAGCAGGAGAGAAAATATGACAGCTCTCGAGAAATTCATGGACGAAATTTCGAAGCTCGAAACGATATATTTTTGGTTTGATATTTCCCAGATTTCACTTTTTTATGCAGTATTTCACGGACGAGCTTCTTCTTCAATAATCGGACTGTGACTGCGCACTTTCTCACCGTTACTTTTCCATTTTCAGTCGATCGCATTTACGACCTGCGTTACTCACTAATTCTTTTTTATGACTTTCAAATTGCAACCTACTCCCTATTTGCGTCGGACTTTTCCTAGCTATAGCCACACACAATACGGTGGTACATTTCGATCGATCTCGATCTTATCATCATCACCAATACTAAATCGTAGGTAGATGTTTTCGGGGTAAAAACATTCCACAAAAATGGAAATCAGAAATTCGTACTTCCGATACTGGATAGTCTCTCCAGTCGATTTTTAGTGACTCCGATGCTCGTTCACCTCTTGCATCTGCCGTAACAGTCACCCTGTAGTCTGTTCTTTCTGTGATGTGTACATACGTGGAAAAGATGGCTGTTGAAATCTCCCTGTATCGAAAATGCCGACGAAATACAGTCGTTTTATGTTGATGACAATGCGGTTTCGATGGAATTCTCACGCAGTGTGGCCTCCGGTAACAGAAAATCGGTAAACGAGCGACTAAATAATAATAATAATAATTCTTGTCTGATCACTGCGCACACTTTTCAATGCAAGGATATGCTCAGACCCCGTTGCTCCAATATTACAAAAAGGAAACTTATGTAGGTTGGAAAAAGTACACCGTACGTCGCGTCAGTAGCAAATATCGTGATATCATTATTCACCTACTCACTTCTCTGATAGATCGGCATTTCTGACAGGTTCGAGTTTACTTCATCCCACTCCTCCTATTACGAATTCACATAAAATATCAAGTTCACGTCAAAAATGAATAGGCATACTTACATGAAATTCTCGATCTTATAGATAGTATTTCGCGAATATCAAATCTAAATCGATCTCTGGAATACTTCTAATGACTGCGGAAATCAGAGCTGAAATAACGAAATGATGAATTAGAAATTTAGAAATAAAATTGGTTACAAACCTCCCGCATCTACGTTCCTACGATATTTCTGTGATCAGGTATTATACCCCGCAGCAGTATGAAGTACCTCAATCGCACTCACCCTGTCGCCTCCGGTCCCGCGCAATCCGCACACTCGAAATACTAAAAGCGATATGGATAACATACATCGACCTGGACGGCTGGCGAGGATTACTTACGATTCATTCTTCAGGCACGAGGAGATTAATATCGGTGGATGTACAGACAAGAAATCATCAGAGAATGGAATAAAAAAAGAAAGAACAGAGAAATAAAAAATGTCAAATAATCTGGGAAAAACGGGACCGCGGGGCGGCGGCCCTTCGATATTCCATGGCTACTCGATACTTTTGACATTGTTTCTGCACTTTCGATCGCTGCAGTGAAATTATTGGATAAATTTTCCAATCTAATACGTATATTCGAATGCACTTTTGTTCTTATAATGGGCCATGATACATAGGACATACAACTAAACCGAGAGACAGTGGGATTATAGCGGCGCAGCGTGTATTTTATACATGTAACGTATAGAGGCACGGCGCGGCGTCGACCGGTTTCAGAATCGTTGTCTTGTACGGGCTGGAATAGCGCGCGATCATATATACCTACCTACGCGGCTATACGCGTTGTTAGTTTGTTCATTTCGTCCAAATTTCTTCCCCCTCCTGCCATCCCCACGTTCCACGATTCGCCGCTGGCCTGTCGATCCTCGCGTCGGCGGTTTGCCCTCGGTCCAGCGAAAGAGCTTAACATAAGACCCAAGCAGCGCAAACGAGAGCAAATAAGTGCAAAGGCGCGCGCGCGCGGTTACGGACTTTCGTCCACGACGTCGACGACCAGTTGCGGCAAACGCGTGGTCGGTCTCACTGGCACAAAAAAATTTTCGCCGGTTTACGTACATATCAATCAATTTCAATTGATCGAATCAACTTCAAAGAGATATAAAGAATAACGAAAACACCAATTAACGCACCGGAATAAAACTTTAAATTTCGTTTATTCACGTAAATTATTTGCCAAAGAAATACCGCAAAAAGGAAACAAATAATCGAAAAACGTTGGATATAGCCATGAGTTACGCAGGGTAAGTATTTCCCTATTTATAAATATGTATTGGTATGTATGTACATTGAAATATATTATTATCCAGGTCGGGAAAAACATTATATTAAGGAACAGTCTTTCCCTCGCCCAATTGCTTATCGTATACTGTATAATGAGGAGGAAGTGCGGTTTTCATGCAAACATAGAAAGAGCGAGAGACAGAGAAAAAAGATGGAAATTAATGATAAGCATACTTCTGTATTTTTACACGGCATCATCACGAGTCTACGTGTGTGAAATAGTCATATACGTCTTCAATTTTATCTTTTTTTTTTCGTTTCTTTCTAAGCGGGGAACGATTGATCAGATTGGGAATTTTGGTTCTTTGTGTTGGATGCGAATAGTCGATCAGCAAAAATTTGCAAACATATTTTTCGTATTCCTTACACCGGGTGAAAGATAGTAACGAGTGCAGTAAGTAGGCGCGTAGTGCGATTGCTGTAAGATAATCGTGTTTCCTAAAATAAAAGATGGAAAAAAATTGGGAAAAGAAAAAACAATTAGCATCTCTCGTCGCTCCGAAAATATTCGAGCAATGGGTATAATAGCAGGCGATACTAATCTCGGTGTATTTCAATAATACGAAATTAGGATCTAAAGAAATATTTCCATACCTGGATGATTTGAGAGAACAATATTCCATCATCGATTATTCTCGAATTGACCAAAAATTTAGGATCTACGGACACGCGTGGGCGGCGAACCCATCGCCCAATTCATACTCTGAGAAATTTGTACATCTGTATTCTTGCTAGGCTTGACCCAATTCTGGTACCCTAGAAAATGAAGAAAAGAAAGAAAAAAAAAAACACAAAAAACAAAAAAACCCAGAGAAGTTTATTCGAAGATGGGTTGACCTCTTTCCCTTTTCAGATGATCATATTTTGCTCGAGGAATAATACATGCTCGGGTATATATTACATATGTATGTATGCATAAGCAGGTCATACCATATGTAAGTATTATATATTGCACGGAACACTCCGAGATGTTGTTACTTCTTTCGATTTTTGAAGAAGAAATGTATGCGTAAAGAGCAAATCGTGGATAATCCGTGAAAAGTTCGAGGTTCACTCCGAAAATCGTTATCAAGGAATCGAAAAATATGATACCAATGTACGTAATACCTACTTGAGCAGTAACAATCATCGGATGCTGTAAAGCTCACTTTACAAATACGCGAAGAAGGTTCATCGCTCCCGCGGATACTCCGTGCCGGAGTGTAAAGAGTTTCGAGTAACACTTCCGCGAATAATTGTATTATGCATCAAGTTAATGAAGTTTCAGCACGGAATAGAATTCATGCCGCAGCATCAGCGACTAGTTTTCCAAAATCCTTTAAACGATTAGAGAACATTCTGCGACTACTCAGTTGTACAAAAGATGTGAACTGGTACGTGGATAAATGTGTGTTAAAATTTAATTACATTGGAAATTTTTCATGCATCGGAAAATCCCAATGGACGTCAATGACCTGTGAATCTTATATGTATGTATGTATGTATGTATGTATGTATGCACTCTATAAGAAGAGAATAATTTATTGCCACGTGCTGGGATATGCTTCTCTGGTCCGCCTAGGAAATGATATTTTTAAATCTCACTACCTGTGTGGGTGGTTCAATTGATTTTCATCTCAGCTATACGCGAGAGTGTAGCGGATAAAAGTGGGCTAAACTTGAAAGAAAAATGAGAAAAATGAACAGCGATCTTCATCGTTGACGTGCGGATCTCATGGACCTTTTTAAATAGACCGCGCAGTCATTATAGTTTTCTAATTAAAATGATTCACGGATGATTTCATACTAAATTATAGGCATACTGTACTACGGTGTACAGTATATTGTATAAGTATATTGTACTAAACGAACGGAGAGATTGTAATTGAAGGAGCAAAATGAAAAAAAGGGGGTTAATGGAAAGCATTTCTAGTTGAAACTACCATCGAAAGGCGGCATTGACTAAAAATAATATAATCGGAAGCATTTTATACTGGACTTTAACGCGCAGGTCAGCCGAAGCTAAAATTAAACCACGGTTTGCGCGACTACCTAAATACATTTCTATGGGCTATAGCCATCGCTCTTGGCTGGGATCCCGAAACCCCAGCAACAACTCGCGTCGTTGTCTCATCGGACACACTTCCAAGTAAAATTATCGATCACCATAATTACACGTGTACAAGCTAACAACCTGGACAGAGTTATTCGTCATCAAAACTCGGAATAATTCGCGATATGAGAGAAAAAGAAATGAAAACCTAAATACAATCTGTGGTAGGTAATCGTTCGAATCGGTCTGTCGGTCGGTCGGTCGTTTTTCGTCTTCGTAAACGAGAAACCGAAAATGATGTAAAAATAGTCGAATATTCGATCATCTTCGAATTTTCAATTCTCTTCATACACAGCTCTAATATACACTTTTACTGTATTACCAATTGTTACACATGCGCTACTTTGAATATTTTCAAAAATTGTAAACAGCAATGAGTTGCCAATTCTTCAAAGCTATAGGTGTAGGTACCACCTACCTATACGTTCCACACCTATCTGCATACCGGCTACAGGTCTATCTATATACTATGCCTAGCGTATACGTATTGCACGTATGTACATACGTATGCGTGTTTTGGCCACGTGTTCTTAACCGTGGATGCAAATTTTCTCCCAGCACGTGAATCTGATGCGAGAGAGAAAGAAGAGAAAAGAAAAAGAGAAAAAAAAATCGAAAACCAACAATTTGTCGTTGTGTTTTCTTCGGGGATCGAAATTGTAACGAAATTTCCCAAATCCCGCTCCGCTCGGTTTATAGCGGATGTCGCGAGGTATGGTTATTAACTTGAGTACAAAACATCCCCTGTATAGGAAGAACAGTAGATAGGTATGTCAATTTCTCTGTTCGTTCGTCAAACAGATCATTTTATCTTTCATCGCGATGATTGGTAATCGTGGCTGATGAAATATTTACCACTTCAAGGGCTCGTACCTGACTTTGTTTTTTCGTTCTTTGTCTCACTTTCGTATATACGACGGGATAGCGAAGTTTTTTTTACGAAAAGGAGAATCGGGAGGAGGAAGGATTTCGCGTGTACTATTGGGGAGGAAAAAAGTTAGAGAACTTGGTATTATAAGGAAGACGAGGAGAAAGAAAAAAAAAAAAGGAATGAGGAAGACGACAAGAAAGAGAGTGATAATTTTCAACCGTTTCTCACCTGGCCAAAAGCCAATAGCCGAACTTTTCACCAACGGGTTACTGTCCGCCCGCGGTTTCTCCTACATCCGTATGTCTAGGCTCCCAAGTCTGTCTAAGATAAGGTAAACTCGAGACTCGAGGCTAAAGATAAAATTATTATTGAGGCTGTGTGGGGTTTCACCACCTGCTTCTTCTTCCTACTTCTAGTCACACGAGGCGAACAGACCCCCCGGTCGCCCAGCGAATAGGCAACCCGAGAAACATATACGTGTACATATAAGCGCCAGATCTCCAGATCGGTGTAGAAGGAGAGGACGAAGAGGCGGATGGATGATGGTCCGCGTATGTATGTCCTATATACGATACAACCATATATCTACGCTCACCGGTCACGTGTGGGTGCTCGAAGTCGCGAATTAATATAGATCCGATCCAAGGTCAACTCGCGAATCTATAATCGTGTCATCGTCAACGAATAATAATAATAATAATAATAATAATAATAATAATAACAATAATAATAATAATAACAACAACATTTTAACACCTAACAACGATCGTCACGGGAGACTATTTTTTCGTCGACTTTGTGCGGATGCGCGTCCTGAACGGGCGGAAGAAAGGAACAACTAAAAGCAAACGATTCATCAAAATTGAACAGAATTTGTTTATTTCTCTTCCTTTTCTCTTCTTCCTTCCATTTCACATAATTTGTAATTACAACTATACCTATACCCACTGTAATCGGCATAAAACTTCTCCATTTCTCTCGCCTCTCGTACCCTTTTTTTTTTTTTTTTTTTTAATAAACAAAATTTTCGTCAATCGGCGTCGTCGTCGAAATGCAGTACTTTCACAGAAATTTCAGGGTTTCGCTATAGTCACGCTGTAGACTAGACGAGTGTGTAATACATTCGTATGGGGATACCTATACACATTATAGATATACATGTACACTTTGTGTATTTATCTACCTATGTATATAGGTATACATAAATGCGAATGAAAATACACGCATGCAGTGATGACGGTGAATATTGAGGCGGCCTTCATAACGCTCGCGTTCTACTCGTATAACATACGTCCCTAAAAGGAAAAACATTGGACGATGTGGATATTCAGCCACGAGCGAAACTTGAGCGAGGCTCCTGAACAGAACGAACGAATATGGTTCATAATACTCGATACTACGTGGTATACCAAACCAAACCGAACCGAAGAGCGCAGTTAGTTACTCGGCGTCAGTTAGAACATGAGGTACGGCGCGATAATCAACGTGATTTGCTATTAGTCTATCCGCATTACCATCATCCCCTGCAGGTATATGATCGAAAAAATCATTCACAATCAGATAATAAAATCAAGTGTTTGAATTATTATTAAACTGCGCTTCAGTTATACGATACAAACTAATTGGTGGCAGTATAGGTGACCTACCTGCAATTATTTGGTAAAATATTGTGGTGGATGACTGTACTCATATAATATACATTAATGGGGGGGGGGGGGGGGGGGGGGAGGAATTGATACGGGGTAATTATTCATACGTATAAAATTATTAAGATTTCAGAAATAGAAGTTAGTCGATCTTCGGCTTTTCCGTTTTCCACTCTCTCCAGTCAATTAATAATATTCAAAATAACCGTAACTGAATTTAGTATTTGGGGGGAAGAAAATGTGAAATTGCAGGCGATAAACTCAGCGGACGATGCGAGGACCGATTCTGCGGCTGGAAGAAAATATAAATGAGAAATAAGAAAATATCTATAATTATTATAGTCAATCGATCATCGGCTCATGCGCGACAGTGAGAAATGAAATGAATCAAAGAAATAAGAAAAAAGAGCAATAACCGCAGCTCGGATTCTACGATTTTCGTTCGTGGTTTTCTAGAGACTGCAGTGGGGCACTACTCAAGTATGTATATACGTATACGTGTGATTATGTATAAACACCGATAGCATAACATCTCACTTGTCAGTAAGTAAGTCAGTTGAGCCGACTCGCTACGATCGCGCATCTCAATATACTCGCTTATTGAGCAAAATTATAGTGGGAATATACATACCGTATGAAAGTGAGGATTGATGTGAGAAATATAGAAATAGTACAAATACAGAGGGAAGTGAAGAGAAAATGGTGTGAAAAAAAGGAAGAGTGATTTGTAATCACGTTTACAAATCACTCGTATGTATAGCCAGCTTGTATCGGACTGTGAGGATTTTGGAAGTTTCACTGAATTTTATTAAACCACCAATCCGGTTGACGGATTGGGAAAATTTTCAGCGAATTAGTTCGCGGCGAGCGGGTGCGATTGTTATTAGCTAGCTCGCCGAAAATGTTCCCGTTCGCCAGCAGCATTCGTCATTTGTTTAAAATTTGGTGATACTTAAAGTGCTCACAATCCAACACACTCTGACTGTACTATACTAGAAGTTGAAGTATATTATATTAGAAACGTTGTCTCGGATGATTCACTCGGTACAGATCGATGCGGCAATTTGGCAATTCCTTCGGCCAACAACCTCTCGTAATTTCATTTGAAAAAATCTATACACGTCGACATACGCGTTTTCATAATTTGTTTTCTTTGATTTTCCATTTTTCTTCTTCGTTTGAATCCTTCCACGTAGGTATAATGATGGAACGCTCGCTGCTCTCCTTCGTTTAAATTTTGTTAGGCAGGTATAATAATCGAACACTTGAGCATGAATAATCAAATTATTGTAACATTCATCCTGATTAGATGCGTGTCTCTCTGCAATGATAATTATATTGATCAATATTCCTATGCCTAACTGAGTACTGACGTAATTGAGCGTAAGCTCAATTACGATATTGTCGCGATGTATTTCTGTATTACAAACCCATCGAGAACGTTGAAGAGATCCAGCTATGCGAAACTGTGTAGTATAGTATTTCAATGGGTATCTAATATAACATATCTACGAATTTAGTACATTTTTGGAAATTTGTTAATTTTCTGTTGCAGGAATCCAGACTCTGCAGCGGCGACAGGTAAGAGCGTAATTTCTCCTTTCGACAAATGTCTACGTATGCACTTAGAGAATCAGTGTTCGATATTTTCCACCAAATTTTCACGTTGGCTTTATACATGGAAAATGACCTCTGCTTAACGTTTACGTGCGCTCGGAATTATGTCTCTAGTTCAGAGGTAGGCTGACACGGAATTTCCGGTCTCCATAGTCTGTACTCTATAGTCTATAGCGGGAATTCTGTTGGTCAATATTTGTCCGCTTACCATGAGCATATGCTAGCAGTACCTAGTTACGATAATAGTATATTTAGAAAGTCTTGAAGCGAGAAATTTTTCAGGTATAGATACACCTACATAGCAGTACAGAAGTTACCTCAATAAGTATTTGCGGTTTGCAAATTCATAGTTCACAATCATGCGGCGACTATCAGCGACGTGATTCACGATTTATTGTAAAATGGTATATGAAGTTAGTACAGAGTCGAAATAGCGTGAACGTTTTCGTATTCTTTATGTCTCATTAGGAAAAACGAGCTAAGGATCAAGATGACAAATTTTAATTATAGATACGTAATTAATTATTACAATTTGCGATTATATGTAGTTCAACCGGAAATACCGGTACGGCACTCTTGAATGTCGAAACCCGCAACGCGCTTCCGTTTCTTCTTTCCTTATTCGATTGAATTTTATGGTCGGCATGAGTTTCTGCTCTTATACGTGGCAGACCGATCGAGACGATCGTATCTATATTCTTTTGTTTTTTCTCTTTCTTTTGCCATTTTAGGATTCTGTCAAGCCCCACCTCCACCCCCACCGCCTCCACCAGGTCCTGGACAGGTGCCAGCCCTAAGGATCAACACTGCAGAGGTAAGATAAAAATTCTTAGCCTCCAGTCGACGTTGTGCGACGAGCTCCGGCTTACTGTACCCTCATTTTAACGCTGGACCAGTTTAAAAATCATTTCGATATAGTATACTATAGATCTACAAATATTAACGAACGAACGAAGAAAAAACTTCTTTTCGCTTCGCTAAAATATCTTGAACAATTCATAACTGCACGCAGCTTTTCATACGGCAGAAACGGTGAGTGGATGAATGATTCTAAATTAAATCAGATAAAAACATCGAAAACGGATCGTTTGATTTTTCTAATGAATCATCGATCATAGTTTTGGATCGTTCTATAATATTTAAGTAGCCTCCGAAACCGAGAGTGTAATAATAGCAAGATAATAGCCTGCCTAATTTCGACAAGCCTATTTCGCGGCTGATCGGTCATCATCGGCTTGGCCATAACGTTAGTTCTTTGTAAAGAGGGAAACATGATAGAAGAAGAAAAAGCAGAAGAGAAAAATGATTCGAGTGGCTGTTTTAATCACGGAGATTCATTTCGCATACTGCAAGTATACACGTGTAGTTTATCGCCGAGATCGTTATTATAATCCCGAATTGAAAGTCGAGACGAGGATGGCGAAACACGAGAAGCAAACCTCGCATATTCAGCTATACTTACTATAAGTAGTAGCTCATGTTAGTATCTAATAAAAATTCCTGCAGCTCACATCGAAACACGGTTGACAAAGAATGAAGCTAAAAAATTGCGTCTTTCTTGAAGGAAAGAGAAATTTTTTTCTTTTTTAATGCAAATAAACGAGACAAAAAATTGTGACACTGTATCCTACTTTTGTCGTGGTGGAGGAGAAAACGATTCCAGAATTCCAGAATCATTGGTATTATATAATATTATGAATTATAGGCCCCGAGACCAGTCAGGAGACCACAGAATAACAACGACCCGTATGAACCACCAGCCGCAATTCAAAACGCAATGATGACCAAAGATAAGAAACCGTTTACCTACACTCCTGGAATGGGAGGTAAGCTTGATCTGTCACAAATCCGAAGTCCAAGAATGGCACGTCGCGTTGCTAAAAATGCAAACGATGAGGGGATCGAGGGCCCCCCTAAATCTGCCCTCGAACCGAAACCGCCGGCGTCGTCTTCAAACGCTGGAAACATTTACATTCAACCGCAAGTTGCTGTACCAGTTTTTCCCGCTAATCTACCAGCCCAGCAATCCGTCAGTAGAACTCCCAGTGTTCACGTCAATCGCCTCCCTTCAAACGGTTGGTTCAAATTTTGAAGAAAACACCAGAAAATGTTTCGAAAGATGCGGGACTTCGAGTTGAAAATGTCATTCTCTTCTTCCAGCATCCAACAGCCAGCCCGAATCTCCAAGAAGCGTAGGCAGAAACGAGGGTAAGGTGACGCCGATAACGATCGTACCCGGCATCCCGTCTTCGCCTCAGAGCCCAACGTCACCGCCGCAAGTTACTTTGGCCAAGGCGCCGACACCGTGGCTTCAGAATAAACCTAAGCAGCAGGAAGAACTTCCCGAATGGGCCAAGAGAGCTAATTCGAATAAAATGACAGAGGTTCATTCGCCGGAAAATTCACAACAGGGTTCCATGATTTATCAACAACCTCAACAGCAGTCACAAGTTCAATCTTACGTTCAATCCCCGTCGCCCCAGCCTCAGATTGTACAAAGACAACCACCTATTCATCAGGTGGTTGCTTCTCAGCCTAGACAACAGGAACGAGTCGTACCTCTTCGCGTAAGTATATATGGCACATAGAGATGGAGATTCTTTTTCCAATTGTTACGATTTTTCTCCATATTCTTCGGGGGTGAAATATTGATTGGGCAAATTTCTCGAAATTGAAATCCGTTTTGAGGCTATAATTTTCGGTATAATTCCGCCGTTGGAGAGAAGCTGGAAAAATCGATCTGATCATTACGCAGCCCGTAGATGAAAGAGAGTCGTGAAATCCACATTCTAGTTGCAATAATTGCGAAATTTTACCGTAGTAATTACCGATTTTTCAACGTTTCGTGAACTTCGTGGTTCTAGCGATGAGAACGATCTTTTTTCCTTCGATATTCATGTGATAATAAAAGAGAGAACAAAAAACAAAACTGTCATAGAAATGGGATGTGGGAGTATAATCTGCTGCTAGACTTTGGGATTCATTCTTGTTCGTTCTCTTCGTTTTCTTTCGTCCATCTTCACGATCTAGGTCGAGGACAGGCCTTCTGTGTTTTCTGTGAAAAATGAACCTGGTCATCATCAGTTCAAACAATCACCAAATCAGCAACAAAGATGGGGCCAACCTCAAGCTCAAGCTCAAACTCAACAACAGAATCAACAATCTGGAGGAACTCGTATCATACCGATCATGGTTGAAGACAATGGTCAATCTCAGGGCCCCAGGGTGTAAGCATAGCATTTTGACTATAATTTTTCGATTCATCTGAACGATGAAATGATGCGAAAGTTAGTTAACAAACTTCCGATGCCTATTCTTTTTTTTATTCTCCTTTGCTTTTTTGTTTGTCTTTCGTTTATTCCTTCAGCGGCAGTGATCGGAAGCGGCTCGATACCGTTCGATTAATTATTTGATAATGATCGTTTTAGGGTCGTCAATAGAGGTCCGGCACCCGGACCGGCGAATCAGGCAGAACCCGGCCCCGTACAATCGAGATCTTTCAGAGTTTTGCAAAAGATAACCGATACCGATCCCGACACTGACGTCGATGGGAATTCTGAACAAATACGAAAACTTCAACTTACCGAAGACGACAAAGTTCTGATGAACAAATTCAAGGAACAAGGTGAGTGAAAAATATCGAGTTTACTTCATTTCGTCATCGTCGTCGTACAAACGTCTTCGTATTCACAGATGATTATGAATGATAGTAATTAAATATTGACGAGCTGTGCAGTTCACATCAATTGATTGATTATATTAAACTTTTCTGAATCTCGATCGGAATATTAGTTTCATATTATTATTAATTAATATCATAGTTGAGGTAATCTAGTTTGGAAAATTATCCATGCCTTTCAATCTAATCTTATAATTTCTTCGCGTTCCTGCGCATCTCTATGTTTCTATTAATGATATTTTTTTTCTTGTTTTCTCTTCCTTCTTTCGAATCACGTACCGTTAATTTCGAAATTTTCTAAATTGTATTACGTATACATTTGGCTCGATTTCGTATAGTTGATGGCGAAACTTATCTCCACCAAGAAGAAGATCCTCGATATCGTGGCGCTGCGATTCCGTCTCGCGCATTTCGTTTTCTACAAAATATGACAGATTCTGGAGAAGTCCCGTCGACTTCAAACGGTATTCAAATCTATTTCACAATCAGCCTCTTCATCACCTTCTAGCTGTTTTTGTTTTCGTTTCGTTTCGTTTTATTTGGTTTTTTTTTTTGGTTTTGTATTATATAATATACATACCTGATAGTATGTAGAAGTATTATAATATCATAGGCACCTCTACTTGTTCTTCCTTATTTAATCGTCAAATTTGCCACATTCCTAATCCGTGCGTGTGCTTTTCTCCAAAGTTTTTCTTACATCATAAAATGCAAGTTTTTCTTTTTATGTTTTTTCTTCTCTGTATTTCCTAATTGGCAATTGCAGGCTTCATCTGTAGTATGTATGTTGTGTTTCTCTCTCTCTCTCCCTCTCTCTCTCGTTTTTCTCATTCCAACAATTTTTGGCCGAAGAAAGAAAAGGAAAGAAAAGATAGAATATGAACAAATTTTTTCTGCTTATTTTGACAAATTCTTCGATAAAGATATAGACCGGTAAAGACGGTTTAATATAATATAATATACAGCTATACCCGCCTATAACTTTAATAACCGAGTGCAGTGGTTTGCCATAATAATTTATGAACATTTATGAATATATATATATACACAGACAGTACTATGTGTACGTCTATACTTATGTATGCTTGCTATGATTATCGCGCAATGCATATGGCCAATTGACTAATCAATTTGTTATATTATTGTTTTCTTTCAGCGCCCCGCCCAGCAAGCGCGATAAACAAAAAGCAGAACAGAAATTCAAAATCTTTCGGTGAGTTTGAATCATCTTTGCTTTCTTCCATCTCCGTTTTTCGTTTTTCGTTTTCTGTTTTCCGTTGTCCCTTTTCGTTTCACACGTCACGATCCTCGCGGAATATGCAGAACCGGAAGATTCTTAGCTCTGAAGAAAATTCAATGTGATACGCAATCGTAACGATTCTCGAATTTTACAGAAGAGGCTCAGGCCAATCTGCCGCCAAGCGAGCAGCAGGTACAGGAGCCGAAAAAATATATGGGAAGCGCGATACCCTCGAGATCATTTAGGATATTGCAGGCAATGACATCCCCGGAAAATATTGGTGAGTGATTATATTCTCATTATAATACGATACGACGACGATAACGATAACGGTAACGATAACGGTAACGATAACGATGACGATGACGATGATAATATTCATCTGTATACGTATATATATGTATATATATGTATATATATACGTGCCTGTACCTATATTATAATATAGGATTATATTTCGACCTTTGGTTATGTTTCGTATCAGCTGTAATAATGATAATAATCGAAATTATTAATAATCATACTATAATAAATTTATTATCACAGGTATATCCTACGTGCATGTGATCTACATACATATATATGCTATATACGTTCAGGAAATGATTATGATTAATAAACAACCAAACGAGAAAGAAAAAAAAGAAACTGAAAAAACGTATAAAAATGAAAAAAGAAAAGAAAAAAAAAGCTTCTTCGCCTCTGTAAATTAATATGCAGATCAATGTCCATATTAATTCTGACATACTATACATACCTATACATATACATACATATATTTTTATTTAACTTTTATATGAATAATAATAATAATAATAATATCAATAATAATATTAATAATCATAATCATAATCATAGTAATCATTCTTGTTTCACAATTAGTATATTGCAATGATTCGAAGTGTTAAGAAAAAAAATGAAAAAAAAACAAACAAAAAAAACATTTTTCTCAAAATCCTGTGTTCACAGGAATAACAAAAATTCCATATTAATGAAAGAAAACAAGAAGAAAACAAAAACAAAAAAAAAAAAAGAAAAGAAAAATTCAAAACTCAAACTCACTGACAACGCGAGAGCGTATAATATATATATACCTATGTACGTACATAAGCGACTGTCAAAAATTTGTCTTCCACCTCTATTATTATTCATCGTATTCTTTCGCTGTATTATTATTAATGATTACGACGATGAAAGATTCCTCAGAGAATTTGTCAAATTCATGTATCATAATTATGTATATTGTATTATTTACTATAATTTACGTATACCTGGAATGTGCCTATTTACAACGAACATGCAGTATGATGATGATATTGATTGCAGGTCTTGAACTGCATTGACGATTTAGGTATATACGAAATTATTATGTATCTGTAGGCAGAGAGAGAGGGGAAAGGGGGGCAAAAGAAGCAGCTGACCAAATTTTTATCAAAAATACTCGTAGTCAATATATCCAGTATACTTTATTTTTTGGTAATTACTAAATTGAGTATACTCTTGAAAAAGAAGACAATTGAGAGAAAAACCAGAAAATAATCGTAATTGAACGTTAATTAGTCTGATGGAGTCTATGTGGCACGTTAACGAAGGTAAAAAAAAAAGAATGGAGAAAAATGATATCGGTACAAATTTTGTCGATGAAGAAAAATTCGGATTTTTTTTTTCTTTCACGAATTCCGTGAACCCAACGGCGTTGAAGCCGACGTCGGGGATAACCGAAATAAGGAGAACAGAAGTGAAGATTATTCTTCGTTGGAAATTTGGCGCGCTAACGTCCTAGCTACTTCAGTTACAATACATACCTTGAGTATAGATGCATAGCTATATATAACGCATAGCAATAAGCGTTGCAAAGCATTTTCACACTCGATAAATCCCATACCTAAAATCTCAGCAAGAATTGATTAAAGTGATAATATACTCGTATGTATAAAAAATACGCGTCTATCCAAATTGCAATATATTAATATCCTAAGAATAGAAGAAGATTTGTGTAATAAGTACGATGTATGTATTAACACGGTACGGAGGATATACGTACGAACATCTTTCTCCTGAATAACTCTCGTCGTGCATTACTACTTTTAGTTGTATCGTATATATATGGTGGCGGTAGAGACTCAGCTACGGGGACTAATTGCTCATTTCTAATTGTAAGTTAGGTAGACACGGCTTTTTTTTTTTTTTTTTTTTTTATATATTTCTTACAATTTTTGTTTTTTGTTCGTTTAGTTTTCGTTTCTCGATTTTTTCTCTCGTTGATCCATCATCGATGCATGTATGTATGCACATACATATATACATGCATACATATCTACCAATTTGAGGATAATATGCATTTAGAAAATTTCTCACGCAAACTACGAGTATATAAAATACCTATTGCATAGTATTTCCATATATATATATATACATACATACATACATATTCTTTGAACGTGTCCATTGCTGTAGTACATACACATCGATACCTGTACCGAGATATTTCGCGATGACGAGAATGTTGCATGTCGTTTTACACTATAATTTGCAGTTTTGACAAAAATATAACAATTATTATACATTGCAAGTCTTTCGCATGACCACATATTTATAGTATTATATCTTATTACTATACCTATAATATATATGCTATACCGTATATGACAATAGAAACTATCAAATGGTTGCACAGGCACATACTGCCATACTATATCACTATGCCCATTACGTTGGTATACATACATACATAATACGAGTATTTTTTACTGTTGTCGGAATAACAATTCGAATATAGATTATATATTTTCAATTACATTCAACTCAATCACATTTTAGATATTAGATCATATATGATACATAAGTAAAGGACAAAAAAATAAAAATATAAAAAACACAGTCCGGCATATACTATATGTGTATATCTATATCTATTAGGTATAGGTATGTATATACGTATATACGTACGTACATGCATACATACTGTACCTGTATTTTTTGGGAAAGAATTGATTTCTTTCGTATACAGCTAGATTTACTTCGGCAGAAAGAAGAAGAGAATACCTAAATAAATATTGATTAAGTATGATGATACATAGGTATATTTATCCATATAACTTTATATTCATACGTATGTTCTGTAGAATTTTTCGTTCATCACGGCTAAACGCATCTAATCGCTATTACCAACGACTGGATACCCAAACTATGTACAATATATACCCGATAGTGTAATATACATGTGGAATATTTCGCGTATAACGTATAACGTTATTATACTATATCGAATACAGATATAATTTGAACTTTCGGCCATACACCTATGCTATATTGTTTCCTTTGAACACAGGATTAAACATTTTGGTATATACAGTTATGGTTGACTGCAAAAGTTAATATACTATATATACTCAGTGGTATATAGCTGTATATATATATATATATATATATATATCTGTATACATATATATATAGATTATAAATGTATATAGCAAAATGTTGGGAGAGTAAATGAAAGTTGAGTGATCATTATAGCGTGAACCTGTCGTAAAAATCAGAGACAGAATATGAAAAAAAAGAGAGAATAAATGGAAAAAAATAAGATAAAGATAAGAAAAAACAAAAAAAAAACAAGAAAAAATTCAGCCCGAAGAGCAAAATGGAAGAAAAAATAGAACAAAAAAAAAAAAAAAAATCCTCTGAAAAATGAAGTTGATTTTTCTCTGTATGCAATATGCTGTTTGTTGTAGCTCCGCAAGAAAATCATCAACAAGATTTCACCTCTCGAACAGAGAATAGCGTTACGGGCAATCAGCAATCAGGTGTATTTTTCCAAAACTGCAGTCCCTCCCCTTATTGGAACCCTGAGAATGGCTGGTGGGGTTATTATCCTCTCCAATACGCACCACAAAATTCCCCAAACAATATTCCCCAGCCTCTGAACTTAGCTTATAATCCGTATGCTTATTGTGGCTATGGCGATGGGAATTCTTTTGCTTATTATCCAATGTACGATCAAAATTACTCGCAAAATTACACGCGGAATTACGTGACGCAGAATGAAAATCGAGATCAAAATCAAAATCAAGAGCGTTGCGAAGGGGTAGGGGAGGGAGAAGGGAGGGGAAATTGTGAGACCAGCCAAGACCAACAAGAATTCAGTGGTACAACATACCCGGCAGGAATCCACGGTTATATACCGATGCAAATTTATTCCGGGAATGATGATAATTATGAACAACAATCACTGAACTACGATCAATACGATTGGAACGGAATTCAAGAGACCCAATTAACGTCGTCGGACAATAACGAGGCGGAAAAAAATGAGAAGAGTAAGCAGGGAGTAAAAGACGTTGCGGTCGCGAACGAAGAACCGAAATCGAAAAATAGTAAAACTCCCAAGTTTTTAACCGTACCGAAATGGTCGAACCATAGTCAGAATAAAATATCTCTGAATACCGGAAAGAGATTATCCAACGATTCGGATAATAATAAGATAAATCTTAGTTCGGATAATTCTAGGGAAATCCCCATCGATGAAAGCTCTTCAGGACGGGCTACCGTGAACTCTGAAAAGGATAACAATACCACTTCGGAAACTGAATCTGACTCCTTGGATTCCGAAAGTGACTCGAGCAACACTTCCGATGATTCCTCCTCCACTTCTTCCGACGATTCGTCTGACTCTTCATCCTCAAGTTCGAACAGTAATTCCGAGTCTGAATATCACCTTTATGCAAACGAACCTAAAGTTCCCGTGGCTATAATCGTACCTCAGGAACATGAAACGGTCAAGTCAAATTCGGAGAAAGAATTTTGTCTTCAATCTTTATCTGGAACTACTATTTCCGAAGACGGTTATGAACACTCGTCAAAACTATCATCCGACAAGCTTAGCTGCAGCGATTGCGACTCGGACGCCGATGACGAGTATCAAATTGAGTCGTTAAATAATGACTGTATACTCCCCCATCAGCTGAGCGTTATTTATGAAGATCCCGAGCAAACTGAGACCGAGAACGAATCTAAAAGAGTTGAAGATGTCGAAGAAGATCACGAACCGTTTCCGGAAAATGGTCGGGATCCACTGGATGACAGCGATAGCACAACTGTCAGCGTTAGTTTACCGTTGAGATTTAAATTCTCTGTTTCGGAAAACAACGAAGACGTGACGACCGTAATTGTTGGCGATAGTACAGTTAAATCTGGTAAGAGAATCGAAGCTCAAGAACGAATTTCTAGGTCTTACAGTGAGCCTGACGACAACAACGAGGTCCACGTTAATTTCAAAATTAAAAATAACAATAATACATCGGTCGATTTTACTCTGAAAAAAAATAGGGCCTCATCACCGTCGGACGAATCATCATTCGATACTGAATTCACCCTGATGGAAGATCAGACGCAGATCAACCTCAGGGAAAACGTGAACGAAAGCTTAGACGCGAAAGTAACACTCGGGGGTCTTGTAACGGACGAAAATGCGAATCTGAAAATTGCGGGAAAGGGAAACCCCAGCGAATGGAGGGAAAACGTTGAGACGGAGTTCACGGTTCGTAGGAAAATGACTGACGTAACTAGACACGTTTGGAAGAAGGAGTTGGACCTGGAGATCGAAGCGGAACTTGAAACTTTTGTGAAAAATGACGAATCTCGCGAAGATACCGAAACCGAATTCACCCTTAGAAATAACGAGACGAATAGTTCAGCGGAGAATGGGTACGACGCTGAGTACGAGATCACTACGTCGACTGCCGAGCTTCAGGAGAATGTCCACAAGGAAATTGTCGAACAAAAAAGCCTGAAGATCACGGAGCGGGAAAGCGTCCAGACAGAATTTGACGTGAAAAAAATAAAGAAAATTATAAACGAGGCAGATATTGTAGTCCACGACGATGGCGACAAGCAGGTCAAAGTCGAAATTGAAGTCGAAGAAGAAAACGAGGGAGAAGAGGATGAAGAAGATGAAGAAGATGAGGATGAGGAAGGAGAGGAGGAGAAGAACGAACCGCTTGATTACACGACTGTGCAAAATTTCAACACTGCGAAACGCCTGCTCAGCGTTCAAAATTCGAGAGACGAAACCGACGACGAAGACAGCGGGGTGACGTCCGACATGAGCAGGATAGTATCCGAGGTTGATACGGACTCCGAATGCGCGTCGATAAAACGAATGAACAAGTACCAAAGGACGCAGACGCATTCTCGACTTTTTAAGCTTCTGAACGATGACGCTATACTCGCTGAGGAAGATTCATCGGAGGATAATTGCTACTCGCCGGCGGCGCGGAGGGATCATTTGAGCTTGCCATTAAAACCCAACGTATTTAATTACGACGAAAATTACTACTCGAATTACTCGAGTGGAATAACTTCTCCGGATTACTCGCCGCTGTGCGAACAATCTTGGAGAAGAATACACGACGGAAGATACGCTATGGAGAGTGAGAATAGTAGCTCGGTAACAACACCGAATGAGATATGCGTCGATTTGAGTGAGACGATAAATAATAACTACGGAGTATTTCTTCAGCAGGGCAACGAAAGCAAGCCCACGCCCAATGACGATCCGTATTTTCAAACGTGGAAGAAGGTCGTATCGCCGGTAGAATTCGACTACGACATACTGCCCTCAATGGCTTTTAAAAAGTTGAATAAACTCGAAAATTCTGGAATAACCGGTAACTTTCTCGGCGGTAAGACGAACAGGATAAACATCCTTTGTCCGAGGATAAAAAGCTCGAAAAACATACCAAAAACATTACAACAATTATCGTCGCCACGTAAAGCGACTGCTGCAGCAGCAGCATCGTCCATTCCTTTCCTATCCACGAAATCCTCGTTGAAAAATGGCCACTGCTGATGGCCCGAGGCCGAGTGAAGTTAGGCCAATGCATCCGACCCACTGAAGAGCGTTCCAAGTTTTGTCTCTAGTTTCGCAGGGCTGGGCTATGATGCCCAGAAGGTACAGGCCACGTGTTTTTTTTATCTATCGGTATATATTATTTTTTTATATACATACCTTTATATATATATATTATATTTTTTTTATTTCTATTTTTTATTTTACCATCTTATACCTGCATACATACATATAGTATAATATATTATATTATATTATATTATATTATATTATATTATATTATATTATATTATATTATTCTCTCCAGTACAATAGCTCTACATCTTGAATCTATCTTGTTGTTTTTCAATCATGAATCGATCAATCGGACCCAAAATTGATTCGCGTAATTAATAGCAAAAACTATCATTCGAGTAATTTCAAATTTTCAAAGAAAATTCTTAGCTTATACGTATATACACATACATACGAAATGTAAATGTAGAAAAGTTTCTGTAATTCTAATTATCAATGTTTAGTTTTTTTTTTTTTTTCTTTCAGCTCATTAACATTCTTCTAATATAATTATCTAATATATTCTAATAGTTGAATAATTACCCTCGCTATATCGTTACACTCTTCGCGTCACTATATAGGTACATGTAATTATATATCATTAAACCTATATTCATTCATTGATCATTATAACGAAACGCTTCAGATAAGCACGTATGGAGTAATGATATAATTAATTATGCGTACAGACATACTCACACGCCGCTTCCGCTGCATAATATTTGCACAAAATTAATGTACTTATAGTTTTACTTGAAACGATTGAAAGTTATTATCAATCATAATTGTCCCTATTATTTTAACATCGAACTATCATATTTTGTTAGAACAATTCTTCTTTCGCATTCAATATACAGAATAGATATCGCTGGGTGGCGGTTTCAGCTAGGCACATTAATTTGATAATAGCGCGACGCCATCGCACGCTCATCGTAGAAAACGGAAATTTGGAGTCTTTTTTTCTTAATTGATAATTTTTTTGTTCGTTTCAATTATGAAATTGCATTTGCATCCAATGTTTCTCTCCCGCTCTCTTTCTCTCCGTGTCTCGCTCTCGCTCTAATCAAATTTATCGATTTTTGAATTTGCCTCATTATTTGTTTCTTCAAAATTCATCGGTGTTTTCCTTCTTTTCTTCCCTTTTTGTGTTATACGTACCTGGTAGTGGATCATCGCTATACCTATACCATAATCTCGTTGATAACGAAAGTAATTAATTATAATCTGTGAAACTAATGACATATTTAAACTATATAAATAGCTTATAGTAGTAGTAGTAGTAGTAGTAGTAGTAGTAGTAGTAGTAGTAGTAGTAGTAGTACGGGATGTATAGTAACTAGCGAACAAAGATCACGTATACGTATTTATAGATATGGATAGCTGTTAGTAATACATATACTATGTATATGAATACATACCTACGTGCGTCTCGGAAATTTCTAGTGATATATTATACCTGTACCAGCTATACTGCAGATAACTATATCTATTTTGCTTTGAAAAGTAGCTATGTATACAAATAAGGCGAGCCGAAAAAAGGAACGAATCGATTTTTAGTGGCGAAGCTTGAAATCCGAGGCTCCAATTTTTCTTTTTTCTCTTCATAGAATACGCTGCAATCCGTTACTCACTGCAGTCACTGAGCTTCTATATTAATTATATTCTTTCGGGATCTCTCTTACTCATCATCGTACATGATATGTTATTTATAATCGGAAAATAATCCAGTATAAATTGGCTAAAGTTGTATGTAATTTTTGTCTTTGATTTCTTTTTTACTCTGGCTTACGTATTGTAGATCAAAAAAATCAGGATATAATATTACTAGATATACTAGGTGTATATAATATACTACTATCGTCACTGCCGACATTACGCGCGTAATTAATTTTCGAAAATGCTTTGCAATAATTTTTTTTCTGTTCTTTTGTTTGTTTCCACAAGATATATTAATACTTTTACCTATGATGTAATGTGCTGGATATAATTTTTCATACCTATGATATGATAGTTGCACGTATCGTTATAGTTTACTTTCCTATAATTATACCCTATAGTATATAATTATAATATGATTTGCAATTCGCTCGCCGTTTTTGTTCTTGTCAATATATCATCATATCATATAGATCTACGAATAGGTAGATAGGTATGTATATAATATACATACATACACGTATATTACTTACCGATATGCATATCCTACTATATCGGTTATCACCTGATTGGTGTAGTTTTTATCATTTTTGTCGACCGATCGAATCCGAGATCGTATGATATATACCCATAAACGATGAAATAGTAGATTTATAGTTTCAGTACAGCCTGCATTTGATCGATCACACCTATACACGCAGATACAGTGTATCTTACATTAAAAAATATTGTCATTCCATTTTTCGCCTGCGATTGATTTTCATCTTAATTAATCTCGTTATATATGTAGTTTTATTATTATAATAACCTCTTAGTTACTATCGCCGGCTTTTATCTATAATACATATTTTTCTATTTCCAGGTCCAGACCAAACCGATTACTAAACTCACGGTGAAGATATAATTTATCGTCTGTAATAGATTACGTGGCATTGCTATACTATATTATAGTGTGTTTTTCTATTTGATTTTCAAATTTCTTGTTTGTTCCTTTCTTTTTTCTTTTTTTTTTTTTTTTTCTTTTTTTTCTATTCTATTTCAATTTTCTATAATATATAAGAAATAATCCGCGATATTTATACATCGAATAATTATACATATTATACTATTATAATAATATTGAAACTATATAATAATAATCCCTGCCGTAAATTATTCGCAGTGTGTTTAGCAAACTTTTACTATAATATAACGACAATTATATTCTATTACGTATCGTAGGTATGCCTAATACATTTGAATCGCAATCTTTTCACGGTATAGTTGAACCAAAATTTTTCTCTTCTCTCTTTTGTTCGTCATCTTTCATTCTTTCTGTCTTTCGTTTTATGTTCTGGTTAGGTAATGCGCCCGAACGTAGGCGCAGGGCGGACGAATAACAAGAAAGTGACTAAAGTGATAAAATGAAAAAAAAAAGTATTATTCTTATTTCATCTATTATCGTTTACTCAAGTATAACTGCATATAATTCAATGGTTCGATGTATCCATTGATCCAGTTACGTATTTTCTAGCTCTTTTTGTTCATTTGACATTTGTGCTGCCGCAATTTGACAAATTATTATAGTAACTAAAAAATAATTCGTTAAATTCCGTATTCGGTTGATTATAAATGTTGATATACCGAAAGAACAAAGAAACAGACGAAAAGAAAAAACCTTCATCCCTTTACGGCTCTTAAACCGTTGACTAAAGAATGTTGAAGAATGTTAGGATCTCCTCGATAATAAAGAAATCATTTATATATCCCGGAGGCCGCTTGACGAATAGAAAACAAACTTGCCCCATCTAGGCTATCGGTCTATAACATATTTTCCAATCTTGATGCTATTTAATAACAAAAAATTATATTATACGCTATACCAACTATTATTATATTATATATTATATAAAAATTGTATAATTTATGTAAGTTGTGTAAAATAAATGATTATTTATAAAATCACACCAATACCTACCTGTACCCAACGTCCGAGGATTGATACAAGAACGAATTGAAAAAATCGAAAGAACTACGAAGAATAAAAGTGAAAAGGGGTACATGTATGTAAGTATAAAGACAGATGAAGACAGTATAAGATGATATATTCGATCATTTATTTGTTCGTAAAAAATTGTTTGCGGTATACCTACATAAGTAAAAGTTGTTAAATGTAATATATTATCAGTTTGATCCAAAATGTATAGTTATGAATCATTCAATAATACAGCAATATATTATCGTACGTATTACAGCATGTCTGGAAAGTGTACGAAATCGATCCAAGTTAACTTCGATTAATGTAAGAGAAGAAGGAAAACGCAGGGAATGTGGAATTACACGTATAAAACAAGATAAAATAAAAGCTTCATAAAGCTAAGTAGATCTTCCTACGATGAAGAGTGTAAGCTATGAGAGTCCAAAGTCCGACGCCCCATATTGCCTCAGCTAATTGCCAAGTGTGCGTCTTCATGGTGCCGTACTTCCAATGGAAGGGAAATATTTGATAACATAATTCATGACCGACGTACATCGCTAGAGCGTTCATCCCTAGGAATGAAAATAAATATAGGTACGTGCGAAGCATGATCAGGAAGTTGTTACAGAGTTATTGTCGCTAGAAGCTGACGAAGAAGAGACGAAGGACATCACATTACACATTATAGGTATTTCTATTGCTCACCAGGTATCCTGAAGGGTCCACCTCGCCAAAATTCGGTTACGTCAACGAGAATGTAGCAAATTGTTAATAGAATGAAAGCCGAGCTCGTTGTTACGAGGACGTAAGATATCGACCTTAAGGAATACACAAAGGATATAAATTTCTCTTGTTTTGAAGCCGGATATCCAGGATGCTGGGATAGGTATGTACAGTGAAATAGGAACACTTTTATAAAGTGTGAACAAGGTCTGAACGTGCATTGATCCATCCGGGTGATCTTCATTCTTGCAGAAAGTAGAAGAATCGTGAAATCGACAAAATGTTTTCGTGCAGACGCTCAGAATTAACAAGCGATTGCAGTAGAATTAGTTCGAGGGAACTCACTGGCGAGATCAAAAGAGAGAATAGTCTATACAGTTCGCGAACGACTTGCAGGATTGTTTGGTAAGTTTCATCTTGTGATTATTCTGATTCCGAACATTCGCGTAGCTCGTGCCCGAATGTAACAACAAAAACATCTTTCTTTCTCTGTTCGAGTCCGTTCAAACGAATGAAAACGATGTATATACATAAAAATAAACTTGGGGTTGAAATATTATTCTGGCTACTTTGTACCTGCTACGGAACAGAAAAATAACAGAAATGAAAGAAAATAAAAACAGGGATTCGTTATCAACTACAGCAGTGCATGATGCACGAGCGCGGCGTACTACGTTTCAATATATTTCCATAATCACGGTCACGGTGAAGCATGTGATGAAAAATAGAAAAATACAGAGGATTTTGTGATGATTCAAAAATGGCTGATAATAAATAATATTAGAAATGAGCAAAGCCTAGATTTTCGGATATACGTATGTACATGCTATGGGCGATATTATAGATCATGTGGGAATAAGAACGGATCGCGTGAATTAGATCACGCTCGATCACACTCACCATAAATTTTTATTGATGGGAACGATGTTGCCGAAGTGTAAAGATAAACCAATGGAACCGCAAATCATTGCCCATACAATCCATCTGCTCACTCGGTTTTTCCAATTCTTATAATATCTCAATATCATCCCAGCCTGGACACCGAGAAATACCTGAAATATTGAACTCAGGCAACCTACGATGCCCCAAAAATCGAAATTTCAGTAATTTTCGTAGATTAATTATAAATGCATTTGAACGAAATTTAGATATATCTCAAATGATATTAATTGAGAAAAGTTATTATGACTCATACGCGACAATTGATAACGTACGTCACATTTTCAATTGTAGTTACATCATAGTTACCCAAAATCCCCTCAGGATCAAAAGGTCCGGATCCATAAACCGAGCTTGCGGTTGAAGATTGATAAATGTGTTCATTGCCAAGTAATAATCGATCGACATATCCAGCCGCGCCGCCGATACATAATCCAGAATATTTTCCATCCTCGTGACGTCCCCCAGGCCCTAAATATCCCCTGACAATGAGTATAAAAATTCAAGAAATTAAAACCTATAATTCAGACAATTAACAAATGAATGATTCCAAAAATCATCGCTCACGTTGGACAGCCGGAAACGGGCAAACGGAATGTAATTACGCAGTGCGCGGCGAGGATACCTAAAATCATGAGCCATTGGGGTAAAAGCACCAAAACGTCGCTCACAGTTTCCAAAAATGAATTCTAAAAATTGAGTAAAACGTATTAGGAAAATTGCATCGACCTTCTAGGCTTTGTCTGAAATTCAATTTCGTGTATGCAATTGGGAGTTCGGGAATTTTTGCATCCCATTTTGTTGATTTTTACCTTTGGCTCGATCCTCTTACGTCGGTTTAGTAAAGCCAGTGTAAGGGCAACGACTAAGTATACAACGCTGAATCGCTGGAGTACTCCGAAAATTCTTATGTTTTCTAACCGCGATTCAGTGCCAAGTGTATTTAGCGATAATCCAAGTAAAAATAGAATAACACTGCGCTGAAAATCAGCGTCAATTTCTAAAATTCGTGAATCACATTATCCAAAGATTATTGTATATCTGTAATAATTAACATAATCTCAATCCACCTTGACAATTCCTTTGCTTATCGAGAAACGTGAAACTTTCCGCGATAGCTCGGAGCCCACCGAAATAGGCAAACATACTCCCATTATCCACATAAACCACGGAAAAACGAAATCGCCGAAATGTATACCGTCCCAGGTTGCATGTCCTAGTATGGAGTAGCCTCCGGCACCGTCGTTGACGAATATCATCATCAAAATGCTTATTCTGTGATAAAGAAAGCGGAGAATACAGGTAAAGGAGAAATGCGAGAGACTAATGATATTCATATTTTTTCATGTTTTTTTCCTTCATTCTCTATATAATGTCTTCATACCCCCTGAACGTATCGATGGATTTTACTCGGCGTTTTACGGAGGGTAATTTTCCCTGTGCCGCTGCATCAATACCATTTCCGTTAACATTGTCATCGGATTGTAGCGTTTTTCTTAGACTGTTTATTCCGATTCTCAATATGGAAGCTCCGGCTAGAGCGCATAATATCACAGCAAAAATGACGAGAAGTGCTGAAATCGATTACCGATTTATACAGTATTAATTATTATCACGTGTAATGAAATTGCTGTAAGTTCGCGGGCCGCGTCTGGCATCGTATGGAACGTTTCTACTTATTGTAGGTATATTATTCTACGCGGTGTAGGCGGTCGTGAATATATCCCGAGAATCCGGAATCTTGTATAGTTTTATGTATATTTGTTTTACTATACTCACGTGTGTAGAGACTCGAGGGATCTTTGAGTGTTCGAAAATCACAACTCCCGTTGTTTATATTCAATTTGTATACTCCAAATTGTTCTAGATTCGGTACAAACTCACACAGAACGTCGCTACGAATGGAAACAAATTGATAAATAACTGAATAAATGAATCAAGCGATCAAGCAAATCAATATTTTATCACCGATGTACGATGGTGAAGAATAATCCACTCATTGTGAATAATCTGAAAAATTGTGTAGTATTATAATTGTCAATACTGAACCTTGTATTCGATGCGGGAGTATACTCTTCTATGCCATTGCTTTTTATCCTGAATGTCAAAGACCTCGTTGTGAGAAATTTTAAACTCTGATTTTCTGTGTGTTGAATTATCTGAGCGATTCGCGAAAATGGACACTGTAAAATGGATCATTAATAATATTTATGTTCGCCTCAATTGGTCGCTCGATTTATATGTATAATTTTGAAAATTATCAAATAATTGCGGCATGTTTTTCTCGGCCTTGGTGTACGAATTATTGGTTTTTTCAATTTGGAACCAACTTCCAAAAATATATAAAAATATATCATTCAATTATAACTAATATTTACTTCAAAATATGTCCAATCATAGCTTTAATGTACCCACCGAATGACAGTCAGAAGAAAGAAAGTAGAGCCAATTAGTTTCGGTAAAATTAGAATTGTCGTTAATAACGACGCAAGCTTCGTCATATATTAGATCTTCATAGGCGCAATTAGTATTTCCAATATTCATGATTTCGAAATTGCATATCTATCTATAGCGCTATCTATATTACAAAAATTACGAATTTCAATATGTTGCTTATTCTTTAATGCCGAATGCGCGGTCGGTATAAATTCTGCAGTTTATCAATACGAAATTCACACTCTTTATATATACCTATATGAGATTATGACACAATGAGAGAAGGATTTACAATTATTATTGGTTGAAAATGTGTTGTTGGATACGGGGAGATAAATATTTGTTCACATATAGTTGAAGAATATCAGTACTTATAGCCAGATAAAATCAGGTCGAGTCAGGTAATTTCGAACTTTATCTCACTTGCCTTGATCAATGAACTTATAGTCTTTGTCAATTGTACGAATGAATATTTATTTCGCCGTATACGCCAACCAGACCTTTATCGACCAGATAATTATACAACGAATATGTGAATCCATCTCTTAGTAACACCTTTTTCTCAAAGAATCATAATATGCAGTAAGTGTATCGAAGACATATGGATAGGATGAAATTGGGTGAAGCAAAACGCGCCCGAATATAAGACCGTTATAATATGAGTGTATATACCAACATACCGCGAATGTTTGTTTCGTACTATTCATTGACTAATGTTAAATAACGATACAATGTACAGCTACTATAGGTATAACAAGATCAGATACCGGTGTACAGTATGTGTGTATGAAAAATTGAAAAATGTACACACTGGAAATATCACAGCAATAGTAAAAGCCACGCAGAAGTGATATGAAAAGATAAAACGTAGGTATAAGAACATAATATTGAAGCTATCTGTGATTCTGCGATCTGTGAACTTTCTACAAGTTGAATTCACTGTTTACATGTATATACATACATATATGTCTTGAGATTATCCATGTATGAGTATTATATTCTTACAATATGCGGAGGTTCGGCGAAATAGTGAAATTCCGAAACCGCGCTCTCAAGTGTCACACGTCACACATCGCGATATTCGCTTTCTCCATAGACCGACAACACTACAACTTAACTCGAAGCGTATTGCGTGACAAAACAAACAAATAAAACAAATAGAAAATAATAATTACATACGCGATGCACCGTATAAACCTGCCGAACACACTTGCTCTGGTTATTTGGGATTATATCTCTCGGAGCACTGAGATATAATAATGATATGCCCACCTGTTGGTATGTCCCACTTATTAGTCCGAGGTAGACATCTCCATTGGCTGCACATTTTCTTTGTGGGGGCAGTTGCATTTGCTGGGCATTGCTTGTATCTCATTCTAATCATGCCTACAGGTAGCACAAAATCCTCTCCGACTTTATCGAGCTCTGAAACGTCCCTCTCACCTTTTTTTTCTCTTTCTTCTTATTGTGGGATGATTTACAAAATGTGGAATGAGGATCATAAGATCATAAACAATAATAATGTAATAACAATAATAAGAAATGTAAGTAAAATAAAAAGTAGTCGATGATTCTTTTTTATGAATAGGTAGAAATTTATAATAATAATAATAATAACAATGATAATAATAATATTATTTATTAAATTTGCGAATTTAATTTAGGATTAGGATAATGATAATAATAATAAAAATAATTCAATAATTGACACTAATTAATTAAAATGAGAATTAATAATAATACAATTTACGTTTACAAATATTCATTATAATGGTATAGTATAGTATAGTATACTATGTATAAATCACTGTGCTTCTTTTTTTCTGATAATGAACATGTTCACTGTGGATGGCGGATCGGCTTGCAGCGTGGATGATGTGGCGTTATGTCGCAGTGGTTCTTGTATTGTAATTGTAGGTATATCGGTAATTTTGATCGTGTACAACAATGGGAGGGAGCTTGATTCACGCAATTCAGACGGGTGGACATTGTCAAAAGAGTTTTCACAACGAAGTAGTATATAAATTTTATTTCAAATTAAAAGAAATGCAGTCAAGGCAGGTCACGTAACCTACTGACTGCGATTGTAGTTTCTATTGCATCGTAAATATATATTGCTCACAAGCGCCAAGCAATACAGTCAATCATTTATTTGAACCCACTCTTCTCAAATCAATAATTCAATGACGTTTACATACCATGTTCATACAATATTTTATCTAACTTCACGTTAATGAACATATATGTTTTCAGTCCACATTCATTATCCTTACAAAGTATTGTGATTGAATTGCGTGCTATACCTATATCAATGGTCACTCGCTTTCTTTCTCTTACAAATATAGCCACCACCGGCTTTCTGAATGGCACTGAGGAATCGCACTGCCAGCATGGCTATCCGCCACCCACAGCAGACCATCTTACACCACTGAACTAACTGTAAATTTCTATATAATCGGTGATTTTTTTATTACGTAATAATTGTTTTCTTTCCATTTTACAGCTACCACCTTTTGCATGAACTATCCTCCTACACGTACCTATAGGATAATGTATTTTTCCATTTGAAATTCAATCATTTATTAATATTACTAATCAGCCTCTGTCGTGGTATGTTGCTGTTGTTGGTTATTTTCTCTATTTTCTTTATCTCTTTCTTCTTTTTTTCCGTACGATATACATTTGACATGCAATGGTAGTATTACAGGATTTATTTTCATATACTTTATTCAATAGTATACCTATACGACGGTACTATACCTATAGTTATTTTCTATTATACAATAACCAATAGTTGTTCATCTTCATTTTTCTCCTAACATGTTTCGTGATTTGGATTTCGGCCTCTATTCTCGGTTTATTTATTCATTTATTTATTTATTTATTTTTTCCCTCGTCATATTATTATGTAGCTGTAATATTTGAGTAGTAAGAATTAGGTGTAGCCGGATACTACTTTTGCAAACTTGCGTCGTGCCACGATATTTTAATAAGGACGAATCTTTTACTAGCTGAGGAGCGTCCTTATTTCTTTGTGCATGTGACACAGGAAATCAACGTAACTTGCGCTTCCGTCACCTCCACGATCTTCTACCAAGAAATGTCGCATTACCATTTCAAGCTTCTCTCTTTGTCTGACTATCGTCAACTGAAATTTCAATGTTTTGATGTATTAGTTGATTCATTCAGCCATTTCAAATTCATTTTCATTCTTTTTCAGATAGGATTCTTCAGTTCCATTTTTTCTTTTTTCTCACGTCTAATTGTCAACAATTGAAAAAATAATAGACAGATGGAAAATAGAATAAAAGCAATTGATATTATTCATTATGAAAATCTTTTCTTTCGGGTATAGTACATACATAATAAATAATAAATGAGAAACATAACGTTTGAAACTTACTCTCATGCAACGGTGTCTTTGTGATCTAACTTGTGTTATTATTTCAGTCACACGATTATTCAGCGGTGTATCTAACGTCGGAATTACTGTACGATCGACGTCAACTTGTCCAACTGAAGGTACACCGAACACAGCTTGTACCCATTGCGAAGAGAGCCCAAGTCCCAGCCAGAGGAACATGTGGATACCGTTTTCTGAATAGTTTTTTTATTGTATCAAAATTTGGTCAAGAAATTACTGTTCAGAAAAAATCATTTATACCAAATGACAAATATTTTGTGGCAAAAAATTTGAAGAAAAGACAAATTTTTCTTCTTTTTACTTTCGATTGCCTTAAAAATAAAGATCATATTCATTTTGGAAAGTTCCTATATTTGAAAATGAGTTCGTAGAAATTGTAATTACCTAAGAGATAAGCTCCGTCGTCTGTGAATTTGTCAATGGAGCAACGAACCATCTGCGGTAGCTCAGAACTTTGAGCATCGATATCATGGAGCGGCAATAATCTTGGATAAAAGTAAGCCACTGATGTCGGTATGTCCATTGTTGCTACAGCTTGCATAACGAATGATCTATCGTCGATGGTCATGTCAGCACCTAAAATAAAAAGTTAATATATGAAATAGAAAGCGAAAATTGAAATACAGAAAAAAAATGTTAAAGAAGCGTTAAAGGGCGTTTTTTTCTAACTCACCACCAGAAATAGCGTCACTTTTTAAAACGCTGTTGACATAGAGAGGTAAGAGTTTCATGCATTCTGGTAAAATCAATTGACCAGCGCTGGAAGGAGAAGCACAATGTTTTCTATAGATAGCAAGCATCGTTGCGCATCTTGAAATTAGGTTGTCTTTCACGGCTTTAGGTGATGCTTCGATGAGTTTAAAAACGCCTGTTTAAATAACGAACAGTTAGAGAAAATTGTCGTTTGCAAATTATTTCTGTTTCTATTATTATAGCTCAAGATACTGACTATTCATCAAACTTTGACTTACTTTGTTTGGAAAAGAAGTTAACTATCGCATCAAGATCGCAGGCCCTATATAATTCTGCCATTTGAGACGATGTACGCAGTCCTAAATTAATAACTCGCAATCTTCTGACTCCCCCACAGGATGTGTATAAAAGAGCTGCTTGGATATACACACCTTCTTCGTCGGCGAGTTTGTCGTCGTGTTTAACTTCAATTGCAACTGCCTAGTAAGACGAAAAAATGATTAACAAATGTCAAAAAAGCTTTATCAAATTATAAAAGCAGAATAGAATAAAGAAGGAGGAAAGAATATCATCGGTATTTTACCTTATTCGAATCTATACTAGCCAATTCCATATCCGTAGTATTAGACATATAGAAATGACCGTAAAAGTCTGTCGCTCTAACTCCGGTTGAAGTACGAACTCTCATTATTGCGTCAAAAGCTATTGGCCGTTTAATGTTATTTATAACGTCTGTTATTAATCTTTCTCCGTCGAGATCAGCCTGAGATGGAGAAATAATTTTTGTTTCGTAGATTAAAATGAATTCAGGAATATTTGATTAAGATTGTTAATGAATAATATAAATATGAATACCTGGAAGTATGTGTACTTGAAAACTTCTCCGCCAGTTAATCGAGAGACTTGACCAATGGTAGCGATGTCTATGTAAGAATTATTGAAGACAAATAAATCCACACTGCATCCAGCGCCGACACATTCCTGTCCGAGATTATTATATACATTCGTCTGAGGTGCTGCAAATAACAAAAAGAATAAACCATAAAGTCGAATTAGAGGCGGAGAGATTTAATTTTTCAATTAGCTTACCTAATATTGTCTTTTCTTTTTCTGTTCCTAACAGTTTACGGTCGTCACGATTCTTCAACTTTCCTGGTGCTTCTGCTATTGGTAGAGTCGAATGAAAAACTATCAATTTTCCGGTACAATCTGATGCCTGGAAACAGAAATTACACAATTTTATTGATAGATGATCAAATATGTGAAAATAATTTTTTATTCTGAATGTTTCTTTCACGCCCTGAATTTGGGATACTTTCAAAATACTACCTTGAGTGCTTCTAGTCCGGCTTGAATTGCAGGCGCAAGAATAGTCTCAGTTTCGCGAGTCTCAGCAAACATGGCTGGGATTTGCGCCATTAAACTGTCAATAACAGCTTCACTTTCTTCAGCGTCACATAAAAATCCATCTAACAGAGGCATGAAGACTTCTTGGACGTCTCCGACGACCATCATTTGTGGCTGAGCTAAGCATGATTTGATATTATAGAAGTGAACTGTATTGTTATATGTTATAAATCCAACTTTCATATTCGTTCTTGTTTGCCCAGCGTCTATTGGAAGATTACGAATAATTCTCTTCATCTCTGAACATAACAAATGCACTAAACCAGATTTTATGTTGTTGTAAGAAACGTCGATAACAAATATCATTGCCGGTGGTTTGGGGATATTATTATTCTGTAAACAAAGATAATTATTAATCAAATAGAATTGAGTAACTCAACGAATTTTATCTTTATTTTTCTGGAATACGTTTTTTTTCTTCCGCGTTACAAATTATTATGAAGATTATATTGATTATCACTCACCCTGCAGTAATCTTTAGTCGCTAAAAACTCATAGGTACCCAAAACTAATTCCGGTCTTTCATAACGATCCATTCTTTGCCCCGTGTGATCTAAGTGTTGGAAGTATTCAGCGGGGACTAAAGAACGAAGGAACGAAAAAACAAAAACGATTATGTTATCATTTCATGTACAATTATACACAGTTATAAATAATAACTCTTATTTGTTTACCTTCTGTCGTAGCTTTGCAGAACATGCATTGAAACCGTCTACCAGCATCTATAAACTGCATGAACGGACTCATGTAAGCTTTACAACGTATGCAACGCACAGGACCAATGTCTCCCATATCAACGATAGGTGGATCATATTCTCCTTCAGCAACTTCAGCCATTGGACTGAGTATGAGCCCAAACGGAACGCTCGTCTGTAAAAAAAATCCCAAGCTCTTATTTTGTATTCATAGAATTCTGTCTGAATCCAAAGTTTCTTGGAATATTCGTAAAATTCCTGTAAAACTATGATAAGATCTGCTTGTTTTGAAATTAAACTTGATTATCGCTCATTAAGGAACGATATTTTGGATCTGAAATTTCAATCAAACTAAGAGACAAAATAATTTCCCTTCATTTTTACCTGTTTCATCATATCTGTTGTTGTTGGAATGGTGTACATAGTAGATCTTATAAATCTAGGTGAAGCATGTCCCTGATCCTGAGTTGTGAACGTAGTCGTAACCAACGGCGGAACTAGTCCTTTTTGATTAGTAACAAACACGCCACTCTTGGTGCGCTGGTCGTCCTGCATTACTTGAATCTGAAAACAAGGATCAATGAAAACACATCGTTATGAAAAATTCCTAAAAAAAAAACCAACAAAGCAAAAATTCGAATCCCTTCAATCATTATCCTCTCCCACACTTACTGGACTTGGCATTTGATCAGGATCTAATCTCCTCGCTTGTTGTGGTTGCATTCCTGGCTGCATGCCTTGCTGCATTCCTGGCTGGAAACCTCCTGGCCCTCCAGGTGGTCCTGGTGGCGGCACACCGCCTTGATATGGACCCCGTTGTGCACCATACATATCCTAGAAAAACAAGATAAACAAACTGAGCTGTTGAATTAATGAAATGAAAGCAACTGATGCAAATTTTTCCCAATTATCTATCCATTGCAAAATATCTTACAGGCTGCGGAGGATATCCCTGTTGCTGATAGCCTCCGGGCTGTTGATATTGGGGCATAGATCCAGTTGGCTGTCTATTTATTCCCTGCGGTCCACCACCTGAAGGCTGTCGGCCTGGAAGCGGAGGTCCAGACATGAACTGTTGTTGTGGTTGTCCTGGGATAGGAGGACCGGGGGGATGATTTTGCCCAGGCAAGGGTGGGCCAGTTAGATGTGGTTGGATTTGAGGACCAGAGAAATTTTGTTGCCCGGGTAATGGAGGTGCGGAAAAATTCTGTTGTCCAGGAATTTGGGGCGGGGAAAAATGTTGTTGACCAGGAATAGGAGATGCTGAGAAGTTTGTTGGTTGCCCTCGTAAAGGTGGTGCAGATAAATTCTGTTGTCCAGCACCAGATAAATTAGATGGCAAATGCTGTTGCCCTGCTGGAAGGGGAGGTTGTCCGATAAACTGCGGCACAGAGTTCGGAGGCCTCTGAAATTGAGGTCCAGGAGGGACCTGTTGTCCTTGAATTTGCCCACCGGGGGGTTGAGCAATAGGAGGACCGCCAGGCTGGCTTGGTATTTGAGGAGCAGATATTTGTTGCCCTGGTGGAAGAATTCCAGGTTTTCCAATCGGTGCTCCATCTATTTGACTTTGCCCCGTAGAATCTACACAAAATTCATATTCAGCTATAATTTTATTCACGTTGATTCAAGTTCTGTGTTAGAACTGATTATCGGCAGCTGAAATATGACATAGAAAATTTGTATTTTTGAGAAATTCACCATTTGGAGATATTTGTTCCGATTGATTATTGTAACCGTTAATATTTGACGATTGCGGAGGCATTCCTGGACTGTTTTTCCTCACTTGAGGAGGGAAACCCTGTGAAGACATGAAGTTTGGGTTAGGAAAAGAAACCATTCCATATGGAGCAGCTAGGAGATTCATGACAAATTAAAACAGGTAATGAACTTACCGCTGATGGAGGTCTTTGTTGATTTCCTAAATTTATATTCGACATTTGATTTACGAGATTGTTTTGATTCACAGAGGGCTGACCCATCGGTGGAGGAAGGCCTGTGAGCGGAGGACCTTGCTGGACATTAGTTGGCGGTCCTAAAGATCAATCAATTGCTTCAGAATGATATCAATCACGCTCAGACCGGTGATCTGATCGTTATTCGATCAATTCGTCGATCCCTACATATTAAATGTATTGAAAATAATCACCTCTTGAATTATTGGCATAATACAGAGATTGCTGTGGCGGTGGTGCGGCCTCGTGCATAGGAGGACCTTGCGGTAGATTCTTGAAACCCTGAGGGTTTTCTGATCCGTTAAACTGAGGAACGGGAGGGAGATTGGCGTTGAGTCCACCATGAGGTGGACCATTGTTTGGTCCTCCATAGTAGGGAGGTTGTTGCTGCATGTATTGGGGGTTCATCTTTTAACCTATGATATAAAAAATATAAAATTGAAGAAACGAAAAGTATAATTGTTCTATTCCTAGCCTATAGATTCAATTCTGATTTAATAGATGAAAGCTGTCTCCGATTTTCTGCATCTAATGTTCGTCTTATTTCATAAACAATCTTGCTACTGTGGATAACGGTTTGGAACAAAAAATATCATTTCATCATTTAGTATTGAAAAATTAATGAGGCAAACATATGGTAGGAATATCGAATTATCCTATGTACGTTATTTAACAACGTTAAAAAATAAGGAAAGAGTTTCTTTGTATTACCTAAATTACAGAGAAAATTGCATGTGTGGAATATCAATAACTTCAGCTTTAAGCAGGGAGGAATCTCATCTAACGATTGGAAATCACTGATTTTAGTACATATTTCTATCTTTTCGTTTGAGCACTATCTATACCCTGAAATTTGTTTTCGAAAAATTAAGGTGAATCTTGCTCCTCGAACATATGGGGGTTTCGGTGAGGGGGGAAACTTGTTGGAAGTTATTTTAAAGGGGGAAAAACCAACCTCAGTTTGCTATACTTGAAGTCCGGTATGCAGAAAGGATGCAAAATTGTATCTTTAGGACGATAATTATGTCCGGATAATATATAATGACATTATTATTTCAAATATAAATACAACGTGGACTATTGTGACATGGCAAATAGCAGTCAGCCCCGAATATGTAAAAAATAAGTGCATACACTGGTTATGAGAAGAATGATGAAACGTTTCTATACAACGTATCTTGAACTGATAGAATAAGAACTTTCAAAACGATAAAGAGTTCTTATGAATTGTTTAAATTGGGGTACACAATAAATTATACGAAATGTCATACTGTGTTATGCAGGAGCTGTATGGTGAAGAGTGAGAACGGGCGCAGGCCATTTTGTATAATATTCAAGTTTTAAACTATAAAAGATTATAGAATTTGTACTATTTATTATTGGAATGAATGCCAATACTCACTTTGAATGATTACACATGTATTTAAACCATAACAAGTAATAATGTATCAATAAATTGTTTACACTTTGAACGGTAGGTACAAAACCTTTTTGAGAACACGAGCAACTGCTGCCGATGCCACGTAAGGTGATACTGCGCATGCGCCCTGATCACGCTCACGCGACACGTCATTATCAATCTGGGCCACTCAAGATTTAACTCATTTGCTTACGATTATAATTACAACCATACCAAATTAAGTCTGCTTCTTCCAATAAAAAATTAATTCATCAATATCATATATCACATTGCATACATTCAGGTTTTATCAATAACCATCGGATCATTCTAGTCGATCATCATGCCTCCTCAACTGATATATCAACTACACGCATACAAAATACGGGTCACACGTACTCGTTGCTCTGTCGGTAACGAGCAGATTTCCCGCGAAAATCAAACTAATCTATTTTCTATTATAACAATTGAAGACGTATTCGAAGGAAGTTGGTTTGGTGTTAGCTAGGGTGTGAATTATTTATTGCCCTTATTTTTCATACATTAATTGCCAATGGACTTGATATTACTATATAAGAGACTGAAAAAGATTCCATAAATGTGGAAATACTATATCATCATCATCATCATTTGAAATTTCAAATAATTTCGGAATTTATAATTTATATTGATAAGCATACAATTTTTCGATAAAATGACTTGTGTATATTGCATATAGATGGAAGTATAGGATATAGGTATACGTATATTATGGGTTTGTATATTAGTGAATGGATATGGGATATATAGCTACTTGAATGACGTCACGAAGGTTAGAGTGTGCTCTAAAAAAGTTGTCCATTCTGAGGAAACTGCGATCTATGAGGGTACGCTTGCGCCCTACGATTTAACGCTTCGCGTTGTGAATTTCCGTAGTCCCAACCTATTTTTCACTGCCCTCGGTAATTATACTTATAAACCACGTATGTACCATAACATTCGGCGAAATCGTACCGTACCCCTGCAGCCAATTATCACCAAATACGTGTAATAGTATTATAGTTTTCCAACCTGAGGACCTGTGACAATAAAATATTCATGATACTCCACAATCTAATAAGACGTGATATGATTATTCTATTATTATTCGCGGTTCTTAACTACGTATTATAACATTAACATTGATGATATAATTATATGCGCGTATATGTATATAAGCATTATAAAATATATAAATTTACAAATTCGCAACCTAAAGAATATTGATTCATAATATTATATTGTTATAAACTAGTCAAACGGTAATAAATAACGTGCCGTATTTTTCACTAATTCCATATAATACGCATACCTATGTGGGTATAATTGGTTTGATACAAATCAGAGACAATCTTCAAATGCGCAACAATATAATGTTTAAATGCAGTAATGACAATATTTTACAGAAATACTGATAATCTATAATCGCTATAACTCATTGCACATTATAGGTTTCATATTTAATAATAATAATAATAATAATTGTAATATGAACAATTGCTGATTGAAAAAAAAACCAACAACAAAAGTCAGCAGCCGCAGTATGATATAGTCCAGTGTAGCTGGAACAGGCGATCGGGGGTATAAATTGTAGTATTAAATATATCGCGTGTTAAAAATTGTAAAAATATACCTTATACACGTAACTCATACATATACCTATATGTATACTTATTTATGACTAATCGTCAAAAGACTTTAAAGTTCACAGGTACTACATACATACCAGCTGCAGTTATCTTATAATAATACTGCGTGGGCTTACCATACGTACATTATATGCCTTGGGCAACGTCTACCTATATGATGAAATTACAGCTGCTGGTTATTGAGACTGACTACTGCTGGAGGAAAGCCCTCCTTAGGTAAGTAGTCAGACACTAACAACAACAACAACAAAATCACATACCTGAATAAAAATGCTCCTTTTATTAACTCGCTTCATTTGAAAAATATCGACTACATATATATACATAATTCGTGAATTCCCTGAGCCAACTTAGAGGAATCTGAATCTGTGCAGTTATGTGGCTAATACATACTCCAGAATTTAATACGTAACATATGAGATAAACATGGCGATAAAACGAGCATGAATAAATAAATAAATGAATAGGAAACAAGTATATACAATATCATAACCCATGACTTGAATGAAATGCAACACCACAGGAGATTAGAAATACACTTAATATTAGGTATATCGTTCAATTATTATAACTCAATCAGTTCAATAAACTTTGCAGAACTTATTACTATGTGCATATTATTTCATGCTTATTCATAAATATATGTATATCATGGTATATCAATCATAGTGCGCTTATATTCATTGTCAGTATCGGTTCCGCTATAATGGCAATGTGTTATCTAGCTTGAACATGTTATTTAGTTTATTATTACTTGTATGTTGTGTGTGTGTGTGTTTTTTTTATTGTCATGCATTTTCGCGATTGTACAGTATACTAACGAGCTCTACAGTGCTCAGTTGCAGTTGTCACAGTGTGCAATTTTCGAGGACTTGCGCTTTGGACAACGCGTGCAGTCTCTTCTCTTCGTAGTTCATTTTCATTTGTGTTGTCGGGTAAGGTAGATTTCGATAATACGATCGTTTGCCTCATTCCATTGAATACTTATGTATTACGTACACTCGGTTTTTTCATTCTTTTTATCATTTCTTTGTTTGTTCCTTGTTCAAATGCGATGATCATGCTGTTGGCGATAATTTTCGGTAGTTTTTCTTCAACATTTTCGTTACGCACTCACCTTCAAACTACAGTCGCGATTAATACTAGTTGAACAGTACGTATGTATATACAATCCACTCCCGTGCCTGTGCCTAGGCCTGTGCGCGCGGTCGGCCATGTTTACTCTTTTTAACTGTCATTTCACGTCATTCGTAATATAACTACGTACACACATGAAGTTCCTACTACGTGTGCATGCAATACACAGTATAGGACTATAACTGTATCTGTTTACATTCTACATACATACATACATCGAGATATAATCCTAAATAACTTCGTACGTTCATTTCTACCATGCTCCATACGTGATACGTCACCTCGTGAAGAAACTTCTCCGACTATACCGGAGATTCATTAAATTCTTCATAAGTTATTAGAGAATGGCATGGTGTCGGCATAATATTCTCATTTAACAAGTGTGTGGAATTTGTAAATCGAATAATTTATCGCCTCGGAAATTATATGCGCGCCGAATCAGTCTACTTATATACCTACATACCGTTCCCCATCTGCGTACATGCATACATAGTATATCCATCTACCTGCTCCATAAATTCAGTTCTTTTACCTACCCCGAACTAAACTTGGTTAGTTTTCGTGTTGTTCAGAAGTTATGTACTTTTACTCATTCGATACGCGTATGTAAATGCATACAATTACATATATCTGTTCTTCTTCCTGCTTATTACCTTTTTAGATTCATTAATCAATCATGAATATACGCCGCATTATAGTATAAAGAACAGGAGTGAAAAAAATTCTTATTATCAAAGCATCGAAAAATCCGAATTCAATGTTACGTTTATTGCCGGTACGATAGCAGATTCAAAGTGTGCTCTAAACTTCGATAAAGAACGGAAAAAAAAAATTACAAAAAATAGTGTGTACCCATATCAGTTATTATGCATAAATTGAGGCTACCTGTCAAGGTCGAATTACCAACCGCGTTAACAAGGTATGAGGAAGCCTAATTAACAGGTATTAATAATGCATCTTCGATAAGCGTGGAGCATGCTGGATGAATATCAATTGATCAATTTATGAAATTATTCATCAATTTAAAAACCTAGAGAAGAAGAAATAACGATCCCTTTCACTGTTTTACGTAGAACGAACCTAACCTGTCTCTTTGTTCGCGTTTACGCACATCGAGTGTAAATTATATTAATACGATAAATTGCACGACCCGACGACAAAACAACAATTTTTATCTCCTTCATTCTTTTTTTCTTCCTCTCGTTATCTCTTTGTCTATCCATTTCTCTCTCTCTCTCTCTTCGTTATTACTCAGATTGAAATTTTTTCACGTCGTCGCATATTGGGTTACTCATGATTCAGCTAATTTGTAATATTTGGTCATATGTATCCGATACTTTACCCAAATTGTTCTTCTCGAAAAGATAATATACACGTAAATGAACACTTAATTAATCCACGATAAACAAAATTTCACTAATTTTATACTTCAACTAATCAAGTGGGTTTTTTGCTTTTATTTTATATCATTCTTGTTCGTTTTATTATGGGTTTTGCATGGTATAATGATATTTACTTCAATTATGGTGGTAAGATAGTTTCTTATGCAATCACACTTTGATCCCCTGCACAGTTTGAGTACATCTCGTACCTAGTATATCTCGGAAGTGATTTTCAGATATCTATGATACTGATATCATGTTCCGCTTCAATTGATAAGAATCATATTACTGCCTTGTCTGATAGCAGAGAATCTCATATAGATTAAATCTATTCTATTCTAAAAGCAATCATAAGAAGATTAGATCATTATTATTTATGCAATCAATCTTTATGATCTGTAACCGAATTCTATAATCCGGATCTTCTATTCGGACATTTATATTTAATCGGAGAATAATCTTTTTTTCTGCCAGATTCTACAGGAAGGAAATTAGGAAAGGGACTTTGTACTTTTTTTATAGTCATCTTATCTCTAAATACTTGTCGATTGAAAACACAGATCATACCTGTGTTAGATTCCTATTATTTACCTTAAACAAATACTTATTATAAAAGGTTTCTGCCCATGCGATAAAACGTATTTGTATTTCTAGATTATTAGAGACGTAATTTGATATAAATAGAAAATGTAGAGTCAACGAGACATTCATTTGTAGCTTGAGTTTAGGTACAAATTGCATGCTAAAGACTGAAAGGAAATAGGTTGAAGATTATGGCGATATTCAAATTCATCTGCCTTTCTCAACTATTTAATTATCATTTCACCTTGATTGTTATTATTCTCAGAAAAAAAATCAATATGGTAGATTTATCACCGCTCTAGAAATGCAATTCAGAGGTATAATTATTTCAGCACAACATACGCAAGCTCAAGTCTTATTGATGATTTGGCCTTTCACTTGATCTTGACAAATCAATTCTACCCACAAAGACCCTAGAAACAAGTTGTAATTCATTGCTAGACTGTTTCTTCATACTAGGAGTGACTTCAATATTCTTTACCATGGATTCATTTTTCTATTTTTCTTCTGTGAACAATATGCTAACCAACCGTTAATTGCCTGAAAATTAAAATACGAAAAAAGTAAAGAACAAATTTTGTAACACGTGTAGGAAAAAGAAAAACAGAAAACTTTGCGTCAAACTCTTACGTTTGATAAAAATACAGGTATCGTTTCCAGAATGGTATTGGACCCAAAAACAACAACTCTACATAGTGATTACGGAAGCTTCGATCGTCCTTTGGGCGGAGGGGCTGAGGGCCACGAGAGAGACGTTGAAGCCGGGGTGGATGGAACTAGTAGTGGAATGGCACAGTCAAGCGACGTTTATCAAAGACAACCACTACTTCCTGGTGCTCCGACCAAGACTAAAGATAAGTGGGGCGGAGTGAGCAGTAGTTCAGATTATTATGAGGATGAGGAAGACGATAAAATTGATGGACTTAGTCATGCCAGGCATCCGAATATTCCTACTGGGTCTGGCAGTGGTATAGTTAAACTTGACATACCAGCGCCACTCAGAGAAGAACCCCGGTTTCCCAAAGAAAAATGGAAAACTCTTCTCGGTAAAGACAGAAGAATTCAGATTAATGTATTTTACACGGACGTTAGAGGCGGCCGTTTTTTCATTAATCCATGTTTGTTTAAGGTTTCTTTTTCATGGTTGTAAACTTCATACTGACAACCGCATCCCTTGCCATGGTCCACGAACGTGTCCCAGATCGTGCAACTTATGGACCACTTCCAGACGTAGTATTGGACAATATGGTCGCGCAGGATTGGGCATTGAATGTATCAGAAATATTGATAATGATCGTTTCAAATTCGGCAACGGTTCTTATCATATTTCACAAGCACAGGTAGACCTGAATTACCCTCCTCTATCTTTTTTGACATCATTTTTACTTTCTCAATTCATGAGTGGGATATTTTTGACCTCGTTCTCCTCTGATTATTTCAGATTCATTGTCTTCAGAAGGATATTTCTACTCATGGGATTGCTCTACATGATGCGTAGCGTTACGATGTACGTTACCGTTCTTCCGGTTGCGAGCAAAACATATTTCTGTAGTCCTAAAGCAAATAATTCAAGTCCTTTACTCGTTACACAAAGAGTATTACAGCTTATTTCCGGTTTCGGTTTATCTATTAATGGAAAGCACACTTACTGTGGTGATTATATCTACAGTGGTCACACGGTGGTTTTAGTACTCAGCTATCTTATCATCAAGGAATGTGAGTAGTATTATAAATCTTTTTATAGTAACCATCAATGACAAACATAAATTTATGAATTATAAACTAGGTATCTATTATCTGAATAAAAACCCTCTCTGCAGATTCTCCTAGAAGATGGAAACTCGTGCATTGGTCAATCGGACTCATGTCTCTTCTCGGTGTGATTATGGTGTTAATAGCCCACGGTCATTATACTGTCGATATACTCATTGCCTACTACGTTACGACACGATTATGGTACATTTATCACACTTTAGCGAACAACTCGTATCTGAAGGTGAGTTTAAATTGAAAGGAGAGACATTAAGTGCAAAATCTGAGAATATCTTTGTTGTCAGTTTGAATAACTACATTTTTTTTTTCTAATTCGTTTTCCAGCAAAATGGTCCAAATAACTTTCTCGCACGCCTATGGTGGTTTCCAATGTTTAGATATTTTGAAAAAAATGTTGGAGGCACAGTTCCAAGACAGTATGATTGGCCTCTTCCATGGCCTAGAAGATTTCTTGCCAAGCATCCAAACCGTGATAGTTAATACCTACCTGAAGATGTTACATGAACCAGCGGGGTGATATTAAGTGTATATACTTAGGTATATTAAAATTTCCCTGTAAAACTAAGAGCAGTTGTAGAGAAAAATTTCACGTTTAGTTACTACTTCCGAAAGTTCTTCTCTTATTCTGCTTTTATTTTATGTTTTTTTCTTTTTTTTTTTTTTGATTATTGCGCTTCATTTTATGTCTTGTTTCTCCAAACGATGCTAGTTTTACTAGAGGAATACTTTACCAGTGTATATTAGAGTCGATTATTTGTGCTTTGTTTTTTTTTATTTTTAGTCATTTTTTTTCCTTTAATTTTTCACGAGCAATGTATTTGTATCGTTTCTTGAATGTATTATATTATAGCTTGGATAGAAAAAAATCAATAGAAAAAAAAACAGAAAAAAAAACAATCAATCCGGTTTCTTTCATAGGAAAATATAATCCGATTGGTGAATCGAGAAAAACAATAAAAAATGAAAGTTGAAGATCGATAAATATCGACAATGTACATAAAGTAAAGTTTGTATATTTTATAGAAAAAAAAAAACAATAATAATAATCCTTCCATATTATAATATATAAAATTAATATTTGAGAAACGAAAAATCCCATCGATTTATTTGGCAGTCTGGATTGAATATACGATGATATTTATGGGTATGATTTAATAGTCAAATAGTTAATAATGATAATAGTAATGTGAAACAAAGTATGAAGTACATAATTTAACCGAATAATGACGATATCGACAAAGAGAAGAAAATTGAAGTGAAATAAAACTGTGTGAAAAACATATATATTCTCTTACGCGGCTTGATGTAGATCTATACGCGTTTTGTCTCATAAGGTAGAGTTTTCTCCAATTTTTTTTTTTTTTTTCAGTCAACGCCATCGAACTTACGTACACGAACTATTATTAATATGATTATTACCATTATTACCATTATTATTAATACATAATATAAATTATTGCCCATAGCATAAAGTCGTGCTAATCTTTGTCATTGTGTTGAGAATAAGAAAGAAAAAAAAAACTCAAAAAATTACTTTCATACGAATTAATTCAGTTTGTGATATTCCTAATTTGAGTTCGAATAAGACACATAATTTCAAACAGAGAGCTTGATGATTTTGAAACTAGATCTACCGTGAATCATACATATTATTATAATTATTTGTATTATTATCAGCATTATTTTTATCTTTCTTAGAAAGTCATAAGAAAATGGTAAAGAATGTGTTATTGTAAGATATAACTTTATCTTTGGTCTTTGATCTTTAATGTTCGTTGTAGGTAGTCATTGGTTCCTTTGTAATTTTTTTCTTCTCTTATTTTAATAGTGTTTTCTCTTTTTTGATTGAAATAGTGTAAACGGTAGTTCCATAAAGAAGCACGGCCGACCTACATAATTCGAATCTCATAAATCTTCCAACAAGTGTTGTCGTTGGATTTCTTTTTTTTTTTTTGCGTCTTTCTTAAGTTTGCATGGGAAATTGCTAATTAAGATTCCAAGAATCTTGATAAAACTGCTAATAAATAAGAAGTAGCTACATAATCTTCCTATGAAACATATACACTGTACAGTCTCTATTATAGTTTATACTTGTATTTGCGCAAATTATTCTTTACAACACTTTATATTGTTGTTATGAATTATGCTACTTTGTGAAAAAAAATCTCGATTGATTCTCTAAACCGAATGTTATTATTATTATTATTATTATTATTATTATTATTATTATAGTATGATTTCCGATTTTGTAGTATGAGTTTTTTTGAAATCCGAGTCTCGCAAATTTTAACTTTAGGTACTTCCGAAATCTCCGTGGTATTATATTAAATGATATTGATATACTATGGTATACTTTATGGATATTAAAAGTGTGTATTTAAAAAATAAACTAAAACAGACAGCTTAGATTGATAGTTTTCCATTACTACCGCGGACCTGAATATCTCCATAACATATTAATGAATATGTTGTTAGAATGCATATTTGGTTATTATTTTACTGCTATTTTCATTTTATCTATGATAAATAACACTACGCATAGGTATAGGTATGTATTTTGTGAAACAAAATTAGATATATTAATGCAGCTATTCAATTCAGCCAAGAAAAGAGCAAAAAAATAAATGAATATATGCTGCTACTGTTGCGCTCTCTATTGTAAAATGTAGCTGCTATACAATAAACGAGTCATAAGCCATTAGAAGTAATTAGATGTTTAGAGAATAGTTATTTATTGATTGGTGATGAAATAAAATTGAAGTAAAATTGAATTAGATTTGACGAGTGGTTTTTTTTTCGTTTTTGTTTCCTCGAAAGGATAACAGGAATATAGGTCGTGGTGTTTTGAGAAAAACAAAATGATAAAATAGAAATATACTAACAACAAGATAGTGAAAGGGACGAAACAGGAAAAAGAAAAGTAATTGATATTGGATATATTATATTTATTGAAATTGCATTATATATACTATTATAATGTGTATATACATATATACATAATATACACACACACATATATATCTTTCTATATTTTTACATGTAGATATTTTTCGGAGAAAAAAAAACTTGTTGATATTATTATATACCTATAAAAGATGTATCTATAACTACACTATAATCAGAATTAGTGCATTGAGTATTGGAATACATCACGTACCTTGGCGACAAAGGTGACATAACTCAAAAACCATAAGTTTTTGAAGCTACACTGTGAGGTGACAGATCCTAACTCCACACATCAGAATATGGCATCAGCTAAATAACGCCACATTTAGAGTTGCCACTTTTGTCTCCAAGGTGCGATAATACCATTCCTATACATACATTATGAATATAATCAAATATAATAATAATATTAATAATAATAATAATATTATTATCAATAGCTAAGGCTTGTTTTCCGTAAATAATTACGATTTTTGTTGGTAAATCACAAAAAAATGAACAACAAAATATTAGAAAAAATAAAAATTCTGACTGTTAATGATAAATATTAATATCAATATACCAGGTAGTGTTTTGATATTCATTAAAGATTGGTAAATCTCTATAGATACCTATTATACATTAGTGCAGTATACAAACATAATATGAATAGTATAGTTTAATTTAGGCAATTGTATTCCTTAATTTCTTATTGTATTATTTGTATGTGCTCAGAAAAATGTTTTGGTTGAATCTAGAGGAAATTTGGTTTTTCTCGCAGTTGAGCAAATTTTTTATTTCGTTTGTTCTGAAAAAACTAGTGGAATTTATTTGAGTCTAACATAAAACATTTATTGATAATTTAAAAAAAAAAAGAAGTAATTTCACTGTTGGATTTGTTAGATAAGAAAATACATCGTTAGATACACAAATACATTGTTCTGAGTCTGTGTATCTCCTACCTACAATATTGTATATATATTTTTATAGTTATTTATAAAAACTAAACTATTTGGATATTCATTGTAGTGTCATTGAAGAAAGAGAAGATTCAAAAATTCGGTAAATAAAACATTGTCCCTGATTTCTCTTGTCATAAATTCATGTGATAAAATTTGGGGCATAATTTATGGTAAATATAATTCATCAAATGATGAAAATTTCATTGATCAATCAATAGTTCCAATTCAAAATCAATTGGAGAGAATGAAGTTCAAGTAAATGCAAATTCTTCATATTTTAAAGAGAAGTTTTATTATTTTTTATCGATTTTATTTTACGCGACAAAAGCATAATATCTATCTGTCCATGCATAGATTTGAATGGGTTCGAACATTCACAACGAGAAAATTACTTCCGTCTCCCTTCTTCTTTCTTGTTCCTGTCGTTCTTCTTCTAATTATTATTATTACTATTACTATGTATAAAGATTAAATTGATATGGACAAAAGGTCAAGGTATTTACATTGCATGTATGTATTGGCAATGAATCATTTTTTAAATATTGTATATTATGTATACCATATGATATACGTTGGAAATAATAAAAGATTATTAAGATGATATCTTACAAGTAATTATTTATTATCTATGAAATTATGTATGCGATTGTATTTTTATCCTCTGCCTCGAAAATTCGAATACCAAACCACAATTGTAAGAATAAGCTATATTCTTCAATGGTTTGTCTCCGTATTGAAGTGGTATTGCATATACCTACCACAACTGTGTGCTATGTAAATTATCCATTGTATAACAGTGATACTACTAATAATAAACACAAATACAGTAAGATGAGAGTAAATGTATTGTAGGAAAATTTCTAAACCCCATAAGTTTTTACCAATTATTTATGAAATATGAAATTGTTAGTACTCCCATTGTCTGAGTTTGAAATTGCCGCCTGAATGTGCCCTATTCTATGCAACCCGAAATACTTGCCCGGCTTGATAGATTTGAAAAGTTCGCAGGAATGACGTTGTATAAGCCTTTGCAATGGCGCTACCTGCAGGAGATCCATGAACTATTTTTAATGAGTAGCCATTTGTGGGTGGCGTACGCGCGGTTTTCAAATCGCAGTAGGAAATGAAAGGAATCGCTAGACTCATGAGTCTGGTAATTGTTCAATACATCGTTCAATCATTTTGAATATCATCCATGAAATGATTTGATTGCGTACGTAGGATTTGTATAGATACTTGACATACTTGAACATCAGATGCGATTACGATTTTCAATACCCATGCAACGACAGCAGTTGTATGGAAGCGGTCGAAATATCGGAGATGAAGAAATCGAGAGAAGCGTCCTAATGAATGTCAGATTTTTGGATATGTCGCTAGTAATTCAAGTGTGTACACTTGGCGGAATGAGATGTGACCGATTAAGGACACTCATATTGAACCGTTCGCATGGTTTTGATTATGAGATTAGGTTTTAATATATTATCTCGCCCAGTCTATACACAAGAATGAAATCTTAGCCCAAGCGATGGCACAATTTTCTTAGTTATTCTTTAATGTACGGGGAAGGCAGAGAGGGCACAGATAGGTGGAAGCAAGAACACGCGGAGTCATGAGCAGCTTTGGTTTTAATCCTAGAATTTTAGATTTTGACTGAAAATTCGACTTTGTATCAAGATACCATCTGAGCCAAAGAGGTGGCACGATTTTTTTGTTGTTCGCGTATGCATGGTAATGCGAGCAAGGACGCATGTAGGTGAGAGCAGAGACAGGCAGAGGCGCGAGCAGTTTTCCCACGAATCCTAAATTTTGAGATTTTTAACTGAAAATTTGAATTTGTATCAGGAGAACATCTGAGCCCAAGAGGTGGCATGATTTTTTTCTTTCGCGCATATGTATGTAGGCATGGGAGACAAAACACGTGTCTATTCCTAGATTTTGAGATTTTTAACCGAAAATTCGAAATTGTATCAGGATAACATCTGAGCCGAAGAGGTGGCACAATTTTTTTCCTATTCGCGTATGCATGGGGATGGGGGAGAGAACACATGTAGGTGAACGCAGAGACGGGCAGAGGCCTGACCAGCTTTCTTTCAAATCTTAGATTTTGAAAATTTTAACTGAAAATTCGAAATTGTATCAGGATAACATCTGAGCCGAAGAGGTGGCACGATTTTTTTCTTTTTATTTCTAATATACATATGTATGGGAATGGGAGAGAGGACACAGGCATATACGAGTATATATTAGGCAAACATGAATTTCAAGGAGGTGGCACTATTTTTTTTTTCTATTTTCTTATGCACGTATGTATGGGAATGGGAGAGAGAACACACGGGCGCTGATGAGGGCGAATGCAGAAACGGGCAAAAAACGAGCAGGTTTCGTTGGAATCATGGATTTTCGAAATTTTAACTGAAAATTTGCAATTGTATCAGGAGAACATCTGAGCCCAGGAGGTGGCACGATTTTTTTCTTTTTATTTCTAATATACATATGTATGGGAATGGGAGAGAGGACACACGGGCGCTGATGAGGGCGAATGCAGAAACGGGCAAAAAACGAGCAGCCTCCGTTGGAATCATGGATTTTCGAAATTTTAACTGAAAATTTGCAATTGTATCAGGAGAACATCTGAGCCCAGGAGGTGGCACGATTTTTTTCTTTTTATTTCTAATATACATATGTATGGGAATGGGAGAGAGGACACAGGCATATACGAGTATATATTAGGCAAACATGAATTTCAAGGAGGTGGCACTATTTTTTTTTTCTATTTTCTTATGCACGTATGTATGGGAATGGGAGAGAGAACACACGGGCGCTGATGAGGGCGAATGCAGAAACGGGCAAAAAACGAGCAGCTTTCGTTGGAATCATGGATTTTCGAAATTTTAACTGAAAATTTGCAATTGTATCAGGAGAACATCTGAGCCCAGGAGGTGGCACGATTTTTTTCTTTTTATTTCTAATATACATATGTATGGGAATGGGAGAGAGGACACAGGCATATACGAGTATATATTAGGCAAACATGAATTTCAAGGAGGTGGCACTATTTTTTTTTTCTATTTTCTTATGCACGTATGTATGGGAATGGGAGAGAGAACACACGGGCGCTGATGAGGGCGAATGCAGAAACGGGCAAAAAACGAGCAGCTTTCGTTGGAATCATGGATTTTCGAAATTTTAACTGAAAATTTGCAATTGTATCAGGAGAACATCTGAGCCCAGGAGGTGGCACGATTTTTTTCTTTTTATTTCTAATATACATATGTATGGGAATGGGAGAGAGGACACAGGCATATACGGGTATATATTAGGCAAACATGAATTTCAAGGAGGTGGCACTATTTTTTTTTTCTATTTTCTTATGCACGTATGTATGGGAATGGGAGAGAGAACACACGGGCGCTGATGAGGGCGAATGCAGAAACGGGCAAAAAACGAGCAGCCTCCGTTGGAATCATGGATTTTCGAAATTTTAACTGAAAATTTGCAATTGTATCAGGAGAACATCTGAGCCCAGGAGGTGGCACGATTTTTTTCTTTTTATTTCTAATATACATATGTATGGGAATGGGAGAGAGGACACAGGCATATACGGGTATATATTAGGCAAACATGAATTTCAAGGAGGTGGCACTATTTTTTTTTTCTATTTTCTTATGCACGTATGTATGGGAATGGGAGAGAGAACACACGGGCGCTGATGAGGGCGAATGCAGAAACGGGCAAAAAACGAGCAGCTTTCGTTGGAATCATGGATTTTCGAAATTTTAACTGACAATTTGCAATTGTATCAGGAGAACATCTGAGCCCAGGAGGTGGCACGATTTTTTTCTTTTTATTTCTAATATACATATGTATGGGAATGGGAGAGAGGACACAGGCATATACGAGTATATATTAGGCAAACATGAATTTCAAGGAGGTGGCACTATTTTTTTTTTCTATTTTCTTATGCACGTATGTATGGGAATGGGAGAGAGAACACACGGGCGCTGATGAGGGCGAATGCAGAAACGGGCAAAAAACGAGCAGGTTTCGTTGGAATCATGGATTTTCGAAATTTTAACTGAAAATTTGCAATTGTATCAGGAGAACATCTGAGCCCAGGAGGTGGCACGATTTTTTTCTTTTTATTTCTAATATACATATGTATGGGAATGGGAGAGAGGACACAGGCATATACGAGTATATATTAGGCAAACATGAATTTCAAGGAGGTGGCACTATTTTTTTTTTCTATTTTCTTATGCACGTATGTATGGGAATGGGAGAGAGAACACACGGGCGCTGATGAGGGCGAATGCAGAAACGGGCAAAAAACGAGCAGCCTCCGTTGGAATCATGGATTTTCGAAATTTTAACTGAAAATTTGTAATTGTATCAGGAGAACATCTGAGCCCAGGAGGTGGCACGATTTTTTTCTTTTTATTTCTAATATACATATGTATGGGAATGGGAGAGAGGACACAGGCATATACGAGTATATATTAGGCAAACATGAATTTCAAGGAGGTGGCACTATTTTTTTTTTCTATTTTCTTATGCACGTATGTATGGGAATGGGAGAGAGAACACACGGGCGCTGATGAGGGCGAATGCAGAAACGGGCAAAAAACGAGCAGGTTTCGTTGGAATCATGGATTTTCGAAATTTTAACTGAAAATTTGCAATTGTATCAGGAGAACATCTGAGCCCAGGAGGTGGCACGATTTTTTTCTTTTTATTTCTAATATACATATGTATGGGAATGGGAGAGAGGACACAGGCATATACGGGTATATATTAGGCAAACATGAATTTCAAGGAGGTGGCACTATTTTTTTTTTCTATTTTCTTATGCACGTATGTATGGGAATGGGAGAGAGAACACACGGGCGCTGATGAGGGCGAATGCAGAAACGGGCAAAAAACGAGCAGCTTTCGTTGGAATCATGGATTTTCGAAATTTTAACTGAAAATTTGCAATTGTATCAGGAGAACATCTGAGCCCAGGAGGTGGCACGATTTTTTTCTTTTTATTTCTAATATACATATGTATGGGAATGGGAGAGAGGACACAGGCATATACGGGTATATATTAGGCAAACATGAATTTCAAGGAGGTGGCACTATTTTTTTTTTCTATTTTCTTATGCACGTATGTATGGGAATGGGAGAGAGAACACACGGGCGCTGATGAGGGCGAATGCAGAAACGGGCAAAAAACGAGCAGCCTCCGTTGGAATCATGGATTTTCGAAATTTTAACTGAAAATTTGCAATTGTATCAGGAGAACATCTGAGCCCAGGAGGTGGCACGATTTTTTTCTTTTTATTTCTAATATACATATGTATGGGAATGGGAGAGAGGACACAGGCATATACGGGTATATATTAGGCAAACATGAATTTCAAGGAGGTGGCACTATTTTTTTTTTCTATTTTCTTATGCACGTATGTATGGGAATGGGAGAGAGAACACACGGGCGCTGATGAGGGCGAATGCAGAAACGGGCAAAAAACGAGCAGGTTTCGTTGGAATCATGGATTTTCGAAATTTTAACTGAAAATTTGCAATTGTATCAGGAGAACATCTGAGCCCAGGAGGTGGCACGATTTTTTTCTTTTTATTTCTAATATACATATGTATGGGAATGGGAGAGAGGACACAGGCATATACGAGTATATATTAGGCAAACATGAATTTCAAGGAGGTGGCACTATTTTTTTTTTCTATTTTCTTATGCACGTATGTATGGGAATGGGAGAGAGAACACACGGGCGCTGATGAGGGCGAATGCAGAAACGGGCAAAAAACGAGCAGCCTCCGTTGGAATCATGGATTTTCGAAATTTTAACTGAAAATTTGTAATTGTATCAGGAGAACATCTGAGCCCAGGAGGTGGCACGATTTTTTTCTTTTTATTTCTAATATACATATGTATGGGAATGGGAGAGAGGACACAGGCATATACGAGTATATATTAGGCAAACATGAATTTCAAGGAGGTGGCACTATTTTTTTTTTCTATTTTCTTATGCACGTATGTATGGGAATGGGAGAGAGAACACACGGGCGCTGATGAGGGCGAATGCAGAAACGGGCAAAAAACGAGCAGGTTTCGTTGGAATCATGGATTTTCGAAATTTTAACTGAAAATTTGCAATTGTATCAGGAGAACATCTGAGCCCAGGAGGTGGCACGATTTTTTTCTTTTTATTTCTAATATACATATGTATGGGAATGGGAGAGAGGACACAGGCATATACGGGTATATATTAGGCAAACATGAATTTCAAGGAGGTGGCACTATTTTTTTTTTCTATTTTCTTATGCACGTATGTATGGGAATGGGAGAGAGAACACACGGGCGCTGATGAGGGCGAATGCAGAAACGGGCAAAAAACGAGCAGCTTTCGTTGGAATCATGGATTTTCGAAATTTTAACTGAAAATTTGCAATTGTATCAGGAGAACATCTGAGCCCAGGAGGTGGCACGATTTTTTTCTTTTTATTTCTAATATACATATGTATGGGAATGGGAGAGAGGACACAGGCATATACGGGTATATATTAGGCAAACATGAATTTCAAGGAGGTGGCACTATTTTTTTTTTCTATTTTCTTATGCACGTATGTATGGGAATGGGAGAGAGAACACACGGGCGCTGATGAGGGCGAATGCAGAAACGGGCAAAAAACGAGCAGCCTCCGTTGGAATCATGGATTTTCGAAATTTTAACTGAAAATTTGCAATTGTATCAGGAGAACATCTGAGCCCAGGAGGTGGCACGATTTTTTTCTTTTTATTTCTAATATACATATGTATGGGAATGGGAGAGAGGACACAGGCATATACGAGTATATATTAGGCAAACATGAATTTCAAGGAGGTGGCACTATTTTTTTTTTCTATTTTCTTATGCACGTATGTATGGGAATGGGAGAGAGAACACACGGGCGCTGATGAGGGCGAATGCAGAAACGGGCAAAAAACGAGCAGGTTTCGTTGGAATCATGGATTTTCGAAATTTTAACTGAAAATTTGCAATTGTATCAGGAGAACATCTGAGCCCAGGAGGTGGCACGATTTTTTTCTTTTTATTTCTAATATACATATGTATGGGAATGGGAGAGAGGACACAGGCATATACGGGTATATATTAGGCAAACATGAATTTCAAGGAGGTGGCACTATTTTTTTTTTCTATTTTCTTATGCACGTATGTATGGGAATGGGAGAGAGAACACACGGGCGCTGATGAGGGCGAATGCAGAAACGGGCAAAAAACGAGCAGCTTTCGTTGGAATCATGGATTTTCGAAATTTTAACTGAAAATTTGCAATTGTATCAGGAGAACATCTGAGCCCAGGAGGTGGCACGATTTTTTTCTTTTTATTTCTAATATACATATGTATGGGAATGGGAGAGAGGACACAGGCATATACGGGTATATATTAGGCAAACATGAATTTCAAGGAGGTGGCACTATTTTTTTTTTCTATTTTCTTATGCACGTATGTATGGGAATGGGAGAGAGAACACACGGGCGCTGATGAGGGCGAATGCAGAAACGGGCAAAAAACGAGCAGCCTCCGTTGGAATCATGGATTTTCGAAATTTTAACTGAAAATTTGCAATTGTATCAGGAGAACATCTGAGCCCAGGAGGTGGCACGATTTTTTTCTTTTTATTTCTAATATACATATGTATGGGAATGGGAGAGAGGACACAGGCATATACGGGTATATATTAGGCAAACATGAATTTCAAGGAGGTGGCACTATTTTTTTTTTCTATTTTCTTATGCACGTATGTATGGGAATGGGAGAGAGAACACACGGGCGCTGATGAGGGCGAATGCAGAAACGGGCAAAAAACGAGCAGCCTCCGTTGGAATCATGGATTTTCGAAATTTTAACTGAAAATTTGCAATTGTATCAGGAGAACATCTGAGCCCAGGAGGTGGCACGATTTTTTTCTTTTTATTTCTAATATACATATGTATGGGAATGGGAGAGAGGACACAGGCATATACGAGTATATATTAGGCAAACATGAATTTCAAGGAGGTGGCACTATTTTTTTTTTCTATTTTCTTATGCACGTATGTATGGGAATGGGAGAGAGAACACACGGGCGCTGATGAGGGCGAATGCAGAAACGGGCAAAAAACGAGCAGGTTTCGTTGGAATCATGGATTTTCGAAATTTTAACTGAAAATTTGCAATTGTATCAGGAGAACATCTGAGCCCAGGAGGTGGCACGATTTTTTTCTTTTTATTTCTAATATACATATGTATGGGAATGGGAGAGAGGACACAGGCATATACGGGTATATATTAGGCAAACATGAATTTCAAGGAGGTGGCACTATTTTTTTTTTCTATTTTCTTATGCACGTATGTATGGGAATGGGAGAGAGAACACACGGGCGCTGATGAGGGCGAATGCAGAAACGGGCAAAAAACGAGCAGCTTTCGTTGGAATCATGGATTTTCGAAATTTTAACTGAAAATTTGCAATTGTATCAGGAGAACATCTGAGCCCAGGAGGTGGCACGATTTTTTTCTTTTTATTTCTAATATACATATGTATGGGAATGGGAGAGAGGACACAGGCATATACGGGTATATATTAGGCAAACATGAATTTCAAGGAGGTGGCACTATTTTTTTTTTCTATTTTCTTATGCACGTATGTATGGGAATGGGAGAGAGAACACACGGGCGCTGATGAGGGCGAATGCAGAAACGGGCAAAAAACGAGCAGCCTCCGTTGGAATCATGGATTTTCGAAATTTTAACTGAAAATTTGCAATTGTATCAGGAGAACATCTGAGCCCAGGAGGTGGCACGATTTTTTTCTTTTTATTTCTAATATACATATGTATGGGAATGGGAGAGAGGACACAGGCATATACGGGTATATATTAGGCAAACATGAATTTCAAGGAGGTGGCACTATTTTTTTTTTCTATTTTCTTATGCACGTATGTATGGGAATGGGAGAGAGAACACACGGGCGCTGATGAGGGCGAATGCAGAAACGGGCAAAAAACGAGCAGCCTCCGTTGGAATCATGGATTTTCGAAATTTTAACTGAAAATTTGCAATTGTATCAGGAGAACATCTGAGCCCAGGAGGTGGCACGATTTTTTTCTTTTTATTTCTAATATACATATGTATGGGAATGGGAGAGAGGACACAGGCATATACGGGTATATATTAGGCAAACATGAATTTCAAGGAGGTGGCACTATTTTTTTTTTCTATTTTCTTATGCACGTATGTATGGGAATGGGAGAGAGAACACACGGGCGCTGATGAGGGCGAATGCAGAAACGGGCAAAAAACGAGCAGCTTTCGTTGGAATCATGGATTTTCGAAATTTTAACTGAAAATTTGCAATTGTATCAGGAGAACATCTGAGCCCAGGAGGTGGCACGATTTTTTTCTTTTTATTTCTAATATACATATGTATGGGAATGGGAGAGAGGACACAGGCATATACGGGTATATATTAGGCAAACATGAATTTCAAGGAGGTGGCACTATTTTTTTTTTCTATTTTCTTATGCACGTATGTATGGGAATGGGAGAGAGAACACACGGGCGCTGATGAGGGCGAATGCAGAAACGGGCAAAAAACGAGCAGGTTTCGTTGGAATCATGGATTTTCGAAATTTTAACTGAAAATTTGCAATTGTATCAGGAGAACATCTGAGCCCAGGAGGTGGCACGATTTTTTTCTTTTTATTTCTAATATACATATGTATGGGAATGGGAGAGAGGACACACGGGCGCTGATGAGGGCGAATGCAGAAACGGGCAAAAAACGAGCAGCCTCCGTTGGAATCATGGATTTTCGAAATTTTAACTGAAAATTTGCAATTGTATCAGGAGAACATCTGAGCCCAGGAGGTGGCACGATTTTTTTCTTTTTATTTCTAATATACATATGTATGGGAATGGGAGAGAGGACACAGGCATATACGAGTATATATTAGGCAAACATGAATTTCAAGGAGGTGGCACTATTTTTTTTTTCTATTTTCTTATGCACGTATGTATGGGAATGGGAGAGAGAACACACGGGCGCTGATGAGGGCGAATGCAGAAACGGGCAAAAAACGAGCAGCCTCCGTTGGAATCATGGATTTTCGAAATTTTAACTGAAAATTTGCAATTGTATCAGGAGAACATCTGAGCCCAGGAGGTGGCACGATTTTTTTCTTTTTATTTCTAATATACATATGTATGGGAATGGGAGAGAGGACACAGGCATATACGGGTATATATTAGGCAAACATGAATTTCAAGGAGGTGGCACTATTTTTTTTTTCTATTTTCTTATGCACGTATGTATGGGAATGGGAGAGAGAACACACGGGCGCTGATGAGGGCGAATGCAGAAACGGGCAAAAAACGAGCAGCCTCCGTTGGAATCATGGATTTTCGAAATTTTAACTGAAAATTTGCAATTGTATCAGGAGAACATCTGAGCCCAGGAGGTGGCACGATTTTTTTCTTTTTATTTCTAATATACATATGTATGGGAATGGGAGAGAGGACACAGGCATATACGGGTATATATTAGGCAAACATGAATTTCAAGGAGGTGGCACTATTTTTTTTTTCTATTTTCTTATGCACGTATGTATGGGAATGGGAGAGAGAACACACGGGCGCTGATGAGGGCGAATGCAGAAACGGGCAAAAAACGAGCAGCTTTCGTTGGAATCATGGATTTTCGAAATTTTAACTGAAAATTTGCAATTGTATCAGGAGAACATCTGAGCCCAGGAGGTGGCACGATTTTTTTCTTTTTATTTCTAATATACATATGTATGGGAATGGGAGAGAGGACACAGGCATATACGGGTATATATTAGGCAAACATGAATTTCAAGGAGGTGGCACTATTTTTTTTTTCTATTTTCTTATGCACGTATGTATGGGAATGGGAGAGAGAACACACGGGCGCTGATGAGGGCGAATGCAGAAACGGGCAAAAAACGAGCAGGTTTCGTTGGAATCATGGATTTTCGAAATTTTAACTGAAAATTTGCAATTGTATCAGGAGAACATCTGAGCCCAGGAGGTGGCACGATTTTTTTCTTTTTATTTCTAATATACATATGTATGGGAATGGGAGAGAGGACACACGGGCGCTGATGAGGGCGAATGCAGAAACGGGCAAAAAACGAGCAGCCTCCGTTGGAATCATGGATTTTCGAAATTTTAACTGAAAATTTGCAATTGTATCAGGAGAACATCTGAGCCCAGGAGGTGGCACGATTTTTTTCTTTTTATTTCTAATATACATATGTATGGGAATGGGAGAGAGGACACAGGCATATACGAGTATATATTAGGCAAACATGAATTTCAAGGAGGTGGCACTATTTTTTTTTTCTATTTTCTTATGCACGTATGTATGGGAATGGGAGAGAGAACACACGGGCGCTGATGAGGGCGAATGCAGAAACGGGCAAAAAACGAGCAGCTTTCGTTGGAATCATGGATTTTCGAAATTTTAACTGAAAATTTGCAATTGTATCAGGAGAACATCTGAGCCCAGGAGGTGGCACGATTTTTTTCTTTTTATTTCTAATATACATATGTATGGGAATGGGAGAGAGGACACAGGCATATACGAGTATATATTAGGCAAACATGAATTTCAAGGAGGTGGCACTATTTTTTTTTTCTATTTTCTTATGCACGTATGTATGGGAATGGGAGAGAGAACACACGGGCGCTGATGAGGGCGAATGCAGAAACGGGCAAAAAACGAGCAGCTTTCGTTGGAATCATGGATTTTCGAAATTTTAACTGAAAATTTGCAATTGTATCAGGAGAACATCTGAGCCCAGGAGGTGGCACGATTTTTTTCTTTTTATTTCTAATATACATATGTATGGGAATGGGAGAGAGGACACAGGCATATACGGGTATATATTAGGCAAACATGAATTTCAAGGAGGTGGCACTATTTTTTTTTTCTATTTTCTTATGCACGTATGTATGGGAATGGGAGAGAGAACACACGGGCGCTGATGAGGGCGAATGCAGAAACGGGCAAAAAACGAGCAGCTTTCGTTGGAATCATGGATTTTCGAAATTTTAACTGAAAATTTGCAATTGTATCAGGAGAACATCTGAGCCCAGGAGGTGGCACGATTTTTTTCTTTTTATTTCTAATATACATATGTATGGGAATGGGAGAGAGGACACAGGCATATACGAGTATATATTAGGCAAACATGAATTTCAAGGAGGTGGCACTATTTTTTTTTTCTATTTTCTTATGCACGTATGTATGGGAATGGGAGAGAGAACACACGGGCGCTGATGAGGGCGAATGCAGAAACGGGCAAAAAACGAGCAGGTTTCGTTGGAATCATGGATTTTCGAAATTTTAACTGAAAATTTGCAATTGTATCAGGAGAACATCTGAGCCCAGGAGGTGGCACGATTTTTTTCTTTTTATTTCTAATATACATATGTATGGGAATGGGAGAGAGGACACAGGCATATACGAGTATATATTAGGCAAACATGAATTTCAAGGAGGTGGCACTATTTTTTTTTTCTATTTTCTTATGCACGTATGTATGGGAATGGGAGAGAGAACACACGGGCGCTGATGAGGGCGAATGCAGAAACGGGCAAAAAACGAGCAGCCTCCGTTGGAATCATGGATTTTCGAAATTTTAACTGAAAATTTGCAATTGTATCAGGAGAACATCTGAGCCCAGGAGGTGGCACGATTTTTTTCTTTTTATTTCTAATATACATATGTATGGGAATGGGAGAGAGGACACAGGCATATACGAGTATATATTAGGCAAACATGAATTTCAAGGAGGTGGCACTATTTTTTTTTTCTATTTTCTTATGCACGTATGTATGGGAATGGGAGAGAGAACACACGGGCGCTGATGAGGGCGAATGCAGAAACGGGCAAAAAACGAGCAGGTTTCGTTGGAATCATGGATTTTCGAAATTTTAACTGAAAATTTGCAATTGTATCAGGAGAACATCTGAGCCCAGGAGGTGGCACGATTTTTTTCTTTTTATTTCTAATATACATATGTATGGGAATGGGAGAGAGGACACAGGCATATACGAGTATATATTAGGCAAACATGAATTTCAAGGAGGTAGGTACATATAAACGTCAAAGAGTATGAGGGTAATAAAGAAATTACAAAAATTCCACTTGTCAATCATATTCATTTATTGAGAAAATTTGATGATTTACACTATTTGTGATACTCTGATTTGTTTCTATCGTATTTGTGTATTACTGTCAATCGAATTAACATTATACTATAATAGAATATAATATAATTCAACCAATTAGTGTATACACTCTCCAAATGGATGAGTCAGAACAGTGTATAAAGTCATTCTTTAGTACCCATTCGGGTTGACAGTTTTTGGTCCAATCGCTCATCCAAATCCGTGTACAAGGACTGTTGGATGAGTTCTCCGCGCCCACTGATGCATCAACTGAACTGCAAACGTTCATGATTGAAGTTCTTTGAGCATGGAGACCAGTCTCTTACTTCCTGTGTAAATCGAGTGAGATATGTTACCGCCATCGAATATCTATAATAGCGATTCTCAGCTCTATAATACATAGGACATCACGTCAAGCTGTATATCTCCTTCACGTTCGTAGCGAGTATTGAACAAGATCAGGACTGTGACCGATGTCGCTCGTCATTGTTTGCGGCATGGTTGTTTCTGCAAATCGATTAGACACATTACGCATAAGTTCATAACTGGTGTAATATTTCACGTTGTTTGCTACGTTGTGTCTGTCAATAAATTCCTATAAATATATCGACGATGAATTGCTTTCATTCTTCTCTCCAGCACGCTCTCTACATTTCTTAGAGTCTGAACAGCTTTTTTCTGAACGACCGGAATGAAATCGGTTTTCAATGGGATAGAAATTCACTTAAAAATTGTGAAAATTTATTTCGAGAAATTCGAAGTGCGGTTCATTCTCTTTCCTTCGTCGAAATCTTCGTCTTCATAATTCTTAAGTCAGTACGAACTATAAGATTTGTTCTTTTTTTTCTGTAAATTATGAGCCGGTCATTGGCTTTCGGTCGATAGCCACTCGCAGTAATCATTGAGACGCGAAAAACTGTATAATCGTAAAAGATAATGACAGGTGGGATCGATACTCTATTATTCGTACAGTGAGAGAACTTAGTGCAAACGAACCGCACCCTGGAGAGAAAATATTGGCGTATTTTTCGCGCAATGGTTAAGTCTATCGTTGCTTACAACCAACCGTCTACACATGTCACTGTCTGGCCAGTCTCTGAGAACTGTACCTAATAATTGATAATAAAGAGAAATTATCCGATCACTTTTTTTCCACGGTAAATATGAGTAGCCAGCAATTAAAGAGAAATGAAAACGAACGCTTACCCCGAGTGATAATAAGAGTATATTTTTTCCACACAACCAAGCATACATTCTGTATTTATACATACTATAAACTACATAAGGTATCCATCGAAGGATAACGTTCGCTCACTAATGTATGTACTATCCCGACAATCATCGCCGTGTATCTGACATACAGATTACATAGGTATGTGTATAGTATATGAGCTGACGACTGGCCACTAGGATTTTTACCAGACGATCTGGATCAGGACAAGTGGATTATGACATTAACGAGCGCCCGGTGAAGCTGCATATTCGCACTGTACGAGTATATAGTATGCAAATAAAAATATGCGAGCTAATATGACGTAGGGTGTGAAAGATGGAAACAGATATGGGATAGAGGGATATGATTTATCTTCAATAAATTTCGAGAGTATCGCTATAGCAAAAAATTTGACGCCGCAGTAGAGAACTTTCAACGTTGTACACATTGAATAAACAAATTAGGTATTTTGCCAGACGAGTAGGTATACTGCTGGATGATTGAAACAAAAAATGACAGCACAGTAAGTTATATATCTATTGTATAATTATACCTACTAATGCAGCACACTTACAAAACTGTTTTGCAAACGGTGAGCAGAGGATTGTTCTTAAGTGAAAGCAGCTACTGTTTGATTAATGATAAATTTCCATCCGCTAGCTGCGGGATCCTATCCACAATGCGGTTAATCCGTATTAAAATATACATATGTACACGTATAGTCACACTATGAGATATAGATATTTATAGAACGATCAGCTTTGAACAATTCGATGAACAAAACTTATTTCTCGTTTGTTAGGCAGAACTTGCGGGGGCACGTTCGAGTTCCGACGCAGGTACTTTTGTAGATGCCGGTGAATATATCAGCGTCGATAAATGTGACTCCTGAAAGAATTGACGTAATACAAAATTTCGAAATATTTAGATATATACTATATAGAAAGTGAAAAAGAATTTACAATTTCAAAAATGAGCGCAACAACTCCGCTAGTCGGTAATCGAGAGAGTAAATTCTACCAGTCAACGGAATTGAAAAACGAAACCAAGGTATAACTCGTGTGTAATTATACTATATTAAATCTTGCTATTCTGTAATTGCAAAATTCTTCTTTCTTTGCATGAAATTAACCCGAAATCCCCATATCTCAGGTGACTTTAGAGAAACCATTTTCAAAAAGGTTTTAAAAATTTGCCTCGCGGCGTATTGGACATTCATAGAAATTTGGAGAAAATTCGATGGTGTCGAATTGGCGGTAAAGTGTATTTTTCCATCACATTCGAAACAAAATCACACTTAGAGGTCTCAACAAATTTTTTCATCATATCCATCGAAATGGTCGCTCTATGGTGCAACTTTGGTACTCCGAAGTAGTACGAGTCTTTTCGATAGGACGCAAGGATTTCGAGCTACGCGCTAGGACCATGGAAACGGGGGAAATCGTAGTTCGGTGAAAAATCCATGAAATAAATTGAATAAAATGGTGAGTGCTTTTTCCGAGTGGTACTACACCGTAAATAATCAGGAATAAGATCAAACGGGGCGAGGGTCGAACGTTGGTTGAAACGGCGTAAAGTGCCGCGTATACATACGTATACTACAAAAAACTTTTCAATAATATCGTACGAAGGCAATTGATTCACGGAGGTGAATATCGTTTCAGCACGTCTCATAGTAGAAAAAGATTATCACGGTTACGAACTATATCGCTCGTCAGTCCCGCAGTTTGTGATATTTCATTAAGCGTCTGTGCCCTGTGAAGTTCACGCGACACGCCATCTACATCAAATTCGGTGATTGAAAATTAACTGCAGCGTTACGTGAAAAAGTTACACTTCGTTCGATTCACTATATCACATTTTTACGACACCAACAAAATCGGTTGCTCAAACATTCGCCGCGACCGAACTCTGTGCGGTGCGGTACGCCGATGCTGTTTATACATTGGCGATATTCAATATCGTACCACACGGCGTCGACATTTTTGTACCTCTTTTCATTCTTATTTGTTCAAACTCCTGATTTCATGTAAAAAAATATGATCAACCCAATGAAAAATGAGCAAAAACTGTGTACAGATTTCGTCACGTCATCGGTTTTTGAGGAACTACAACAATATATATAGCTATACGTAATGTATATACCGGAGGAATTTGATTGAACACATTGAAAGAGTATACGTGACGGACTAGAATCGAAGAATGAAGTTAGCCTGGCTAAAACACCTGTTGACTTGCAAACTGCATTCCTGGTAGACTGCGTACAAGCGACAAAACTGCATTGACGGTATACGTATGCAAGTGCAGTTTCATTACTTATCACATCGATCCAATCGATTTTAACGCATCGTCGAAAGCTCTCTACGTAGCTATTGCGCAGAGTACTGATTAAACTGACTTAGAAATAAGCATATGCACCGAATGAACGTCGTGCAGCCGATGAAGATAGAATAGAAGAAGTAAAATGCTGTCAATTGTAATCTGCTGCATGGATTTTTGAAAAATATCCCCAAGACGTAGGTACAGTCAATTCGTTGAATTAGGTATGCAATTAGGTATTTGTAGATATTACAACAGATATTAAAAAGAAGGCGAGGTGCATAACAATTTGCGGGCACTAATCAGAGGTGAAGTTTGTTTGATCTGGGCGTCGCAGGTGGGGTAGTAGGAGTCGGACTTGTAGTCGGTGGGACGGTGAATAATTCCGTTGCGCATGACATAATGATAATTTTAACCGATGTTTAACTGCCCCACGTTGAATATCACCTACCAGTCTTGTGTCCATCGCTGCTCCAGGTATCGCCGGAGAACGATAGAGCTTGTACGCGGTTGTCTTGCCCCCAGCAGCTTGATCTGCAGGAGGAGATGGATCAAGCCACGACCAACAACAAGTCTTGGTCGATAAATAATACCAACGACATTATCGTTCCCCAGCAAGAATTGTCTCAGCGAATCGAGCAGCCGTCGCTTTTCACAATCGGTGAGTCCCGGAAGAAGAAAACGTCGTAATCGTTAGAAATTTTGGAAGATTTTTTCAAAAATATACCTGTTTGCAACGAAATTTTCTTCCAAATATAAAAGTAAACGAACAATCGCCTCGTTTATGTTTGTGAACGTTCACACTTCTGCCGCACCAATATGTTAACTGTAACGTTAGTCACATTCCATCGTGTTTGAATAACAATCTGTGCCGAGTTAGCAATAAAAGTGAAGAATTGCAGATAGGTACATAAAGAATTCATAATACGCCAAATACTTCAGACTCTAAATTTTATAAGAAAGAAAATTTGGCTAAATTCCGCAAATGACTGCTCAAATTATATTGTTTCGTAGGCATTACGTGTGTCCTACGTACGTATGGTACTACTATATAATCAATTTCATTCAGAAATCTTATTGTACATACGTATAAAGCACCGAATGTGACATAGACAGGCTTTATGATATTATGCGATAGTGTAGGTATAAAATAGCTATGTTAAGCCGATACCTCACCTATACTCGTGATTTTGACGCTTCTAGATGGGTTGAACCCGCAGGCTGTGACTATATTTCAGAGTATCGGTATCGCTTTTTGAGAATCACTTAGATATGTTGTAGGTATGGTTTGCACTGAATGGAAGCCGATTGACTCTGAAAAGCTGATAGAAAATCAGAGGAAATAAATAGTATTTTGCTAATCGTTTCATTGCTATTTAAAAACCGGTTGATTCTTGACGGAGAAAAATAAACCCCGAGAAACGAAAAATATATTCACAGCCTGGTTTCGTTTGTCCAGAAGCGTGTGATCGTCGAGAACGTTATCGCGTTGTGAAGATTCTAATCCCTAATGACACAACGAATGCGGATGAAAATTTCAGACAAAAAAAAACTGAAACGAAAGTATATAAACGATTTCTGTAGGGCTTACTTCAATATCAGCGTTTGACAAAGTAAGCGGATCGTTTTAGCACAATTACGTTTACTCTCGTATATCACAACTGTCATACAATATACTGTACGCAGAATGCTATGGATATCCGAATTTCCTGCGCAATATGTATACGTAGCATAAAAGCGCGAGTATGTGGATGCATTCGTGCCCAAGTCGTCGTCATATTTGTAATAGAAATAAGCTCACGTAGAAGGTATTTGACATTGGAAGATGATTGCTTACACGTGGATTATCGCCAATAGTTTAATAAACAAAAGAGCATAATTCCGCGCTTTCGTTTAACTTGGCGGATGAGAAAACGATGGGAGTCGTAATAATGAAAGAAAACAAAAGCGAATGGAACAAATTCTGTTCGGTTTGTTGAAAGCCAAATGCATGATAACGAAAATACAGAAGACGGACTAGAAAAGATCTCGAAAGTGAAGCGTTTGCACTTCTTTTAGCTGCAACAGTATATAACGGATAATGAGTATGACGATGTGAGTTCCATTTATCCCTGTTGTTCAATTCACAAATGGCATTATTATATGCAGGGGTATGTATAGGCGGAGGTTAGTATAGTGATATATGTATACATACTCGTAAGTATGTCTGTACAATGTACATACGTACCTACGTGATGTATGCCGCAGCTGTTTGCATCTAATTTCCTCGTTGTTATACGCATATATCTAGGTGTACACTTGATATATATACCTGTAACGTTGAAGCCTATCGCTTCCGGCTGCGGGGAAATCGAAGAATTGGAGAATTGTATGTGATAGAATTCATCAGAATTCATCGGATAATAGCACGGTACTTTACTGTTAGCATAGTGGATATAGGTATACAGTAACCATGCAAGTAACGTAGTACATACCTATCCTACATGCACCGCGGAAATTGGATTAGGACGTACTAATTGTATATACCATGCTACGCGGGTGTATTATTATAGCGACGGCTCCGTAGAAGAACCGGTTATTTCGAGCTAAGTTTGAAAAACGGTCTATTTCACGATTGAAATTTCCTCGTCGCGATTTAGTTTGGTATCACCGTCGCGTCCCGGGCTGAATATAAAGCTCTGGAAAACTCGAAGTTATAAACGTTCGAATAATTCATCAATAGATATTGAATTTCATTGTAAAAGACTTATTGCCTCCCAGGTACGCACAATATTTTATACAACCGAAGCACGTTTACAAGTCTTTTGCATTTGGCCACAAGTTTTTCATTCCCTGCAGGATGAATTGAATTTGCAATTTCATTTCCGTTCTCAATTACAGAAAAGAGCAGAAAGATTAAGGACGGCACCGCGGATTTTAACAGAGCCATCACGTTGTGCGGTGAGTTAATTGCAACTGAAATTAGGACTATAGTTCGTTTCTCATGTAACTAAACTCCATATCTATTTCCAGCACCTACAATACTATATCAGCCTCGTGATTTTTATAGGATACGGAAGATATCACTACGGGCTCGTCCTACTCTGCGGTTTGATTTTCATGTCAACCGGCTTCCAAAACGGCCTGAATGCCTACATTCTACCATCAGCTGCGTGCGATCTCGAATTATCATCGGAGGAAAAGGGATTACTCAACGTGGCATTTTTGGCCGGTAAATATTTCGCGTCTATCGATTCGCATAAATTTGAAAAATTCAATGCAACGTATAATCCTATATATTTTGTTCTTTCGGGTTTTCAATCAAATTTCTAATTACTTTGGTACCGCAGGCGGTACGGCGAGCGCGATGTTGTGGGGAATAATCGCGGACGTTTTTGGAAGGAAGAATATTCTCGTTGGAACATTGCTCGCCGATGGTACAATCACGTTGATATCGAGCCTGTCGCAAAGCTTCCCGGTCCTTTTTGCCTTTCGATTTCTCAACGGTTTCGTGTAAGTATATGCTATACTTAAAGGCACCACAGCAATTTCTACGAGCACGTGATACGATTCTTAATCACTTCTTGAATGAAACGAAAATCGGATGAGTTGCAACTTACCGTTATCATTATCGTTGTTCCCCAAATTCAAAATATCTAGTATCGGAGCACCAGGGACTCTGGTATTCTCATATCTCGGTGAATTTCACTCGGAAAAACACCGCGCAAAAAGTATATGCTACGTTGGATTTTTCTTTACACTCGCATGGCTAGTTCTCCCAGGTATGTACGCAAGATACGTTGCAGTAAATAGTTTCACCTAATATTATAATGAACGATGCAATAACGAAATAATTGTGACACGTACGGTTACAATCACGAGCGAATAAAATTGAACGATCGAAAAATTCAAAAAGAAACATCATTTTTTCAGGTGTCGCTTGGATAATCATACCACTAGCATTCGAGATAAAAATTAGCGGACTATTATTCAACTCCTGGCGACTTTTTGTTGCAATTTTTTGCCTCCCAGCACTGGCGAGTGCAATTATACTTCTACAATTTCCTGAGAGCCCAAAGTTCCTCGTTTCTAAAGGAAAATGTAAAGAGGCTTTGAAAATTTTACGTGGTATATACGCAGCGAACAGTGGCAAATGTGTGCAGGATTATCCGGTAAGTTTTCGCGATTGATTCATTTCATTCGATTCCGATACATACATTCTATTTCACAGCGGAAGAAAAATTATCGAAGCGCACGATCGTTATGCCAATACGTATTGCAAATTTTCAATCACTCGTACCTACAATGTTTTCAAGGTGAAAGCTATTCTGGCGGATGAATCAACAGAAGCGAATAAAGAGTCCTGCGGTATTGTAAACGGGAAAAATTATCTGGCCAAAATTTTGTTGAGTACATGGAAACAGATATGCTGTCTCTTTACACCTCCGCTTCTAAAATACGCGATACTTTGTTCGACGATATTTTCCGCCAATATGTTTGGGTATGTGTGAATTACTTTGCCTTGAAAATAAAAATTTTGAAGAATGATAAGACGACGCAAGATGAAATTTCGAATGATTTCTAGGTAATAGTTATTATTTGTTTGAATTTCAGTTACTACGGTTTAGGCTTATGGTTGCCGGAGCTTTTCAATCGTTTCGAAACCTATTACAAATTGTACCCGAACACAACAGTGACAGTTTGTGAATTGACTCATTTCGAGCCTGCATTGGCAAAGGCGATAACACAAATTGGAAATTTAACCGGCAACGGAATTCTCTCAGGACGTTTATCCGCGGTAGAGGACGTAGATGAAATGCAAAGAAGACCTCTCAATTCGATTGCAAAATGTACTGGCAGTATAGACGAGAAAGTTTTCATCACTACTTTGACCATAAATGCAGTGAGCCTATTGGGAAATGTTGCCTCCGGTTATTTGGCCGATCACTTAGGCCGCCGAACCATGCCAGGTAGGAATGAAATTGATGAAAATTGAGAAAAAAAAACACCGAAGAACCGTGAAAAAGAAGAAAAAGAAAACGCGAATGAAATATATATATGTGAAATTGTGGAATTCATTTTTTGAAAAAGTTATCGACATGCTCTTCCGCAGTGGCTACGATGGTGTTTGCGGGAATTTCTGGTTGCGCAATATACTTCTTGCGATCAGCGTCGCAGAATTTAATCGTCGCCTGTTTGTTCTCGACGTTCATAGCCACGGGAAACATGGTATTGAATAGCGTAGTCGTTGACATATTTCCAACGCACGTGAACGCGATGGCTGTTTGTTTGGCTACATTATCTGGAAGAATTGGAGCCATAATTAGCAATATTCTCTTTGGTTTACTCCTAGACATCAATTGCGAAGTACCGATATTCCTCGTCGGCAGTGTCGTCATATGTGAGTGTCGATATAAAAATCATTATAAATTATAATTTACGGATTTCAATGGCACTTTCAATTTTCTCTCCTCTCGTTTCAGTTGGTGGACTGATCGGCCTTTTCATACCGGAGAAGGATGTTCTGACTATTCGGAAATCCGACGATAATAATATTGCCAATCTTCCGTAATATCGAATGCATAAAGTTTGAAAAATTTATACAATTCTTATAACGAACCTACGATAGTCGCAGTAATATCATAATCATTATAAATAGTACTATATACTATACAGGCAAATAGCCACATATCAAGAATACCGTATAATTTTCATAATATATATATTTTTTTTTTATCACCGAATTTTCTTTGTTTTACGTACGGACGTCAGTCAAGCATATGCGTGTATTTATTCCAATAAGTGTTAAGCCTGTAAATATATGATTATTTTTCAAGCGTATTAGTATAATAACAATGATTTATATATAATACCCATCTACGATAACGCGTGCCTTTATTTGAATCGATCATACCGAAGTTGGGAGAAGTTTCGTTTTGGAATGAAAATTAAAAACGAATTGGGCATCATTATTGCACCGGTGTGCGAACGTTGGAAAGAAGAAAAAAATTTGTTTTTCATGTAGTATATGTATACCTACGCGGCAAACGATTAAAATTAAAATACGTAATCATATAATAAAGTCTATTTAGACCGCATACCAAATAATGTTTGAAATTACTCCAAAATACGTTACATGCACGTTGGAATTGAATTGTGAATATAATTTACCTCTTAGCATTTTACCTTATCTTCCTTCCCGGCACAGCGAGCGACTTTTTTCCATACTCATTTTTCAAATTCTCCGGTTTTTTTTACACTGCATTGTTGTATAAAGATTCTTTTCGATTTAGAAACGCCAAATGAAACCCCGATTCCTCTTCCACTTTCCAGAAATTTCCTCTAGTGGAGTAAAAGGCCCCCCGTGGAATAGGAGGCTCTTGTGGATCTCGGGGTTTCATTCCCTCCCGGACATTTCTCATTAATCGAGATTTAGCATCGTTATAAATTGGCACAATTCTATGTTGAATATAATATAAATATAATACTGATATACATATACATACTGAGCTATACTATACTACCTATACCAACTAAAAACAATATCAACAAAAAAGAAAAAAGAACCGCACGTAAGTTTGTACATTCATACAAACCGCACATTATGGTTCATCTATATTTTATCGACGAACGATCTCAATTTTTATGACACTGATTACTATAATATCGCTTCGTCGTTTGCTATAAAAAGAAAAGGAACCGAAAAAAGAATCTCACAATAGGATTGGAGATATTATCAAAATGTAAGTGCATATATTATAATACAAGAAGATAAAGGAGGTGAGAAACAAATTTTCATTTCGTATACCTACATGCAGATTTTACTTTTTCATTCGTTCATTTTTATTCATGATTTTTTCTTTCATTGTATATGTTGTTTTGGTATCCTAATTTTTGTCATCACATACTTACGTAAAAATGAAATTACGTGTAGGGTGTGTGTGTCTATTTCTTTTTTCTTTCTGCTTTTGAAAATCTGAATATTTCTTCATCTTATTATTCGTTTGAAATTATAAAATGATAAATGATAAATATATACAGTGATATATTCAAAATAGTATGTATTATATCCATGTGTATATAATATATCTAATATATGTTGTATACATCATATATAGTTTTCAGGAACTATACCTGCCATATATATGTTTCCAAGGCATGCCTATATAATTGTATGACTCTTATTATTAATATTATTATTATTGTTATTATTACAACAGTATCATCACCAATACTAAATGCAATAACTATTGATATACTATAATTAATATATATTTATATTGTATTACGTACAATAGAATAAAAATTGAAAGAACAGAAAAGAAGAAACGGGGGTAAAAAAAAAAAAAAAAAAGAAGCAAGAGGCAAAAAAACTTGCCAAAGATTGCACAGCTTTCGCGGATTTAACGTGTTATTGGGATGGTAGGGGTAGTATACCTATACAAAATAATACGTGTAGTGTTTCAATTTACTTTATTTTCTTTTCTTTCACGGTATTTCTATATACCTATAGAAGATAGTATATTTATACGTATATATATCGTATATATAACTTGTAAAATTGTATACGTATTGTAGTACATAACATTTGACATTCAATAATAAGACCACGATTTTATTCAATTATATAATATTGCATGACCGCTGCGCAGCGGAAAAAATTAATTTATCCTTTTATGCTATACATAGGTATAAAATATTCATAGTGTATATGTAGTAGTACCTCTTAAATACCTATCTATACCTATTATGTATGGTTATATACATATACATATTTTTTACATCTCGATGCAAAATTTGCCTCGATTATGACATTCATTTTCTTTTCGTACAATTTTTCCCTGTTCCTTCCCCCCTCCGCCCTTCGGTATAATCGCCAGCCGCCGGTCGTTGAGATATTAAATAAGTGATTAAAGAATTATTATAATAATTAGTGCCTTTGATTGTCTGCTCCTTAATTCATATAGAAGCGTGAGAAAACGGGGGAAAAATAAAAATTTGTTCAAGAAAATAAACAATAAATACAATAAATAATCCGACCCACGTTATACGACGTATACCGCACGACAATCTTCGAATTCCTTCATGATTATTATTATTATTAATATTATTACCATTAACTGTAACGTATGTTTCTTTTTTCTGCAATTTTTTTTTGTTTCTTTTTTTGTTCTTTTGTTTTTTTTTCTCATTTTTCGGTCATTCTCCGTACCGTACCGCTTTCTTCTGTACGCCTTTTACTTACTTTCCTCATATTTTTTTCGTCATTCATTGTTCATTTCTATACAAATATAATAATATTATATTCATTATAGGTATATATCGGAAATAATATACCTAGGCATATAATTTAAAGTACAAGGATGTAATTTATTGCCGCGAGGATCCTGTGAATCTTTTATTTACATCGGTGACGATTCGTGAATCAGGAATCAAATTCTCATAATCCTCATATTGTAATTGTGTTGTTTTTCTTTTTTTCTTTTTCTTTTTCTGATTAATAAAGTTCGGCAGAGAAAAGAAGAGACAGGAAACCGATGATGAGAATTTTTTTTTTCAATATTTCACCCTGCCTTATCCATTCCCTTCTGACTCGATAACGACGTTACAGTATGATTATCGATTATATTTACCAAAGCCCTCAACTTCCACACACGTCTTCGATATATATATATATATACATATTCCTATAAGCAGCCATCTAATTTACTTCGTTATCAATATTATTATCAATATTCTTGTCCTTATTCGTACATATTATTGTTGTTATTATTATTATTATCATTATTATTACTTTTCTTTTTCTGACGAATGGGTTCGCGAAATAGAACAATCGTTGATCGGATCATACATCCGCACCGTATTGTCGAATTTATAATAACAGAAGCAAAAAGAGAGTAAAATCATACCACAATACACGTTGTTGTTCATTATGAATAATCATCATTCTTGAGTACGCGCGCGTGCGTACTTTCTTTTTCTTTTCTTTTTCTTTTTTTTTTTTTCTTTTTCCCCCCCTCCTTCATATTTGACAATCATTATAGATATAATATAAATATAATTATTATACCGATCCAATTAATTATTAGATCGATCAATTGAGTAATCAAGCTATAATACAATATTTACATACACATACAAGTAGGGTATGTATATAATATATCTATGTACTATATAAAGGCACTATATTTCACAGACATGAATTCTTCTATGCTACTTATGCTACGAATTCTCTTATACTTCGATTAGCCATATTTTCGGTTTTTTGCTATTCTTTTCATGTATTTCGTTATTCAATCGTTTCCTTTGCATTTCGTTACACCTTTTTTCGTACACCTTCATGAGTATAAAAACGATCCATAACAATAACGGCTGATCCAATGACGACGGAATGAAGAAAAAAAAACAAAAAAAAAAAACACACAAATAACAACAATAATAATAATAATCGTAACGAGAATAAATATTTTGTATTTTTCTTCTATTTCTTTTTTCTTTCTTTTATCTTCTCTCTCTCTCTCTCCTTTCTCTTACTCTTTACTTCGTGTATAAGTAGAGTGGTGTTAGTAACAATTAATAATCGTACAATATATTAAATTTATATACACGTACGTACGTATGCCTATCTATAGTATGTATTCATGTGTTTATTAGTTATTAGTGCAAATATACCATTGGTACATACTTATAGTAGATATTTTGGGTGTGTGTGTGTATATATATATATATATACCTGTATATACCTACGTAGATAAAGATGGTAATATTCCATATAATAATGATGATAATAATAATATTAATAATAATATTCAATCTCATTTACATGATATCTAGGTACGTAATGATAATGATAATGATAATTATTATTATTGTTATGTTATATTATATATATTATATAATTGTACCCGTCTGAAAGCCGCTGCGATATCGCTGGCTCATTTTGGTTTCTTTTTCCCACATTTCTTTGCTTTTTCATCTATTTCTCGTGAATTAATTTTATCGGCTATTATCTCTTATAGATTATTATTCCTATTATTATTATTATTATTATTATTAACATCAATAACTATTCTCATATTATTCGTTTCTTTCTTTCTACGGTATGTATAGGTAGAGTTCTCTTTGCTAATTTTTCTTCTTTCTTCCGAATATTTATTCTAATTGTATTTTCTCTTTCGCTTCCACTAGGTATACATTTTATAGGCACGAAGAGGTGTGTGTGTGTGCGTGTGTGTACGTGTCGTGTGTGCGCGAGCGAGCGAGTGTATGTGTTCATTACTTTTTCATCTATTACCTGTTATTTGCATTTTTATAAGTATATCTACCTACCTACCTATAATCGTACGTATGTAATCATTGTGTGTACATATTTTATTTTCTTGTTTTCGTTGACTTCCTATCGTTTAATATACCTATATTACACCATTTACAAAGATTATTCATTTATCTATTTATTCAATTTGTTATACATAAGTATAAGTATATATAGTACATATTGACTTTCAGTCCGAAGGCTTCTCAGAAGAATAGAGACGAGAAAAGAAAGAACAAAACTCAAAATGAAAAAACCGGATACCCTTTTTATTTTTGTAACGCTTCATTAAACATTTCTCTTCTTCCTGCTGCTCTCACTTTCTTTCCTACCCTCTAATGCCATTTATTACTTGTAAATTGTGATTCGGAGCGAGCTGAGGTAGCGACCGGGTCAAATCCCTGGTCATCAACCATATCATCGAATAGAGAAAGGAAATCGATAAAGATGGCGAAAAATAATGCAATTTTTTGACTATCTATCAAAATTGTAATAAAAATAATGTAATTTTTTTACTATCTATCAAAATTTTAATAAAAATCCTTCAATCGACGGTTATCCGACGAATCATTAAGACTATAGCTACGTAGGTATGAATGTATGAATACCATACGTTGACTACAGATGTTCTGTATTTCCCCGTTTCCTACTTTACTCCGTTTTTCTTACTTTTATTTTCCTTCTTCTTCATCTTTGATTTTTATTCCCTGTCAACAAATATTTTTATCTTTCTTTCTGCCAATAATTACGCGTATTCGTTATATTGCATGTATATATACCTGTAATTGATCTCATAATGTATACAATTCATTTGGCATATTTATATTTATCCAAAATTCAATGAATTTTTACAATTGAAAAATAGAAAAAGAAGGAGGAGACAAAGAATATGAAAGGAAAATTATCAACAAATTAGAACGCGCGCGCGCGCGTCTATACCATTATAGTATAACATCGTTACTATCATATTATGTGAAAATTAGAACAATAATGATAATAATAATGATGATGATAATAATAATAATAATAACAATTATAATAACAACAATCGATGTTCAGTCAACATATTGTCGCACCTCACATACCTCGGTACATAAATACATAGGTACGTATGTAGTACCGCAGGTATGTGTATACCGTTATTGTTTAACAACGAAGTACATAGTATATAAACTATAGTACGAATGAGGCTTCTGACGCGATAAAATGACAAAAAATAATATCGGCTTGTTTCTTCACGCCTCGAATACGGTTTTCTTCTTTTGCCAAACCGCTTTCATGATGGCGAAAACAAAGTGATATCATTCGTCGTCGTTTGGTAAATTATACAAATAATATATGTAACTACCGTTACTACTACAACTAATAAAAATTTTCCGTTTCATTTCTTTTCTTTCCTTGTTGCTATTTTCTTGTTTTTCTCTTCTCCTTTTCATTCCTTCCTGTCTCATTTTTACACACGTTTTTATCTTCTAATAACTATATTACTTATAGTATGTGTGTATGTATGCATTACCATTATTATTATTATCGTTATTGTTATTCGTATCATTATTATTATTATTATTATTATTATTATTATTATATTCCGCGTATATATTATATCAACAGACCTGCAGCAAGCTCTTTTTTTTATGTATCACAGTGTGCATACCTATATACCTTTATACATATATATACACAGAAAATCTAGTGCCATATGTTGTAATGTAATGTATGTTTAATATTATAGTATACTTTCATATATTTGACACATACGTATAGTATAACATTAAACCGCGGCGAAAGAGAAAATGAGACAAACAAAATACAAACAAAAAAAAAAAAAAATAATTCCAATGATAAAATAATAATGTAAAAATCATGAATTGCGAAGATGTTTCGACGTCGGAGGGAAAGAGGGGGGAGGGGGGAGGGGGCTGGCTATGTTTTAATTTTGTTTTCTTCTCATCATCTTCTGAAAAAATATGAAAAACGGAAGAAGCACGAATCGGAATTCAGGAAAAAGGAAGGAAAAATAAATTATGATGAATAACAATAAAAACAACAACAACAACAACAACAACAACAATAATAATAATAATAATAATAATAATAATCATAATATTATAATAATCTGGCTCGTTGCAAAATTTTGTGTTTCTTTTTCTTTTTTTTCTTTCTATTGGCGTAGCGTAGAGATCACCTGCACGGTGCTAAAAGTACCTCGAGCCAACACGGGCAGGAGGTAACCTCTTGTCTTGAGTACTTGGGTCCCCATCCTTTAGCGAAGCTAATCCGGACGGAATTAACGTCTACTGGACCACTGGGAAAATTACCTGCAGCAGCAGCAGCAGCAGCAGCAGGAACGGAGGCAAGAGAAAGAGGAAGAGGCGGAGAAGGTGTTACAGTGGTGCAGGCAGGACAGCAATTATTATCACAATGACCTGCACCACAGCAAAGACTTCCTTTTCTTTGACATCCGCCTGATGCTGCTGCTGCTGCTGCTGCTGCTGCTGCTGCTGCGGGTGTTGCAGAAGATGTTATATCGTATGACTGTTGTATAGTTTTAACGCGATCGAATATATTGAGACAAAATCCTGGCGGTACTCTATAAACTAAAAGTGTTCTTGATTCCGGATCATCGAGCGTTGGCGAATTTACAAATATCGGATTTTCCGATCTATTGTACGCCCAGACACCGTCAGATTCCTGGCTCAACATCAGGCCTGAAATACCAAATTTCACATTTCAAATTTCATCTCGTTTGAACGGTTATATTTCTGGTTTTTTCCATTCAAATTCAATATTGTTTGAAAAACGAAAACGTATTAAAAAAAATCGGACGAAGAAATACCTATACGTGCAACGTGGCGGGGGAAAAAAAAAGATGGCAGAGCGACAAATTGGAGTGAAAATTGATGAGGAATGAAAAATGAGAAACGAAGAAATCAAAATGTGAATTCAAGACGAGTTGAAGAACTTGAAAACCTTTTTGTTAGTTTTTCATTTCCCTCTCTTTCTCCAATTAGCGACGTGACGTATTACATCATGTATGTTGAGGTAGGTATGATAGTTAACTCACCGAGTCCTATTTTACTCCGAGTCCTTTGTATTGCCGGAGATGTGGGATGATTCTCGGCTAAGGTAGCCAAGCAAAGACCATCCCCATCCAGGAGGGAATCGAATACGTTTACTGTCGACGGTTCCACTGGATAAAGACGACCAACTCTTCCACCCAATTCCCAGTAGGCCAATGTACACCATTCCCTTTGTCCCGATAAATCTGTAAAATATTCAATAACGAACACATAAGTATACGCTTAGGATAATCTACGATTTGTTGAAGAGATCGAAAATATGTATACGTGTATAGATTGGTTATTTTTTTGTTTTGCATTTTTTTTTGTTTTCTTCATCTAATTCATATCAAGAGAAGTAATAATATACCAAATCTCAGTATGTACACGCATGTGTGTGTGCGCGCGCGTGTGTGTGTATATTATACATACACGCATATATGGAATCGCGTGTGGCGATTGACCTTGCGGTTATAGCTTTAGCCTGACGCAAGAGTTTAAAGAAATATGTGTAATACAAATATTATGCAAAAACTCGCGACCGGCGCCCGGTGCCCGGCGTCACGACGCCGCGTCTCATTTACGATTGAGGGGGGAAGAAAAAAAAAACCCCCCCATCTGATGCGTAAAAAGTTTGTGAGAAAGAGACGTTTTCCCGCAGCAAGTACGTCCCGTTTCACACGATGCTGCAGAAGTTTACAACGCGGGTTACAGATTTTCTTCTTTTTTCGTTTTTCTTTCAATTTCGTCATTCTGTTAAAAAAAAAATACCAATGATGCCGCGATATCCATGTCCTTCGGCCGCAATAATTTTCATTGGATGCACGTATATATTGATCGTATTACAACCTATAAAGTATAATAATACCTGTATAATATTAGAAGAAGGATAGATAACGATCGCATAGCATTTTCCTTTTCTTCTTCGGACTCGTTTTTTTCTTCCCTCCTTTACGCAATAAAATCACAATCTTTTAAAAATCCGATACGAAAGGGGTCGATACGATCTTTTATCTTCTGTGTTATCCTGTCTGTATTACAGATATAGGTACGTACCTATACTACCTACCCAATTTGTTGGTCGAACATAGTCATTTATACCGGCTATGTACATGCAGCGAGGTACCCAAAGAGTTCATTATCAGAAGATATAGGTATACCTATATAGTGGTGTACGAGTATGTATATCATTTTTATCGGTTATTTCTCCCTAGATGCAACTCGTGCATACGTCTGCACTCGAATTTTTAATCGGTCCAAATATAGTCAAGTTCAGAGAAAATAAGAGAAAAAACGTATACATATATACATGTAGCATAGATATATATAGGTATAGGTATAGGTTACATATTATACGAGGCATGCATGATTACACTTGACAATTATTAACAATCGCCCGAATGACTCTAATATATAATCATGCGACATTTCATTCGATTCATTTTTTCTTTCATATTATTGGTATCATTATCATTGTTATAGTTTATCATACCTGAAACAATGCGCATGAGAATGTTGTTTATTGTTTAGGTATATAGGTACCTACGTAGGCACTAGGTGCAGATTGGTACGGTATATGTGGTGCGGTGCGGTGCGGTGCGGCGCGGCGGGGCCCCGGCTCTGTTGACCCAATTAATTTAAAAATCGTAATTAAGAGCTCTTATTACCGCGCGTGGATTATTAATAACAGCTTGACACGCTATTGTTCCGCACCGATTAGTTTGCCGATTTGAACTACAATAGATAGATAGATAGATAGATAGATGGATAGATAGATAAGTAGATAGATAGAAGCCATTATCAGCCTTGGGATATTGAACCAAAAATGAAGAAAACGAGCAATGACGTGGATAACAAGAGAATACAATGAGAAACTCGGAAGTAACGAGTATAAAATCAAGACTCGAAACGATGAAAAATTAAAAGAAGAAACATGCACACGAAAAAACGTAAGTAACAATTTTCAAAAGCTTGCGTTTTCGTCGCAGCAACGAGCATAGACTTTTCTCTTCGATTTCAACGAAACCGCCCAATGTATATGAAATCACCAAATTTTACCAGGGTATTGTACGAGTTCTACATAAAGAAGCGACGACGTTCGCTCCGATCTGTAAAACAATGGCGCGCGTCCTGCTGGGCCTGCAGACAAATTTGTATTCGCGCGCTCGCAAAACTGCCCACGGTTTTTATTGTTCCACGTATAGTACGTACACGCGTACATTATACCCATATGCCCACCCTATGTAGGTTATAAGCAACTTGTTGCTCCCTATGTGCTATATCTGTGTAGATAGAGTAAAATTATCCTCCGCGAGATGATTCCCCCCCCCCCCCCCCCCCATCTCTCAACCCGGCGCATCTGTTTTATTACAGCACAGACTTTTTTCCCTCCCGGATGGAGAATGAATCCATCAAAACTTATATATGTAGGTATATAAGTTTTGATATATATTCTATATACAGGGAGGGAATTTCAGGCAACTTGTTGTCCCTCTTCCCTCTTCCATACCTATCATATCTTTTTCGTCTGCTTTTTTTCTTCCGTTACTAAATTTTTAAAAGTTTAGGTAACTCGCGCAGTCTCACGTGTTTTCGGTACCTAGGCGTGGGGGGTTAGGTATATAATTATTAGCCGGAGATAACTTTGTCGGGAAAATATCATCGCGTCTTTCTCTCCCTCCCTCATACTCTTTCTCTTCCTCTACCTCTTCCTCGCTCCATCTTTTTCTCTCTCTCTCTCTCCACCTATCCCGCATGGTCTGGAGGTCAACCCACGTGCGCTCTAACGGTCAGCAGCTTCGAAGTTTTATGTACGGAAGAAGTAGGTACAAGAGGCACGATGTAACGTACGCCGCGGTTCGTCGTCGGCGCCGTCCAAGCGCATAATAATCATCATCATCATAATGGCATACAAAGTATGTATACTATATAGTTATATCTTGAGACGACTATCACTCTATCCTCGGTCGCAATTATCTTATAATTTTCATCCTGTCGTGTATAAAAGGAAATGTCAACTGGTAAACAGTACTTATTATTTATAACTATCCTCGTGCCATCTCGTACTGCAGGGAGGATCTGAGGAAACAAAACGCTAGCGTTTTCATACGCGTATTGCACGAATAATTGGATAACCTTTCCCTCGATTCTGACGTAACTATATATATATATCATTAGATCGGGAACTAAAGGATATTGTATAATTGACACGAGAGCGATGGAAATAAGTAGCATTTGGATAAGAATTAATTTGTGAATTGTTGCATTTATGAGTATACATCAGCTATGTATAGTACATATGCGTAACTCTCGTCAATTATTATAGGTATCGCGCACTTGCGATATAGCTGTACACGTATATGTTCTTAGTATATATATATATATATACAATATCTATACTGTGCACATATGTGTTTATATACGGAGGCAAAATCTTTCACTTTTACTTCTTTTATTTGTTTCTTTTTCTCTTCACTCCGCGTTATCTCAATTATACTGACGTTAATGATGATGATTTCAGGGTGTCGCATGTCCATGTCACGTAGCCCGCCCGTTTTCTCCCGATCCACTAAACGCCCGCGTGTTAAATTCTATATAGTGAAATAATATTATTGCATCTACGTGTATGTATAGATTTACATATATACCACCAACTAGTATAAAATTATCATCAACGTAATATACATAATATGTATTAGGCCGCGGATCCCGTATTCAGAGGCTGGATATTTATAACGTTCGATGAAACGGAAATCATACGAGAAATAATATCGGCTAGAAATTTTGTCGACGAAGCAGAATCTTGAAACAAAATTCAAATTATCAAGATTTTACTGAAAAAAATCAAAAAATCTCGACCGACATTATTATTCGCGATTTATTTTATTTATTTTTTTTTCATCTTACGGAATAGGAATAGGTGTGCGAATAGAGCGAGAAGGTAGGAGGCGATGTGGCTGCGGTCTATAGAAACACACACACGCACACCCGCGAACACTGAAGAGCGTCGTAGGTTGGTATAGAATAGATAGATATAGATAGGTGTATGTACCAGACTGCAGGCTGGTGGGAGAAACCGAACCGGATAAAAATAGATATTACGAGTTTAACGCGGCGCCAAGATTGCGAGCTATCGTAGAGATTACGTCACCATATGGCGTAGGCTCCCGCTCGCGCTCCTAAGAGCACTAAGAGCGTTATACTATGTATATAATATCATATATACTATATTACCATACACATGGGTATACAGTCGACCGCATCCGCGCAAAGCAAGAGCATGGCATGGGCATGGGCATGAGCATGGTAGTCCCAAGCAAAGATGATGGGATAGAGTGAAAGCTCCCCGTAGCCTATACGCAGCGCCTCTATGAACTTGGGCACCAAGTAAGTTGAGAAGATTTTCCCCGCCTGCGTCCATTACAGCGCCATCCGCCGTTGTGTCTTTGTTAATAAACGAAAAAAACAAAACGAAAAAAACCACTGTATCAACTTGGCATTTGAGAAGCGAGCAAAACTGGATAAAAATGGTTTTACGTAACTACCACAAATTATTCAGTATTGTTCACTATTATTCAGTAATGATCTGTAATTATTTACAAACGCCGAAAATGGCTTGAATAATCCGCACAAGTACGAGGGGATGTTGCGAAAACCTATATATACTCTGCTAAGGAACAAGAGGACTGAGACATACGACGGAAATAATTTTTAGTGCCGTGATAGCGTGGGAATTAACATGCAGTCCGATCAAACATTAGAAAAAAAATGTTACAATTCGAACAAATTTTCACAAATTCAAGTTGAATACGATACTGCAACAAATGTGCCCTTACTGTACACTCTGCCCCCCTCCCGGGCTGCGAATCGCTTCATAAATATGTTCGCAAGAATTAGTTACCACTGTGAGGCACGATTGGTTTGGCAATTTCCAAAAACTGGCAACACCTTGAGGGGTATTTGGACTCGCTATCACGAATGTACAGAAACCGTTTCGAAAACGAGAATCGTAGATTTGGGCAAACGACTCGATCGATTTCGATGAAACTCTGAGAATTCATTCAGTATGATGGCAGAAAGTGTCCCTGTGTAAGCTAGGTTAGATTGCCGGCGGTGACTCCGAATTGCCCTAAGGCACGAGAAGAAAGAACCACCAACAAATAATCATCAGCGACACAGAAATAAAATGAATAATTTTGACAATTCAACCACGAGAGAGAAGAGAAAAGAACGATAAAATTCCTATAAAATTGTAAAACATCTAGGATATGCATATGTAAACGTATATGTTCGTATCGCATGTTATACTGTACATGTGTATTCACTTTCGTATTACCTCATCTAAATTGAACATGTATAATTTTCAATAACGATTGATGAGCGGAAAATGTTTCGAATTTGTCCGCCAAATTCAGGAGAAGAAGGGGGAGATTTCACGCTGATCTGAGCCCACAGATAGCGTTGAAACAAAATTACGTTGCAGCCCTATGGCAGCTTCCACTCTATCCTATCCTCTTTGGTCCCAAGCAGCCAGCTAGCAGGCGGCAAATGGCAAGCACGCCGCGCCGGTGGCGGTGGCGGCGGTGGCGGCGGCGCCGGCGGGGCAAGGTCGTCGCCCGTCGCGACGCGACGCCGCGCCGCAATGCCGCCGCCACCTATATACCGCCGCGATCCACACAAATTCAAAAGAGTCTCGCCACCGCCGCCACCAACACCGCCGTCGCGTTGCAACGATATAAATATATATATATATATTATACATAATCATAATAATATATTATATCTATACATAGAAAAATATTTTCATCATCGGATTGTTTTTCTTCCTTTCTATCTATACGTATGCTATACATACATATCGTGATTACGTCACTATCATTGATAATCATTATGTATTATTCATATAAAATACTGTATGAAAAAACTCTATACTATATATATACACATCTAGATACATAGTACATCGTATAACACATCGTCTCAGCGATATAATTTGTATGCATGTAATCCGCGAGAGTATGTATAATATAGGTATAGTATACCTATGCTGCAGTGTAGTATTACATGAATGCGCAAGATTACGCTCGCGCTAATATATAGACAACGAGTCGGAAATTAGATGTGATAGAGGTTACGGGGTTAGGGGTTACGGGTCAGGCGGACGACAGAATAGAATATAATACGACACCTTTATAACGCCGCGCCGCGTCGATACTACAGCTCTCGACGCCTTTCGATTCTCTATTCTACATACATACCTCTATATAACGCGGTATATGCAAAGGAAATCGATAAAAATACATGACTAAAAGGAAGAAAGCTAATTTTTCAACTATTCGATATTTGTTCAATGTGACAACCGACGAACGGTGAAGGATGCGTATGGTAGGTATATAAGGCTATATACACATCTATATGCACTTTCGCGCGTTGCATACATGCGATACTATTATATATTGTTAGCAATTTGCACGTAATCGAGCGTCGATAGTCGCGCTCGAAAAGTTACCTTATGGGTGTCAAAAAACAAAAATGACGATGGAACGGCACAGTCAATTCTCGCATAGAGAGCGAATATATATGTGTGTAAAGGCGTAGGTATTGTATGCATCGTACCTATGTGGATATTAGGTACATACATGCACTGCGCAAATGCATTGTCGCTGCTACGGTCCGCGATACACCGCGGCGGGTGAATATACCTGCAATACACACCACCGTCCTCTAGAGCGGCGCAGCTGTCCTTCAAACGGCCTTCCTGTACAGAGAGCGAGCTCAAAGGTATAGAGATAGATATAGCAGGTATCGGACCTGCTACATTACAACGCATGTATATGCATCCACGATACCAGACCTACCACATACGTATGTAGTAGGCACGGATGATGTAGTATGTACAAGTTAGGAAGGCGCGGCGTGAGCACATATATAGTATAATTATATGTATATGTGTTGCTCGCGATCGCGACGCGACACGGTGTAGGTACTATAGGTATACATATACAGATATACAGATATATATATATATATATATATATATATATATATATATATTGTAAAGAATCAAAGATAGCATGCAACGTGTAATGTGGTACGCGTATAGCAAGATACAGTATACCTATATACATGAGATAGATGGATAGTCGATAGTTGAGTAACCTATGCGATAAGTGTATCACATAGCCAGCTATACACTGCGCATGCACATCAATGGTGTGCGCGCGTAGTATATGGGTACACGTAGCGGTTGGCAGGTACGTGCATGTACATCGAACACACCTATAAACCGACACCCAAAAAAATTCGAGAGTGAGGAGATAGACGGGCGACGAATCCGTACGGCTCGAGGCGAGCTCTATTTGTCTCTGATAAGAGGCGAGTCGCGGGCGCACCGGACGCGATGCGTTCCCATTGGCGCGGCTCCGCGCGTAGTGGACTCGATTGATATGTACAACTGGTATACCTATACACAACTATACGGACTGAGAAACTAACTGAAAGGTGCAGAGTATCCGTGCGGCGCATGGAGACGGTGGTAGGTAGGTATCATTGGAGAGAATCAGCGCCCACTCGACTCGGCTCGTAAATAATGAATCAACCGATGCTTTTCGGTCAGTCAAATCTCTCCTCTCTGATGTATGCAACAATGCGGCTCGCTGCGCCGTGCAGACCGTCTCCTCCTCCGCGTTCCCCCTCATCCTCATCGTCCACCTTCATTCTTCGACTCTTATAGCCGTCACGAGGCGAGCATAAGAAACTTGTTGATGCTTTGTAATGGAAGAATAAAAGATGGCTCGACGCCAGTGAAGGCGCCACATACCGGGCGCCGCTAGCAAGGATACCCCCCTTCACGCCGCCGTATAACAGACCGCGGGCTTGAGCCCCGTCGTTGACACGCACGCATGTATGTATGCATGTATGCATACATGCGTATATCACGCACATCTGACAACGAGTAGTGTGCTTACATAGGTATTATAGTACCTACTTATTGCATATGTATATACATACCTATACGCGTAGGTGTACGTATGATATATTCGCATAGTGTATAGTACACAACGTCGCAATTATAATCTGTGAATAGCTAGCCTCCTCTTTACTTTGGAAATCGCGGAAAACCTGAGACTGGAGAATGACGAATATATGAAAATGATGGATCAACAGAGAGATTTGCTATTCCAATATTCATGTTCAGGTGCAGGCTGTTGTTGCGCCGGTCACCTCTGTTGTCTTCAGATTATAATATATCGCATTATATCGTGAGACGCAAAATACTGAGGGAAGAAGAATTAAAGAACGAAGCGAGGTGCGGCGCCGCGGCGCGGCGGCCTTCGCATTCGCTCCTCCTTTCCTCTCCTCTCCTTTTGTTTCGTTTCGTTTCGTTTTGGTTCGCCCTTCCTTTCTTTCATTCTTCTCTCCACATCACTATACTCTTTTTCTCCTCTTTTCGCTCGAGGATGTTCGAAGCACCGTAATATAAACGCACTGGCACCGTCTAGCCGTGAAGATAAGTGATTCCGTTCTCATTCAAATTACACCCCGCTGCACCTACATTGGCAAACATTACGTAGGTATACATACACATATACCTATACCATAGATCGGCATAACGCGGCGGGATGTGCAGATTCTCTTTTGATGATATACCGCCGCGGCGCTTTCACTCCCAATCCCAATCCCGGCGAGCACGCGCTATACTTATAAAGAAATATAATCCATTTCATGTAGTACCAAATATTTGAAATGTCACCATTTTTATACCTATGCGCATGTATTTTATGTACAGCAGATGCCTACGTACCTCTCGCGGAAGATTGCCTTCAATTAATTTGATATTTATTGAATTTGTATAGAATAATACCAGCTACGACGGATGACATATAGTTTACAAATGATACACTCCGCGTATGCTTCCATATACATTCCGTACGATAATTTATGATTGCTGTATTCTACGGCGCACGAAGCATCCGCTTCAATGCGTAGAACGTGTAGCGTACAGTATGAAAATTACAAATCAGATATTTGTACGTACAATTTCAATGTATAGGCGTGGCAAAGGACTCGCGCTGTCATCTCGCGATAAAATTGAATCAAGAATCTTTAGGGCGCGCGCAGAGCTGCAGTATAGGTAAGATTATCCTGTATGCAGCTATTTGCTGTGACCTAGGACACGGGCGTAGGTAACGGAGGATTCTCCTATCGCTTCACGGAGGAATTTATCCCTTCCGGTTCGAGAAAAATGCGAGAGAAATAGAGAGAGAAAAAGCGATAGACTTGTCCAAATTTGACGATAATCAAATGATGTTTTGTTGAAAACCATCGGGGAGAAATTCAGTGATTTTTGTGTTTTCTTATATTCGCCTGTTTTTAGTTTCCTTCTGGTTTTCTTTTCTGTTATTTCTTCGTTCCTTTTTCCGTTCTATACTATACGCAATGTTGGAAAGATATAGAGAAAACAAAAATATACATACATACATATAAATATAATGACGCGGATGTGGTATGTAGTTTGCTATTCGTAAAGAACGTTTATTTCGTAGCTGGCAACGCATTGAGGTTAATCACTGTCTCTTGCGCGTGGAGATAGAAAGAGAGAAAGAGAAAGAAAGAAAGAGCCAAAGAGATAGAGAAAACGAGAGAGAGAGAGAGAAAGATTTGCTCGAGTGTTTGACATTCACTCGTTCGAGTTGTGAACCGCAAGCTTTCAAACGGCTGACATTCCGCGCGGTATATGTGTAATGTACAACGTTCGTTGCACGGAGCCTCATGTATGCACCTCCATACCCACTCGGAATAAAACAAAAACGAACAACCGAAAAACACCGAAAACCCCCCCAAAAAAAAACACTATTTTATTTCCCTCCACGCCAGAGAATCTTATATCGCGTGCAAGTGATTCACTGGGACCATTTGACCGCGAGTCAGCGGAATGAATTATGTATTATAAGTTAGACCTGAGACATTGACGAGGCTAAAATTGTCTCTAAAGAATTTGCCGATCCTGAGATTTCGGTGTTAAAAAAAAAAAAAAAAAAAAAAAAACACCTGATATCATCTGTCCCGGTTTTACTGTATTACATGTATACATATCGCAGAGGAACTAGGGAAAACCTGTAGAGTGCCGAGTCGTGTATTATAGGTATGTATGTACGCATAGGATAACGAAAAACATCGTAAAACATCCCCTTTAACGAAACCGTAGCTGGGGGTACCCAACCCCATACTCGAATCGACCTTGACCGTGGAATCGATATAGGTATATGTATACAGTATGCTGTAACGAGAAGAATACCCCATGGCCCATATATATATGTGTGTGTATGCATGTACCTATGTATGTACTACCGATGCAGTAGATAATTTCCAAAACCGAATTTCACCATAGTTTATCATATATCGGATCGGTGCGATTCAAATTCGAAAAGAAGAAAATCATAGATCAAAAGATTACTGAATAATAAATGATAATGCAGCATGAAATTTTTCAAACCATATAATCATGCAGCAAAGAAGCGAAGGTCTCAAAATCGGTATACCTAATCCAAGATTCCGGTTTGAATAACAACAAATGGAGAGAAGCAGCAGCCTGTTGCTTCCGCAATTTCCGTTCCCTCTCCCCCGTCAAGACATAGGTAATAGATTTTATCGAATTTTTTTGTTTTCATCTGCAGTTGACTAATGACTAATGCTGCATAAAACTGTCGTATATATATACCCATGTAAAAATAGTTTATAACATAATTATTATGCGGAATATTGGACAAATTTTCAAACATTCGGCTACAGCAGCAGCACCGCGTTGCCGCAGAATTATTAATTTTTCCTGTATACGCGAATCACGACGCGCGAACACTGGTAAATTCGTATTCCGAAAATTTTCAACGCGTCATTATCAAAGTCCGAGATTTGTGAATGATTAAAAACCGCAAGAGTTGAGGATGTAATATAGTACCTATAACATACCTATGCAGTTCGTCGAACAATCGCATGGAAATGAAAGCTAGCCGCCAGAGACCGCTGAACCAACGTTAACGCATGTTGTTGCTGTACCAGCATATATACGTATATGATAAATCGATAGAGCAAATTGATATGATATGATATGATATGATATGATATGATATGATATGATATGATATAGTAACAGAGCATAGTATGATACTAGTAATATGTGTGGGCGGGATACAGCTCGATAGTTGCTATACATCAGAAGACACTATGAGACTGTATATGATAGCCATAAGACATACCGTAGTATAATATGTATATGTATACATATATAGGTGAATACTATAAGTAAATGAGTATACAGAGAGTACACGCACAGTATAGTAAGGTATAGTAGAGACCGGGGTCGTCGCGATAGTGTGTGAGGTAAACCGGCGTGGCAGTGGCGTTGGCGATGGAGATGGCGATGTCGGTGGCGGTGGCGGTGGCGGTGGCGTGGCGCGCGGCAGCCGAGAGACAGGGAAGGCAGGCAGGCAGGCAGGCATGAGGCAGCCTGAGCGAGGTCGCGACACATGCGGCAGCTGTCTGGCGCCAGCGCCAGGCCCCTCTCCCCTTATTCCCTAGCCCATTACTATATACCGCCATTCGAGCAAAGAGCGGCGTCGCGACGTGACGCGACTCGACTCAACTGAACGCAACTCGACTCAACGCAACGCACCGCAGCACACCACACCACACCACACACCGTCATGTCAGACCGCCACCCACCTCACCGGCCGGTACCGCCAATAGGTGTATACCGTACATAAAATTAGTATGTACCTACATACATACATCCCTACACTACTATGTACCTACTGTGTGTATAGATGAATGGAAAAAAAAAAACCGCGAGAAAAACAAGATAAAGAAAGACTCTACGATATTTCACCTGACGCGCGTTATTCCGATCAAATCTTTCATCTTATGTAATAATTTCGTGTGACTTTTATTTTTGATTTTTCAAAATTTTCCAATTCTAGAGATGTCGAAATTCGGATACAAATTTTTTGATCGACAAAAATATTGCGATCTCGCGTCAACCGCGTCACAAACTTTTCATCCTCAATACGATCGCGAACAGGGATTATGTTATTCATTTTCTTTGCTTTTCTTTTATTTTCTGGTTGGAGGTTTTTCTTTTTCATCGATACGACACATGCGAAGCGCGGATAGGTATACATACCTATATACTCATATATATAGGTATATACCTTTACGAGGTTAAGTATAGTTATGAATCACGTCAGAGAGTGTTTTAAGACTACGTATATATACACACTTGTATGCCGCGCAGTCATCAAGCACTCTATAGGCAGGTGGAGCCGTGACTGCGTATAAAATATAGCGTATCCTCATGTACGCAATAGTATTAGGTATAGAGAAAATTTTGTAGCTGGCTAATTGAATGGAAGGAAGAAAAAAAAAAGAAACTCAATGTTTCGACGAAAACTATACAAAAGTAGGTGGTGGTATACTAAAATTCACCGCGGTTTAGAACCAAAACGAAAAGAAGAAGAGAAACAAACTAAAAATGGCGATAAAAATATGAAAAAATCGATAGATAGATTCAGGTTTGTGAGAAAGACGAATAAAATGAGAGAGAAAGAGAGATCAAGGGGAAAAAAGGGACGCGACTAGCCCGCCGAGCTGGTTAACCTTGTCCGAGGAAATTGTTTTTGTCGTTAAATCACAATATATAAATGTATAAGGCGATATATATAGGGATAGCATACCGATTACATCTTTATAATTGATATGTAAGTATAGTATAGTACAGGCATATAGAGATAGATACATGCTATGACGGTATAGTGTATGATCAAGCGTTAGAAATTTGTTCGTACATTATTTTCGCGGGCGAGAACCATCGTCGTGCCGCGCGCGTCACAATGAAAAGCTTCTTTTCTTTTCATTTTTCGTTCGGGTTCCGGATCGACGTATTATGTATGTACATACGTATCGGTGGATCTATGTCCATAATGTAAAAGTGTGCTGGAGGCATCATCATACCATACGAAGAAAAAAGATCGCAACAAAATTTAGAACGAAATAAGAAGAAAGTGAAATTCGCATGCGATAATTATTGTATTATAATAAATATTATCATTGTTAACAATAACAACGAAAACAATAATAATCTTCTATAATTATCGATCGTATTCATAGCTAACGGTTTCACATTCCCAACAATATACCTAGATTTGTTTCTATTCATTTCTCAACTGTGGTTTTCTGTTATTGTTGTTGTTCTTTCATATTTTCCTCTTCTGTCATCGTTAATATTACGCATATCTGTACGCATGCTACACACGCGTGTATACGCGCTATATATGCATATGCCGCGGTTCAAAGGAGAATGGAAATACGTAGGTTATATGGTACATAAAATGCGGATAATTGGTTATACCAACCGCGAGATTGGAAAATGAAAATGCAAGAAACGACAATATCAGTCTATCTGTAGTAGGTATGATTATTTATATATAGGTAGTACTACGAGTGAGTCGGTTTTTCTTATTACACGCCCGCACGCACGATCATCATATATTCTGTGTAATATACCTATGTATATATACTAGACACGTAGTACATATGTACGTTGTTGAAAGTAAATATTGTTATTACGTAGAGCAACATACCTTCGCCGTTGGTCGTTAGGGAGCCAGGTAGGGGTGGCGAATTTGTGTTTCTGTACCGTCCAAGAGGACCATCATCTCCTTCGCTAGGTGCTCGATCTATAATCAAAGAAAGACGAATTTCATTTTATGCTTACAATTAGCGAAATTCGGTTCGCCTGAACACCCAGAATCATGGACGAGGAAATTGACGTGGGGATTGAATAAGCATGATAATATGTAGGTATATGTCGTGAAAGAAACTGCGTTTGGTTTCGTCGCTTTATTAACGTTGCGGACAGGTTCATCGCGGTCCATCCGTGAAATTTATCTGTAGTCTAAACCTACAGCGCTACATATACTACAGGGATATTCATTCAGTTTCACAGTAGACACTATAGATTCATCAACCGCATATATAAGAGGATAAAAGCTGACGTCATAAAGTGGCCCGGTTGGGGTCTCGGTCGGTCGGTCAGTCGCATTCTTTCTCAGATTCTCGGGTCTGGTTCCCTATAGGTATACCAAGGGGAGGCGGGCGATGGGGCGGCTTCTCATCCATGTTATCGCGAGAAACTCTTCTTTCGTTTACTCTCTTTCTTTATTATAGATATCTGCGCGAGGTAGGGACATAGCTACGTCTATCTGTACACGATGGGTATACTTCAATACGGATATAAAAACGTTATACCTGTGTACGTGCATCCGTATATATATGTAAATACTACTCGATGAACGGTCGCGAACGGGCGGAGAACGTATGAAGGATGCTGCTGCAGCAGAGAGGCAACTTTTGAGTTCGCAGTTTCAGATTTAGAACGTCCGGAAGCTATTTCATTTTTCCCATAGGTAAAGTACGGTGAAGCATAACACCTATAATATCGCATTAATAGGTTTGCGTACTGTATGAAAATTGACGAATTAGCGACCCGAACGCCTAAAACCATACATCTATATCCTCGATCGGAAACGGCAGAGGCGGTTAAGAAATCGGCCGTATCGCGCATAGGTATATAGGTAGGTATTGATACTCGATTGATGTTCCCTTTTTCCTAATATTCATTCAAGTTGATGAAACTGCAGCTATCTAATAGTGTAAACTGGTAAATGGACTTTTTTCCCCCCAAATCTTGTCGTATGACAGGTTGGCCACAAAACATAACGACGAAGAAGTTAATTATGAATTTCTCTTCCGTGAACAACGCGCATGTATAGGGTATACAATGTCCCTCCCCTTGCAGGGAAAATATGAAAGGTATTTCATACAAAGATACACACTTCACAGTATCTATCATATGATTTTTCCCCAATATTCCGGAAACGGTAGATTCCTAGTGAGAAAGCAACGGGTCGAAAACCGAACGGAGGAAGCCTTGGAATGTGAGTGAGCCACTCCCGGTCGTAGATGCGCCGGAGGAGATGCCGTCGAGTAGGTATGGCTATTGCGGGTTGATGCGGCGCGCCGGCCGCAGGCAACGTTCAAGTCTCTTCTCTTCTTATGTTAGTTAAGAGCATAACGTAACTTCTTCTTTCTCTTCTTCGTGAAAAAGAAGAAGACAGAGAGAGAGAGAAAGAGCGAGAGCGAGAAATAGAGATATAGAGAGAGAGAGAGGAAGGCAGAAGAAGAGAAATAGAATGTAAAAATGAGAAGAAAAAAAAGATGCGAGCGTGAGAAAGATAGAAACGAAAGAGAAAAATCTTCTATAAGTATATAGATATAAAACTTACAAAAGTATACATAAATATGCATATAAGAGGCAGAGCAAAGTATCAAGGACGTCGTCCTCGGCGCTCCAAGCGCAAGTAGTTAGAGGTATCTGCTATAGGTATACTTGTCTATACTATACGTGTAAACGTGAATATACACCGTCGCGTCGATGAAAACTTGAACGGAGAGTAAGCGCTGCTGCAGCGGTGCAGCGCACATGCCCGTGAACGGAAACGTAGAGAGAGCGAAAGAGCAGCGTGAAAGCACCAGGTATTCCTTATACTATACCTGGCATATATCTACTATTCGAAGTGTTTGCATAAGAGAGAAATAGAGAGAGAAAATGAAAGATGAAATGAAAGATGCTGCATCCGCGTGTGAATTGGGTATCTCTGATACCTAATATCCGTCGATTAATTTTTTCCATTGTCGTGTCATTGTTATAATTGGCGTACGACTAAAACTAAAAGAATACTATACCAAAGACAAGACTGTGGAATTATAGGTGTGTAATGAGGCCTGTTTGAGAACAATCGCATCACAATAGAATCGTAACTAAAAGATCGCGTATGTGTGTATTATATAGTATAACGAACGGAACGGAACGTTGGAGTTTATTCGAGGAGCAATCAAGAAATAGCAGCATTCGAATGAGGAGCCCTGGTGCTATCAACGTAAGATATTGACCCCGTTGCCGGCAGCACGCGCGTATAGTATGGGAACTCTGCTCCGAGATCCCGCGGCTTCACGAAGTTAAGTATATATTATAATATATATATATAGACGATTCATTCTCCCGCGTACGACCGTCTTAAGGTGCTATCGAAGACTCACGGCATTCAGCGGTGGGTCACGATGCATTAAACAATTTGCAACAATTGGGATTTCGTGCGTCTTCGATAGCACCGTTAATCCCGCGAGTTGTCCAACTGCACCGACGGAGGACCAGCAGCAGCTGGCGCGATGACGGTAGTCGCACCGCGAGAAAATGCTGTTTGCTTATAGTTCATGAATTTATGAGATTTTTTTGGGCATCCTATAGAAATGTTCTTCAACTATTACTAATTTTCGTAACGGGGCTTGTTCGTTCTTTCTAATTTTCGATTATCATCGGAGATGTGAAGTTGTTTTTCAAAATTAACAATTCATGCCGCAGCCATGCACCGTATACATTATCTACAGCAATCGAGTAGATTAATTATTGTATATATCTCAGTACAGGATATATCATAGGTATAGAACGATTTCTTCTTCTAGATCGTTGCATTAGCAGGGCATTCGGTAATCGAGTCACGTTTCTTTTACAAAGTTTCATTTATTTTTGTTCGTTTCGTTCGAAAACCTTCGTCCGCAGGTATGCAACTATATAGGACAACGAAGGCCACGCGCGGGATACGTGGACTCCGCTGCAGCGACCGATTTGACCAAAAACGGAAAATTATAATCGCACGATGACAATCAATTGACAAACTCGTCGTTCGTTTTTATACACACGTACCTATATATATATACCTACCTCTAGATAGATACCCGGTATATGTATACCTATATATAGGTATTATATCTTGACGCACGAATTCCGTAAACGGGTCCGTAATGCATACCAATAATACCTATCTATATATGCAGGCCTTCATTCATATTATTTCATTTATTTTGTTCTATATCGTTCGTTTGTTTTAACATTTGAAATGTCTCGCCCCTCCCGCCCTCGTTCTCCTTTTTCCCGTTCGCCGCTGTACGGATAGGTATTAGGTATGTTATCTACTGTACGAATGTATGTAAAGGAAAAAGGGAAAAGACTCACCTTCCGGTCTTAACCTATCGGCAATAAGGCAGTAAGGTGGTGGCGGCGACTCTGCAATAATAGAGAAAAGAAAAAGAGAACGGTTATTACGGATTTGGAGAAAATTCGAATCATAATTCGAGTTGAAAATTGAACTGAGAAAAGTTAAATATAATTTATAAACATATACCTATATATATATATATGAATATGATGTTACATATTTATATTATACACGCAGCACGGACATCTGCGGACTCGGGGATTATCGTGAATATTTTGCGCAGAGCCTGTAGCAGTGCGCTCGTATATATATTGGTTATAGATTAATATAGGTACATAACATTCTATTTCTCATTATTATCATAGATTCAACCAAACCTAAAATATATCAATACAATCCTTATTGCATCACTTTTACCTTGTAATGAAAGATAAAACGAAGGAGAAGAGAAAGAAAGAAGAAAAAAAAAACCACCGTCCGTATGTCTATACTAGGTTATTTGTACTATTGAGTCCGCGATCGTTGATGACTATTAACTATGTATATATGCCGCCGCTGCAGCAGCAACAGCCCTGTGATACAGATACAGGTATAGGTGTACGTATATCTGTACAGTAATCCAAATTCTTTACTTGAATACCATATACTACACCATATAAAATGTAGTTACATATACCTATATGTATATGTGGCTAATCGTGTGAAATATAAGAACTACGAGCTGCACGATATTATTATACCCGTTAGAAGCTTACGTCCAAAATAGGAGGTTCTATTATTAGCTCGTGCAAAACCGGTACGAAATTTTTCATCCTTTTAGGTTTACGTATAAATATCCACTGCACACGCATTCTGCACTCTCCTATAACGCAGATATACCTACCTATACGACCGGCCATATCGACCAACTATATTGATATGTCACATTATAGTATAATAAATTGTGACCAGTCGTATGTGAATGTACCCGATACGAAGTTTCTCGATCCCAAATTATGCTTCACTGAATTTGGACGTAAACGAAAAGGAAAACGAAAAAAGATGTTTAAAATCTGCTATTTTCGACCAGCTAAGTACGATAAATCATAATTCTCTTCTAAAATACGCCTGCGAGCAATTCGAGAGGAGTATACTATCATATATATAAGTGTATAATGAATAAATGTGTCTTTTTCGGTTTTTCTATTTTTTCTTTTTTTCTCTGCATAGGTAGGTACGTACATGTATATATAATACTTTTCACTATACCACATAGTATGGGTATGTATCATGTACGTAGATACGCGCGTGGATATAATTCGCGAGTAGCCGGCCGGTATGTATCATGTACGTAGATACGCGCGTGGATATAATTCGCGAGTAGCCGGCTAGATAAGCATCTGATTAAAGATAAGTGCTTACAAATTATTATTATACCTAAACATCTCGGTATACATTTGATACACGGGTACATGTACACATAGCATACCTACAGGTCACTTTTTTCGCTTCTGTTCACAAAAAAATTCCAAACCAGCAGAATCGAACGAACAATTTGTTACAGAGAAAATTCGTTCATCTTGATTTTGGCCCGATTCGAGATTTTGTCGCCGAAGGAAAACGAACGCGGAGGGGGGGAGGGAGCCAAGTATTCGATGCAATAAACAAATGAAACGAAGATGCGAATCGTATTCCGCGATGGGAGCGGCGCGGGATCGGAGGGGGCGGGAGGGGTAGGGAATCTTAGTCCGAAAGAAGTCTGCAGGTCGTAGTCAGTCGCTACGTACCTACGTACGTTACATACGCGTATAGCCGCCTCGCGCGCGTTGGGTCAGCATCAGCATCAGCTTTGGCTTATGCTGCGGCTGGCCTCGACAATTAGCTGGCGCCAGCAATGACACGCAGCGGCGCCTTCACGACCCCCCTCCCCTGCGGCTCTCCGGCGGCGCCGTACCCCTCGGCCCCCCGCTGCCACCACTTCGCCGCCCTCTGCCATATAACCCCGTACACACCTATACTCGCGTATAGCCCGCCGCCGACAACCTGACTCGCCGCCCAATATAAGCTTTATTTTTAGATTCATTTCCTTCGGCGCGCCCCCCGTATAACTTTGATTGTATGACTATTGGTGTGCGTGTGTCTAAGTACCAGCGCCGCCGCCGCCTGTGCTTGTGCTGGTGCCGGTGCCGGTGCCGGTGCCGGTTTTTCTCTAGCTAGGACAACTATATCCGGTATTGGTATACGAAGGTGTGGAAATATCGCATACATGCATGCAGTACACAGGTAATATATATATATATATATACCGCGGTGTTTTGCATAAGGAGCCATCATATTTAAACACAATTTGGACGATTTGTGGAAATTTTTGTTTTCCACGAAATGAAGAAGACCTTTCTCAGAGGAAATAAGGTCGTTTAAAAATAAGTGTTGAAGAGACCGTAATATACCGCGCGTATGTAGATGTATATATGTATATACGTACGTATACATTTATGTACAGTATCTATCTCTTCGCTATATACATATTCCACATTTATATATCCACATACTTTGTTTCCTTCGAATCGCGAGCCGCGCCGCCGCGCCGCGCAGTTTCATTTCGTTTCGTCAAGTTTCATTTTTTCTCCAATCGCGCGGCGGCAGGGTAATCTATATATGCTTTCGCGTACTATAGTTGCTACAAGGCGTACTACTGTATACTTACTAGATAATAATTTACCCGTTACGTATGCGAATGATGTATAAAGTGCCTGCGGGCGATGATGATAATATCTACATTCTACGCATTTGCTAACAAACGATACCAACACCACCAGATCCACACAATCGGTGGAATCAAGTTTCCGAGCAAGTTTCGTCAGCGGAAGGGTACAAGCCAATTTAGGTATATATATATATATATATGAGATACGAACAAAATTGTCGGAGAATGAAAATCGTTGGGGAGGATATAAGATGATAATAATGACGACGATAAAGATCCATAGAATATTAGAATATACGAATTACGATGTTACATCTTATACGTATCCTCCTCCTCTCGCAACAACATTCGCGTAGATACATAATATTTGAAACGTGCGAGTCGCATGTAAGATAGCGACCGTAGTTTGCATTAATAATTGAAACAAATTTTTATAGTACAGCATAAATGCGCCAAGAAAACGATTATCGTTCGTTCCGCAATTTCTCGAGTGTAAACACTCGGTGCCTGGCTAAAATTGAACCGAGCAGAGGAATGATTTTCGGCACCGTGCAGCGTCGTCGGAAGAACATGGAAGATGCAGTATAAGCAAAATAACAATGAGACGAAGAAAATCGGTAACTCACCAGGTTTGCAGAGTCGACTCCAGTGGTATGGATTGCAGCAAATGTCAACAGGATCCTTAGCGGAATGACAGACTGGAAGTCTCTTGAGTTCCGAACTATTTGTGAGATCTGGCCATCGCCAAAACTGACAACATAGGAGGTGAGGATCGACAGGAAGTTCGGTATTGCTGTTACCAGAATTTCGTGATCGCCTCGTCGAATTCGAACTCACATTATTAGCGGTAGTAGTAGTCGCATTTCTTTCACCGAGTAAAATATTCTCCTCGTAATCTCGTTGTCGTTCTTTCAAGAAGAAGAATTTATCATCACCATGATCATTATCTTCGTCGTTATTACTATTAAATTGTCTTTGATGTCTCTGCACTCGATTATGATTATTATAATGATGTTGGTGATTATTATGATGATGATGATGATGATGATGATGGTGACTACGGTTAGGTGAATAATTATGAGAATTTCGATCCTGAATTTGTTGTTTTGTTGTTGAGGTATTATTCGTCGTCGTCGTCATTTTCAACGATTCCGTTCCCCCGTCTCCTCCTTTATCCCCGCACTCTTTGACTCTACAACAATCGGCGCGGGCGTCGCTAACGTCCGAAGTTTGAGGAAGATCGGCATCGGGATGGAGATGGACATCGACATCGACCTCGGAACCGCGACGTCGCCTCTTAACCATAACACAGGCGCCTAGATCAGCACCGTAACTTTCCACAGCCGCTAGCAACATCTCAAGTTGATTTTCCTTAAGTGATTTCAAAAATTCCTTACACCTTGCTGTCCGGTTACTGATAATATCGGTCGATTTATTATTAATGTCTGTTGAAGAATTATTACTATTCAATACGGATGCGTAACAACAGCCGTTGTTATATTGTTTCTCTTGTTTATTGTTATAATTCGACCGCGACGACGACGACGATGATGATTCTGGCGAATTTGTATTTCCGACAATATGATGATTATTCTCTTGAGCTTCACACTCGGTTTCATGCTCCCCGCGAACCTGTGCCTTAAGGAGACGTTTAGTGTACGAAGTCCGTTTCCCCCAGAACATGAACATGAAACAGGATTTCCCGGTTGTGCATTTGGGGGCCAGTACTTTTACCGCGTTTCTCAAAATAGAAAAAAAAAACACAGACAAACAAAAAAAAAAAAACAAACAGAAAAATAAAACCTAAATAAATGTATATACTATTTTTTATTTATTTTATATTCTGTGTATTTTTCGTCTCTCGTCTTTTTCGCCCACTCTTTTATATCTTACACTTTTCTGTTTTAATTTTTTGTTTTCCTCTTCTCCGCAATCTGTATTATATTTAACATATCTCCGCTAACGGCGCGTGTGCGTGTGCGTGTACGTACGTATGCACATGTCTCTCTCTCTGTGTTAAAACGTCAACAACACGAGAATAATAAAAGAATAGAAAAAAAGAGACAAAAACCAGCAACAGTTCAAATATAATATAAGTATAATAAGAGAAATAATGATAATATAACGAGCGCTATTCCGCGTCTCCGAGTCGCGAAGATTAATTCTTGCTATAATATTATATTGATAGTAGAAAACGCCCGTTCACGCTTCACGCTCTGCGCCAGCACCAGAACACGGGCAAGAGCAGAAACGATGCTGGTTAAAACCGATCGCATGTAGCGCGAGCTAGCGAGCAAGGGGCTTCGTCGCGGGGCCACGCTAGTGCCTGGTGTGTCAGTGTCTCTCACTCCAAGTTAGTTAGTTATTTAGTTAGTTGCAAGTTTATTACGAGAGTACCCGACGGTTTGCGCTTTTATTTCTGTTCCTCTTTCTATTTCGCTTTTGCGCCTCTTTTCCCGCACTCCGTGTTGTCTTACTACTGCTGTTCTACAGTAGTAGTAGTAGTAGTAGTACTACTATAAAGTAATAATAATCAACGAACAAGAGTTCAACAGGCGTTTTTTTCAACGACCTATTATCATCATTATTATTATGAATTTGGATGAGAGAGGAGCGACCATGGCGTGTCGGAAGATATTGTTCAAAAATCCGGTATTAAATAACGAATGGGGAAAATCACTTTCTCAATGAAACGAAAACAATGTACGATATTAGTTTTAAAAATAGTATAAAGTTTCGTGTCAAGCAACGCGCTGCGCAGAGGCTTGCCGCTCGCCACTTTTAGTGCTACGCGATCTGTTGGCACAGTTTTGACCAAGATGATGATTATGATGATGCTGATGCTGCTTATGCTTATGTTGGCCACCGCCGCATTGGCCCCACATAACAACACTTTGATTCCGATATCGTATCGAACACTGCTTATTAATACCCCGTCGTTATCACCAACTAACATTTTACACTCGCATCACATTTTTGTCACTGAAATTTCACGTTCTTTAAATTTTATTTCTTCCAAAAGCGAAGAAAAAAAAAACCCCAGAAAAAAAACTGTTGTATCGTACACGATCTAACGAACTCTACTAATAGAAATAAAATGTATGTACACTTAAATTCCAGGCGTGCCACTTGTTTTTTTTTTTTTTTCTTTTCTTTTTTTATCACCTTATCTCCAGGTACATTCGATCGTTTTTTCTTTTTTCTTTCAAAAGAACAAAAGTTTGATTTTCATGCAGTTCGTAGATTCACTTCTCTTTTCATAAATCATATTAAAATCTACCCCGGTCGTGGATTTTGTTGTTGTCGTTGTCGTTGTTGTTGTTGCTTCAACAATTATTATTGAATGAATTCTCCGAAGCACGTTCAAACCTACTCGTCTTCTCTCTCTCGCTCTCCAGTTTTCTTACTCGTTCTCCATATACTAACAGATACCTAATATTATTAATATCCTTGAGCCTTCTTTTATTAGACGCACACAACTTTCCCGTCCGTTGGTTTAAACTATCGTAGACAGCTAGGGTGTTATTATTCCTAGTTTCTTTAACACACTGGCAAGGCAAGAAGTTACGACGGAGGGCAACAGATTCTTGATTCTTATTCTAGTTATTATTGAACTGTGTATATTCTTTTTTTCTTTCTTTTCTTCTTATTTTTGTTCTTGTTCTTCTTTTCCTTCGTCGTCTTCGTCGTCGTTGTTGCACGAGGTCTCCGTCATGAACACATACTTCACTCCTTCTCGGTCTCCTCTGCGGCGCGATACACCGACCACGGCATACTAAACACACAGAGCAGATTGTTAAACATGGCCGCGATTGTGTTTCCAGCGTTCGCCGCTAGCGGCGCTGTACTACGCGCGCGCAGGTTCGCAGGTAGGCGCCTAGGGTATGTTCCGCTAGACATGGAACGATTTAAATTTCCCGAAGCGATATTCACGCAGCTGATTTTCAATGCATTTCAGATTTGTTTTTCGACCTGTTGTATGAAAAATGAACTGTGAATAATAGGAAAGTTTACTGAGACCTACCTAATCCGAGGCTTTGAAAATAAATACACGAAATTCTGTATTTCGTGGGCTAGTTAGCCCGGGAAATTTTAAACCGACGATTATGGAACGTTATTTACGTAAACTACATAAACTCAAGGTGGACTCGCCCGTGGACGGGGGAGGCCGTAGGCTAGACAGACGCCAGCGTCGCCCTACCAAGCGCCAGCGCCTGTCCCACTGGTGGTCAACATTCCAAGACGAATTTCAGCCACGATATCATATAAAGGAACACCCACGACTGGTTTTAAATGACAAAGCACGAGACCGCCAACTCGACGGGAAAGGACAAAAACACAATGATTTTTTTCTCAGTTTCCTCCCTTTTTTCAGTAAAGATATTATTATACATGTAATATGTAGGTAGATATACTTGAGTTTTATGAATACCGCGAATATTATTGTTAATCTACCTACTTTTAACGCGGTTGGTTGTTTCAACTAACGGTTGTAACGCACGACAGATTAATATCACGATAATTGGGAAGCCTGCGTTCTGGTTTGATTTATAGACTTACGCAGTATAAATGGACAATTTACAATTGAATATGTAAAAAAGAAAGAGACAGAAATAAATAAACGACGCGCGTTTTTCATTTCGTTTATTTTTATTTTCCTCTCGTCTATACATATAGGCTATATTCTATTTTCACCGTTGCGAGAACGAGGCCCGCGCGGTACTTACAGCAGTATAACGTATGGTTACAAATCGTCGGGTTAATGGGAATTCCTTTGACCGAGCCAGAACTGCAGAAGGAAGAGATGAGAAGGGAAGAGATGCGGTGAGCCTATATAGCGGAGAGTAGAGGAGAGAATAAAAGAAGAAAGAAGAGGACTGAATCTCGACGGTGAAACGCCTCGCAGATTCGGAATCGTATTCCTTTTCCGCACTGAACCATTCTATTTTAAAACCATGAAAATTACTCGCATTCTTAGCACTTTCATTGAACGCGCGGCGGCGCCACGCTAAAGATACGCTTACGAGGCCTCGAGTCGCCTCGCCTCGCCTCGGCGAGACTCTCGCGGAACTTTTAACGTACACACGTACATATATACATAAATATACGTTCCTACGTCTCTCACCGCAGCCGCGGGTACAGAAGACCCTCGGATATAATTCTCTTTCTGTCTCCCACGTAGGCACAAATGCAGCGTTAAAAATCTGCGTCGTCAAATCTACGTATGCCTACGTAGGTATATATGTATGTGAAAGTGTCGATTCGCCGTATAGGGGAAGCATTCAGGGCTTAGACTATCTCCTCCGATTCCCTAGGAACTGGCTGGTTAGGCTCCTTATTTCACCGATGCACTGCAAAGGTGCAAGACGAGGCACAACGACGGGGGGACAGGTGCGGCCCGTAACTTCCTGTGCGATATCGTCGGACGGGTCGGTCTTGGCGCCAGCCAATTCAGCGCTGTAGGCGCCAGCGCCTTCTCCTCCCCGCCCACCCGTCTTTCACTCTTTTAACATCGTCGGACGCCGGACGGGGGGAAATCGGGGGAGACGGTTGAGGAGTAGAAAGGAGGAGGAGAGGCAAAGGGAGAGGAAGAGGGGCTCGACGGCTCTACTCTCCCGTTTTATACTCCGACTTCTATTCTTCCCTGAGGCCCGAGCCGAAACCTCAAATCTCAAACCTCAAACCTCAAACCTCAAACCTCATGCCTCCGGTCACCCCGAATTCTGAACAACAACCGAACCCCCATTATATCGCGTATTATAGGCATGAAATAGTTTGCCCCGTTCCGTTTTTCTTTTCTCCTTTTACAGGCATCCTCGCTTCGTGGATTCCTTTTTCTCACGAAAATAGACATATAACGCAGAGATTGTTCAATGTATCCGAATATAACGAGGTACATAATTTTTTGAACTCATGAGTAATGATTAAGTTACTGCATTGTGGAAAATTTACTTTCATCGTCGCTATAGTACTCAGTAATCCCCAGAGGACAAAAAATGATAGCTTTCGTATATTATACGTCGTATGTAGGTATATACATACAACACAACCGGCTCAATGTTATAGGTATAAGATTACGTCCTAAATATAGAATCATGCATCAATTGACCTTTATCTATCTATATACTGTGCGGTGAACGATCGCAGAGAACAGATGATTGTACCCCAACATTTTTCTCTTCTGTTTTGACTGGCAGATTTTACACCGTCGACGAAAATTGGGTTTCTTCGATACTTAATGTGGCCAGCTTTGAAATTCGATCACATCTCGTTTTTTCAACTCCTTGTATAATTCTCGATTCTACTTGTTGCAACAACCCGACGCGACGAAACTCCACCAAACAATCGAGACGGAAGACACTATAGCTGTACTGTATAATAAAGCGCAGACGCGCGACTCAAGAGTGGGCTAAAATCTCGACGGTCTTTCCAGGGTTGGAATTTCGGCGCGAAATTGCCGTAGAATGAGAAGAAAAAAAACCATTTGAAGCCATGCCGGATATGATGATCTGCAGGCTTATCATAAAAATTATATATCTTTGTACAATTAACTCATTCGTATTTGATCAGAATCTCCAAAAATAAATTAACAGTACAGCACAGCATGACATGCATTACGTTGTTCTTATTATTCACTGCGATCACTAATTGTCACTGCGATTATACTATATACTATGCACTCTGAAGCCTCCAATTAATATAGGTAGTAGAATTGATCGGCGGCCTGTTTTCCACACAGTTACGTTTTCGGTTATCACACGTTGCTCGCAATAGCATTATGCCTGAGCCGAATACGATATAGGTACATATATATAGGAGCAATCAGCGCGAGGATAGAAGAAAAGCCTGCGACCGACAAGAAGATATAGTATACCAATTTCAGACAGAAATATCTATAAAACTCCAGCGATAAATATTGATAAAATAACGTAGGTATAATACATATAAGAAGCGAAAAAGCTGCAAGAACGCAGAACAAGTATAAATCTATTGAGGCGATTCCTCGTTTCCCTACAATATTGTATCCACAGGTTTCATAAATATCGGACCGATTGACAATTTGAATGAAAAATTCATATTCCGCGTGAAAAAGATAATTCATTCATTAATAATTCCTCCTCTTTTTGTCCGACTAAATGATAGAAATGAGGTAGGTATATTTATTACTTTTTCAAACTGCGTCTGTGTTCAACTCATTGCCGACGGTTCGCGATTAACAGTACCTATCTTCCACGCTGTGCCGGGATCAAACTGTACGGCGGAAGATCGCACACTCGATAATATAAAATTACAATTATTTGAACTCCAACGATAGAACTTTCACGTTCTCTCTAAATGAATCAATTCTCTTCATTTCGTTTGTCTCGAAATTTCATCCAAGTAGGATTACATGACATACGTGTCAGCGATATGATATCGGAGAGCTCAGCGAGGATGAGCGTGGATCAACGGACACGATGTCTACGAGGTACTACTGGCCGCGTGGGCAAATGCGCCCCTATTTGTAAGGGAGGCCGGTGCCGCGATTCGCGACAACTGGCGCGCCAGGTTCTGGCGACGCCGATCTTGACGCCATTTATTGTATCTGTGCTCGCGCCGCGATGCCGCGCTAGAGCGTACACTCGCTATTTCTATCTATCTATACACTGTCTATATTTACCGTATATGTGTACCTATACCGAGTAGATATACGTACCAACTAACGTGCGGATGGGGTCGCGGCTAGATGTGTTCTCCCAGCGTCCCGAAACGCGGGGGATGTTTGCGTCCGCAGAGTTGATACCCCGGCATAAGTATGTAGCCAACGTGTGTTATACTCTGTATGTGATTCCGGATGCAATTGTGTTGGATTTTTCCTACAACACCAGCAGTCCGCTACTATTCTCTTTCGTTGCTGCAGCCAGGAGCTTACGGAGCTTCGGAGCCTCGGGGCCTTCGAGGCTCCGAGCGTCGCCAGCGGCCGAAACGTGGGGTGTGAGCGTCTCGGAGTCGAACTTGCGCGGGGGTTGGTGTGGATACAACTTCATACATACGTCTGATACACATATAACCCGACAGTATAACAAATCGAGAAAATGGAACGGAGACTCTCGCACCCCTATTATTCCCAATTCAAATATCTTTTTGCAGGATAGATATATACTATACGACGTCGAAAAAAGAAGAATACGCTGCCTCGGTCTCCAGCCAGTCGCGACAAATATTTCTAACAAGCCGGAGAGCTCGTTATGAGGATGTATATCGTCGAGGGTAGAAGGCAAAATTCATTCGGACATTAGATTTCACCCCATAAATTGTCATATTGCGTTATGCGGATACGTACCGAGGGGTTGATCACTCTTGGAGTCCGGTGTACACCAGTGTATGAATTACTATATGAAATCTTCCAAGACCTCGCGAAGTCCGTGAAGTCCCTAGAAGTCCCAAGAAATCCCATGAAGTTTCATGGAATTCCGTGGAGTCTTGCGAAGTCTCTCGGATTCTTTGAAAATTTTGGAAATCTTCAATCTCGGAAGTCCCGTGAAGTCCCACGAAGTCTTTTGAAGTCCTGTGGAATCGTTCGATGTCTTTGAATTCTCCGTAGTCCCATCAAGTGTTTTTGTACTCACGTGGAATCTTTTGAAGTTTTCAAAATCTCAAATCTCTGAAGTTCCGTGAAGTGTTTTGAAGTCTTTTGAAGTCCTTGCAATCTCTGAAATTCCCGTGAAATTCGTGAAATCCCGTGAAGTCTTTGAAGTCTTCAAGTCTGGTGTACGCCATTTCCGAGAGTGATTAGCCCCTCGACCTATACCCATGAAAAAGTTGACTGGGGTCAAAAACAGTTTGCCTTAAACCAAACATATTATATTCTACGTACAAACGATATTCAAATTTTCGAGCTCAGCATAGGCTTTCATATTTCAGAAGAATTAGTTATCCTAATTAACAAACGACACAAGAATGATGCATGGAGTAATCGCTATAATTTTTACAATGTCATGCATTTCGTAAGTGATATCTATTTGAATCAAGTTTGTAGACGACGTCGATAGATAGAATTGGCTTGAAAATATCAAGAATTTGAATTTAGAATGGATAAAATGAGGAATATAACTATGAGAGGTATATTTTGATAGTATATATAACAGTAAATAAAAATATACGGTTAAACATCGAAAGGTACGTCGAATTCTCCGTGGAGAAATCCAACCCGTAAGCTCTCTGCCAAGGGTGCTAACATAATTTTATTCCCACATATGCGCTATCCAATCGCGAAATGCGCCTACACAAATATAGATATTGGTATACCGGTATGCCTTTTTTATTATCATAACTTGCATTCGTAGGTTTCTGGCAACGATTTGATATTCACATTTTTTATGATTTTTTTCTTTCCTCAATTTTAGCTTTTTCCATATCACGAATCGATGCGCTGCACTCAGCAGAAATGGATATCAGTACCTGCCCTACGAAAAATGTTGCCAATAAAACAGAACGAAATTTCTTCGTACCAACGTTACAAAGAACAAATCATTCGAAACAACTAATAAGAGATTACATGTTATAAATATAGAATAAAATAGAACTTCTTGTTTATCGCTGGTGAAGTTAATCGGACCTCCCGACGAGGGACTTCCTGATGCGGCCGCAATTATTTTGCGGTCCTTCTGCTAGGCCGAGAAAACAAAAAGACGAAGAAATAGAGAGAAAACATAGCCACACAAGTAGTATTGGAAATGAGTATACCGCGGGAGTGAGGTCGTGGGGATTTTGTACGGCGCCACTAAAACGTCGGAGGTAGGTATATTATATCGTTTATTTGCCTTGTTTCGTGTTGTTTAAATTTGATTTACAACGGATTTCGTCTGCGCAGGTCGCACGCCTTAGTTGCGATTTAATCTTTATGGACAGGTTCTCAAGCAAACTTGAGGATTAGTGGCTGATGTTAGGCGCCTAAGATACCGCAGCTTGACACATCGCCAAGACAATTATTGTCGGCTGCTAACTGATAACTGGGATTAGACAAGATGAGATGAGATGAGATTTTGCCCACTACACAACGCGCGGTGGGGCGATAGATCTCGAGGGATTAAATTGTCTAACATGCGGGGCCTCCGCGTGACTATCATCTGCACGAATGCGGAAAGCATCGTATTACAATGCGTTTCCCTTTCATCTTTCTTTGTTCTTGTCTTCCACGGATGCGCTCCCGACGCAGCAACAATTTTCCAACACCATGCACGCGCCAAGGAATTTCAAGCCTCTTGTTCAAGTGTAAACCTCCGATGCGGAAAAACGCATTCGTAATCTTCTCATGAATTACAATTGTACCGTACCTACCGACCACACGTGCCGAAAGTATGTATGTACGCGCATGTAACGAGAGACCATGCAGCGTGTGGAAATATTCTCGGCATCTCCGCTCGCAGGGGATGGAAATCTGAGTCGTCGCGTCGCGACTAATCTCCCGGCGCGGCGTTTGTATACCAAGTATCTGCCATATAAATTGGTAATGATGTGAAATAAGAAGAAGACGAAGAAGCGGCGACTCGGTGCCCGCGAACAAACTGCAGAGGGGGCAGGGGAGGGGGTAGGGTGTAGGTATATGGTTGTCTAGGTCCTCTATCTTGTTGTTTATCAAGCACCCCTAGCGTAACAAGCATCAAAACAGTTGGCGCCGATCCTCGTGGAGCCGCCGCACGTCCTGAGGCTACGACGCGACGCGATACGACGCGCCACGAGACGCCCGACGTCGAGGGAGAGGCGGCTGCCCCGCGCCGGACGGCTCCTCCTGGCCTTCTGGCTCCGGCTTGGCGACGCGATGCCAGCAGAAGAACCAACTAACTCTATTCCTTCTTCCTTGCTTGCCGTTGCAGCATTCGTCGTCTCGACTCTCGTCGCCGCCTCCACCGCCGTTGTCGCCGTCGCCGTCGCCGTCTCCGCCGCCGCCGCTTATTTCAAAAAGCTGAAACCTTCTTTTGGCGTCGAAGCAAAGCGAATATCGTCATCCTCGGCGCCCGTCCATCCTTCCTTCCGTCTTTTCGTCCTTTCGTCCATCTCCCGGCGACGACGGGACTCCTAGCATGCTGGCTGCCAGCTGTCGCCGACGCCAGGAGCAGCCCCCGTCGGCCCGTTCTTTTCCTCTTATATTTCCTCTCTCCACTATCAACTACAAACGGACTATGTTATGTTATCATGTTATTCGCCGCCTCTCCTCCTCGCATTCTCGTCCCTTGCAACATCAACCGTATACAGCTCTTTGGCGATAGTCTTGGGGGCGACGGTGCAGAACAACCGCCAATTTGTCTGCAGTAAGATCCAACGCATCCATAGACTATAAAACCCCGCTTCAACACACACGCTGATATTCCACAATCTGTAACGTGCACATACATTGGTATATCCGTAGATCCGTACTAGGCTTAACGCTTCAATCGAGCAGCGGTTTCTTTTCGTCAATCGTAATTATCCATTTCCTGCCGGATATTTTTGTGTTATTTGATTTGCTTCGGGATCGTTTATGCATCCCTGCGTTATCGGCTGGTTATTTCATAAACATTTTTGGTTGGTTTCTATCTTCGGTTTTATTTCGTTACTTCCGTTTTTTGTTTGGAAAGAATAATCGCGTATCCTTTATAAAGCTGGTCCGCAGTCTGGTTTCACGGGCGTCAGATCATTCGGTGCAAAATCATGTTGTCAGCGGTGAAAAATGAGGAGGAATAAGAATAAGAATAAGAATCAGAAGACGAAGACGAAGGGCGCCCCCCTCTGGGGATCCGGCGACGGGGATGGCTCCGTCGCTCTTTGAGTCTCGGCACCCTCCTGCCACGAACCCGGCGTCCGTCTCTCCTCTGTCCCTCCGATTACGAAGCAAGAGCATCGCCGAAGGCTAGACCTTGCGGCACCCTCCTAGGCGACGCCAACGGCGGCAACCGCGACAGCGCAAACAAACCCCCTTGCACATTCAACGAACGCGTAACACACAACTCAAACTCCTCGAGAAACTATCCCCCTCCATCCCATCCTCCTCCTCACTATCGCCAAACCATTTCATATACGTATAATGTGATATTATGTAGTGCGATATGCGGATCGGGAATCCCCGATGCAGAGTCCAATTTCTTAATCCTATCTACGAAAAGTTGAAACTAGGTAGGTATGTACTACCTACACGATTCCTATTTTATTTCATGGTCGCTTGCATGGAAAAACTAACGAATAACTGCATAGTTTGCTTTATTTTTTGACAATTTTTCAATGGTTTTGTTCGTTATTCATTCGTTCCACAATGTTTCTATTTTCCTACCCCCCTCCGTTATACCGACGTATAGGTGCCCACGTTTACCTGCGCGCTACAGGATCGTTTCTTTTTCGATCGTTTCAACCTGGAAGGCAGCCAATTTGTTGACAAGTACTCGTATACCTATACCTACATACCGACACATATTCCGAGAATTTTTCAATCCTCGTCGCCAAACTAAATGGCCCGTGGTCTCTTGTTTTATTATAGTTTCGTTAAAATAGTTCGCCAATTTTTGTTTGCTTCCTTCTTATTGTTCGATGTTGAGCACCTGCAGAAAACTATAATCAACTATTGCTCTCTGTCCCCGGACGTAAAAATACGATTTTACTTCGAGTCGCGCGTGTAAATCACGATACGTTTTCGGTATTCGTATTTTTTAATAGAGACACGGTGAAATCGCGGACAACTGCGGAGAAGAGGATGAACTCCCTTACCGATGAAAATTGTATACCTACCCATCCCGATTTATATCTGCGGCCAATATTTCTTTTCAGCTTTTCAGTTCATCCCGCCCCGCTCGTAGCTGTACACATATTACGCTTGTTCATTATATCTATATCCTTCGTAATGGAAAAAATGGAAGAAAAATAATGAAAACACAGAATTAACTCGGAAGACACGAGTCTTTCGCTAGACTACTATACTTCTGCTACAACACAATACATATTTACGAAGCACGAAGATTTATTTCTTCGTCTTCAGCTGGTATCTATGTATTTATACATGTACATACATATACATAGTTTATACATCTGCCGCATACTAGCTCTATAGCAGGAATATAAAATATGCATTATCGCGGTATTAACGCGAAAACGAAGACCGAGCTCCTCAGTCCTCACATATAGCTTGGCATATAAAGATGCGGAAACAAACCGTGAATTGTAGGTAGAGTAATACAATAACTGTGATGCGTGCTTAAGGTATAGATAATGTGATCTTTGAACAGAAATGTACCTACTCATAGATAAGAAAAATTTTCAATAAAAGTGTCGATAATTTCCAGTATATTTGCCTTATAGATGCTTTTTATACACATTGGATGCGGTGTGTTGAAACTCGTGAGAAACAATATGGCGACTGGTACAGTATACTCAACATACTATTTCATACCGTTTGATCGTCTGCAGCAAATGGTTGGAAAATAAATTAGCATACGAATTGAATACGCGATAGCCTCGCAGTATGTACCTATCTATATACGAGCTGATAATTCCCGAAGCTCGTACCGCGGATAGTTGCGATAATGATAATAGTCGCAGACATGTTTATGGCGAGGAAAAGTATACTATTCATTTTCAGTTTCACGATTATACAATCAAGAAAGTTCCAAGACTCTTCTTTACTTGCACGACCTCCGAGCATCGAGTGTTTGCACTTCGAAAGTTGATTAAAATATACATTGCGCTTCTATAGGTACATACATAATACATCATATCATGGATTCAAAGATCGACGATACTGATCATCGTAGTATGTACTAGAATATTATAATAAGTGGCGTACTCCACCTGGATTATTATCGACTCTGGAGCAGAGAATTGCGGTCTCCCCTGATAATAATGATATCATATTATAAGACAAATATACATCCTGTATTAAGCTGTGGACAATATTAACAAGCTAATAAACTGAACTTATAAACGTGGAGATGAGAATGTATCTGTACGATATATTGCGTAAGATATTTAGTCCAGGAAGTAAAGCATAAAAAAGGGGCCTTTTGTGAAACGAGTTCAGAATGAACGGGACCTGTATATTCTAGTATTACAGGTGCCTGGGATGAAGGCCAATGTGTTTCCCACTCGAAATCTGCGACCCCAACGACATGTGCGCGCTACGTTCAAAGTTGGCGAAGTAATTATGTTCTTCGATGATTGCGACAAAACTATTGATCTGAGAGATATGAATTGTAGGTGTCAAAAAGACGAACAATTTGGTCGGTCGGAACGGCGACATTGGTCAATTCGTTCTCTCGCAAAGTGATAAAAACACCGCATGTACATCTTTGAGAGTCTTTGAAAATCAATCTTCAGGTATGCTGAAAACGTGTGCGAAAGTTGGGCTCGAACAATGAATACTTTTTATGAAAAGCTATTTGTTACTAAAAAAAACCGACTTTTTTCGAACGGAATTGGTCGCAGAGCAACCAACCTTGCAAACGTTTGATCCCGTAGAGTCCCACTATCGTGTACACCTTGAGGCGAGAATCGGTTTTTTATACAATTGAGTGGGTGAAAAATGGCTCCAGAAAGGGGGTACGTTTTTCACTCGTTCAACAAATGGAATGACTCCGTGAATTTTCATGTTACAAAACCGGGACTGCAGGAGTCATTGATGAGCTATGATTTTTAGAGGGATATCCAGAAAGAAAATTTGTTCCAAGTCAATTGAGAGGGAAGGAAATTTAGTTTTTAGACAATTATTGCAGCCACCCTTTTCAACATAGAGAGCTCAAATTTGGGCACGGTGGAGATGAAGACTTGCACTGATCGCGATAAGATTTTCAAAGAGGTAGTTATGAACTGACTGTTCATTAGTGCGTTCATAATTGCGGTCGATTCACGGACAAGATGTCACTCGGAACACGAAGTAGCCCAATTAGTGCAGAAACATGCATATATAGGTCCGCGTTCATTCTGAACTCGTGTCACGGAGCCACAGTGCTTTACTTCTTGGACTAATAAGGTATTAAGTTGGTATGAAGTTGAAAAACAAGTAATAAATATTAATTCGCGCAGAAGATAAGATTAAAGACAACGACAACGACAACTCGCGTCGTGATATTACACTATCATTATTATATGATACAGATACTCGATCATTCATGTAATACACACGTACGAGCGGAGAAATATTACATCAATAATAAAACGCGAAGGCAAAATTCGAGTTGAAAAATTATCCACCCAAGCCAATCGACTCAACCATCCATACTGCCATGTATACATTTATAATGGCCTTTGTGACACGGAGCCTAATCGCCAGGCCTTATAGCAAGACGGACTCTAGCACCGCTCGCTACTCCAGTGTCCGTACAGTAACAGAGTGAAACCTTTCTTCTTTACGCGCGGCATAGTATAGCGGCCGCAGGTTGTACGAATACGGATACGAATACGAATACCACTGGTTGGTACTACCTGCACACGAGTCTCTCTCTTTGCTACCTGGTGGTAAGAGGATAAAACAACCTCCGCGCGGTGATCCTCCTAGTTCGCTCTTTCTCGCGTTCTCTTCTTCCTCTTCCTCTTCCTCTTCCTCTTCCTCTTCCTCTTCCTCTTCTTCTTCTTCTTTCTCTCCTTCTCCTTCTTCTTCTCCTCTTCGTTCCTTCGTCCCCGTTTTTTCGCTCTCTCGCGCACACGCGCGCGACGCGACGTGGCTACACCGCCTACTACATTATACTCTGAATAATTTAGTTTGCTTCATTTCGTTTTCGTTAATTCCACGGAATAATAAAAATGAGTGCAACTTCGAATAACACGGATACAACGACCAGAGACCGTACCTACCTCGGTCTAGACCTCAGCACGCAGCAGGTAAAAAATTCAAACAAAAAAAAAAAAAACAAAAGAAAATGACCTTTGTTATAGGTATCCTCTGTTCAAGTATAATCAAATATTGACATCACAGGTATTATCATCATTATTATCAATATTATCATCATCATAGGTATAATATAGTCATTTTTGCCATCTTTCAAACGGTTATTTACAAATCTATATACCTTATACCCGTCCACCGCATACTCTCATGTAGGTAGGAATCATTTTTCAACATTGAAGGAAGTTTTTAGTACGCATAACAAGTATGCATCTGAACACGTAACGTGCCTATATACTGTACTGTACTGTACTGAACTATACTATAGTATAATCATATTACACTACCTATTCTTATCTGTGTATATAATTCACGGTATTAATTCATCGCTGCTTGTGTGCGAACTTCGGATAAAATTTATCAATCATACTGCGCATGTGCAGGCCTCGTTCTATAGCTATATACCATAGTTGTATACATAGGTATAGTTAGGTACGTATGTACGCCGGTCGCGTTACCTGAGAGAACATTGTTTGATCGTTACATACGTATATTGGAGAAAGAAAGGCTTTGCATATACCTTCGTCTCATTAATTTGTAATTCATTTTTGTTATATGGGTTCAATATACCTGCAACGAATCGTAAGGCGTTTGCGTATTTCACATAGAACATTATCATACCTGTAGCACTAATTGTAAGCTGCAGGTATTATACCCGATTGCCAAATCGAATACTGTATAGGCATGTACAATGTTTCAAGATAATTTAATAGGAGTCAAGTTTTCCTCTGGTTGGAAGTAAGCCAGGAAAATATAAATGATGAATGAAATCACTCTACCTAATCCCGATCTCACTCTCTCTCTCTCTCTCTCACTCTCGAGCTTATTCGAATACGAATTGTATATACATACAAACATATGTCGGATATATCTTGTTGACGTCCTTGCGTTGATCGCGGTGTATACAGTGTTCTATAGTTTCATATCCTATCTAGTTACGTCAGGTAGAGGTAAGAACAGGTGATCGAATGAATCCACGGCGCGCAGGCGCGGACGGGAAACCGGGAATTGAAGAGAAATAATGAAAATTAATGATCAAACGGAAGTAAATCTGAAGAAAACCTCCTGCAATTTATTTGAACTTTATATGACTTCTTTCTGTCTGTTACTTCATCTTTTTCTCTTTTTCTTTTTTTTTAGTAGCTTGATACCTACTGACGCAATTTTAACTTTTAGATTTTTCGACTCTCACATATTATAGCCTACGGTGACGAATTCGTTAGATATAGTGTATGTATATATATGTGTGTGTGTGTGTGTGTGTGTGCGCGCGCGCGTGTGTGCGTATGTATTAACTAATATACTAAACGACCAGCGATGAGATCATCGCCGCGAAAACTGAACAAGACAAAAAGAACAAGGAAAGGAAAAACAAAGTTGTGGAATTTTCAAAACTAGTTTCTGTATAGGCATAACGCAGTTTGTATTATTATACATACACATTAGTGTGTAGTTCAGATTCGATGTTTAATAAAATAAACAAAACTCAGAACCGAACAAGAGAGATGAAGAATAAAGAAGGAATAAGAATTTAACAAAAAGTACGAAATTATCAAAGAATTCATTTTCCAGTCATATTTTGTATTTGTTTAGTTGAAAGCTGTTGTAGTAGACGAGGATTTGAAGGTTCTTCATGAGACGAGTGTCCAATTCGATAATGATTTACCAGAATTCAGGTATCGAATATTAATTCTACTCGTAAAAATATTTCAGTAGTACCTACCTTGTACTTATATCCTATAATCGAAAATAGCTTTGAACGATTGATCATCATCTATCTAAATGCCTATAGCAGGTATACTGCAAGTTATGATTTTATTCATGAAATTTTTCAGAACTTACGGAGGAGTTATTCAGAATAAAGAAGAGCCGCTGCTGAGGGTGGCACCGACCCTAATGTGGGTCAAAGCGTTAGACATGATTCTCGACAAACTTCGTGTTTGTGGCGTAGATTTTGCGAAAGTAGCTGCAATTTCGGGTAGCGCACAGGTAAACCTCCCCCTCGTGTGTTAATTTAGTCTCCTTCCTTTTTTCTTTGTCAATCTTCGGAGAGCAAAAGCGAGAAAAAAAAGTATAAAGAGAATGTGAGAGAAAAGTTGGTTTGTCTAACGATCATAATCTTAAAACTGAATAAATAATTCGAATAAAAGACTAAAATAAAATACAGCAACACGGAACTGTTTATTGGGGAAGAGGAAGCGGAAAACAATTGAAAAATTTAGATCCTGACAAATTTTTACACGAACAATTGGCAACCTTTTTTTCAATCGGATCATCGCCCGTTTGGATGGATTCCAGTACTGCGGAGCAGTGTAGAATCCTTGAGGAGGCAGTCGGCGGTCCGGAAGTAAGTATATGCAACGAGTATCAAAATTTTCCGACGAGGAAAGCCTTTGTTTTCAATGATCCCGGGAATTCGGCCTTCGCGGGACAATGTCAGTGAAAATCGCTCCAAGAGTCACATACCTAATATGAAGATATTCATTGAGAATTGAAGCAATTCATACGATCACTGGAATTTCCAAATGCAGAATCGCCTGAATTATATAGAGTGATAAAACCGTGAATGAAATAATTGTTATTAAACTTTTCCAGAAACTAGCAGAAATAACAGGATCCAGAGCATACGAGAGATTCTCTGGTCCCCAAATAGCTAAAATAGCTCGCTACAAACCAGATGCTTACGCCAGCACCGAGGTACTACACTAGCATAGGTGCAGTGACCTAATTAATACAATTATCAAACTTACCAGTATTACCTGTAACTGTATCTTCATATAATCCATTTCTCATTTCGTTTTTACCTTTCGTTTGTACAAATTTTGACTCCGATTCACGATCATTCATTTGATATTCAATTTATTTTTCTCTTTTCTTTTTCAATCTCAGAGAATATCTCTGATCAGTAGTTTCGCCGCATCTTTATTTCTCGGTGATTTCGCGGCCGTCGATTTATCCGATGCTTCAGGAACGAATCTCCTTGATATTCGATCGAAGGATTGGTCCGATCAATTACTCGAGGTGGGTATCGTGTATATATTATTCAAATCAACAATCTACTTATAATTATTCTGAGATTCGTACGAGGAAACTTGTGCCTAGAACTTGTGGCAACATATTTTATCAATTTTTTCACCACAATTCAGGTAAAAAACGTTTATTTTTTCTAAACTTCTAACGGATTGCGAAACAAATTGTATCTATTTTTTTTCTCTCTCTTTTGGAGATTGCTATACTTTGCTCCGTGAGGCGCGCGTTTCCGTAATTTTCGTCACCTGGCCATTGTCTTTTCCTCACTCCGCGTCCTTTTTTCTTTTCTTTATTATCGTGGAACCTGTTTATTCTTATTTTCAAATTTATTTCGTAACAAACGTCCTTTCGTAGGTTTGCGCTCCGGGGCTTAAAAGCAGACTGGGTACTCCTGTTTCTTCGTACACCAATTTAGGGCCGGTGTCTAAATATTTTGTTGAAAGATTTGGATTCGATGATAAATGTAGAGTAATTACTTTTACGGGTGATAATCCTGGCTCTCTCATTGGTGAGTAAAATTCTGAATTTGATTGAATATATTATTTCCTCCGTGGTCAATTTCAGTGGCCACGTTGGTAGAAATCTTCAAAATCCACACATGTGATCATGTATGTACTTTGAATATCCGCGCAGGAATGAGACTGAAAGAAGGAGACATTGCCTGCAGCTTGGGAACAAGCGACACGCTTTTTTTATGGCTTGAGAATATGAAAACCGTAACGGACGGACACGTTCTCTGCAATCCACTCGACGACAAAGCCTACATGGCTTTGCTTTGGTAGGAATTGGATGACAAAACAGAAAAATCCTCCGAGAATTTGAGAAAAAAAAAAACCAAAAGCGAAATAAATTTTGTAAAACGTTGTAATTTTTCAGTTTCAAAAATGGATCGCTAACGCGAGAAAGAATTCGAGATAGCGCGGCTGGAGGATCGTGGCAAATTTTCAACGAACTTCTTGAAAGTACACCTAGAGGAAATTTTGGAAATATTGGACTTTATTACGACGCCCAAGAAATACTTCCGTTCCTAAACGGCGATTATAGATTCAATAAAGCCAACGATCAAATAACTCGATACAGTTCTAAAGAAGTTGAAGTACGAGCTGTTATCGAGGGACAATTCATTGCTCGCAGAGCTTATGCCGAAGACTTTGGATTCACAATCGGTGCAAATTTTTCTGTTTCAGCTATTGAACTTTTTCTCTGTCCCTTTTTGTTTTTACGATTTTCATTCTATTTTCTACGTTTTTTGTCCATAATTTTCAATTTCTTTATCTTTCGTAGACGCTGATACTCGAATAATAGCAACCGGTGGAGCATCGAATAATAAAGCGATTCTTCAAGTTCTTGCAGATGTTTTCAACTCCCCAGTTTACTCCTCGGTAAGTTATCAAATTGAAAAGAAGGAGATAACTTATTGAGAACATTTCTTACTTCAATTGTTAATTTCTTTTCTTTGTTTTTGTCTTTTACTTTAGGAATTAGCCAACTCCGCAATGTTGGGCGGAGCGTATCAAGCTAAGCACGGGTTACTTTATGGAAAAAAGAGTTTTCAAGAAATAACTAATTCTGTACCAGAGCCAACTATTTTATGTCAGCCTTACAAAGACGCGGAATCAGTAAGCGAAAAATTGAACATTGAACATAATTTTTTAATTTTAACAAATTTAATGATGCAATTTCATTTTATTCATCTATTATTTTCTACCTATTTTTCAGATTTATAGACCAATGATTCTAAGGTACAGGAAAATCGTCGAAGGGCTATTGAAAAAGGAGTAGAAAAAAAAATAAATGCAAAAACAAGATCAAGAAAATTAGCTTACAAATTTTAACGCTGTTTGCCAATTTCAAACATTCCGCACCTCTAGAAGTGATAATTGATTAGGGTATAGCTATAGGTATATTTCTTCCTCCAGATATATTTACTTCAGCAAATAGTAGATAACTATTGATAAAATGCTTTGAATCAATCGATAATCATCAAAAAGTAATAGGCGAGAAAAAAAAAAGAATAGTTTGCCAAATTTAATTACGTATGACTGAATTTTAGTTAACGGTTTGGATAATTAAAACTATGGTGTATCTTCGTGATAATAATAATAGTAATAAAATCATGAGATATTCGCTCTCGGAGCTGAGTTCAATTAACGCGCTGAAGTAAAGACGAATTTCCTTTTTCTATTTTGTAAGGAGATTTATAAATTAACGTGACCGAATCTTACTTATTGTTAAATAGGTGAATGCGTATCCCATTTCAAGCTTAATAGGTGATAGAAAATTATTAGAGAGGAGAAAATGACTAAATGAATAAATAAGAAAGTAAACAAAACAAAATAAACAAAAAATTTCATATTATTAATGTTAAAAATTAATTACCTGAAATTATGTAATTGGACAAATTAATAAAGTTTTATTAGAGTTACAAATTGAAAGTTAGTAACTCATAATAATGAAAAATGTGTATTTGAAATTTTATTTTACCATACTTTACGTTGGCGAGTGGTTAGAACTCTTTTTGCAATAAATTTTTGTTATTAGAATTCCTCTAAATAGGTATATAGGTACTTCGATTGATTGGTTAAAAAGAAAATGTTACGGGTTCAACTCGTTGAGATTTAAATTACCACAAGTTACGATAAGAAAAAGAAAAATTAACATAATAAAAAAGACGAATAAATCAATTTACAGTACTGTCTGTTTACTCGGTTATTCATTATTATCATTATCATTATTGGTACTTTGCATGAACATCGGTTACATCCCCCCAAGTCATATTTATTCATCCACTGATAATCAAGGTATATATAGATATACTGTAATATTTCTCAAGGGAAAAATAAGTGGAGATACTTATTTTTCATTGATAGTTTTAGGCAATTGTATTATTGTGTTACCTGATAAACGTAAATTACTTCTTTCTTCCACCACGTTCTTTGGGTAAAAGATTGATAACGTTACCTGTAGCTAAATTGTAATAACCGAGCGTATTGCTGTCCTTGAAAAACATTCCCTGAAAAAGAAAAACAGAAAAAAAATTCAAATTAAACATATTCTTTTACTTTTAGTGGTTGAGGTTAATTTTTCCAAACGATGATAATCTATATTTGATTGTAATTTGCTTAACTATACAGAAATAAATCATAAATATCGACGAATCGATTGAAAGCTTGTGATATTTGAGTACCGTACCTCATATTGAAGTTTTTGTTTCCCAGGAGGCATTCCGGTCTGTTCATGAATTCTTGCTTTCATTGTAGCGATCGTATCACTGGGTTGCAGCGTTATGTTCAACGTTTGACCATTCAGTTTCCACTCAGTCTTCTCAGCCATCATTGGCACAGCGATGTTCACTTGTACTGGACCCTGGGAATTAATTAGTTCATTTATTAGAATTCTACGTTGTTGACATGACAGGAAAAAAAAGATGAATATAAATTCAAACAACACTTGCTTTGTTTCTAGCCAGGAATTGCTGCTCCGGTATCAGAGAATCTTCGGTTCTCAATTTTTTTGCTTGCGGCTCTTCTTCCATTGGCTCTCCTGAGTGCTTTATACCAATCTAAATGAATTTTTTTGTTTTTTAATAAAAGAGAAAGTAAATATTAATGAATTGTATTGAAAATTGTTATTATTCACGAGAAAGTTCCAACTTTAGATCTTTGGGGCCTAGATCATGTATCCCAATTTAAGAAGGAGCATTCATATTGTTCATTTGACAATAACATAACAAATTATCACAAACTATTAAAATCTTACTCCGCTTGGTAGGGGTGGCTGCATTGGTGGCGGAGTTGGCATGAACGGCGACATAGCTGGAGCTTCAAAATAAAAGAAACATTATTACATTTGATTCGAAAATTAACAAAATCAACTATAGAAGAGCACAAAATGGAAGGCAAAGTTCTGTTCCATCGACAAAATCAGAAAGAGGAAACCAAGAAACCATATTGCCAATACATTGATTATAAAACAACGTTTTAAAACTCACTCATTAGGGGCGGCGGTCGGATAGGAGGCATAGGCGCCATCATCATCATCGGAGGTTGAGGCATAATGGGCTGCGGAATCCCCATTGTTGGCATTCCCATGGCAGGGGGTGGTGGTTGGGCCGGAACAGGAACAGGCTTAGGTACCGGAGGTTTTGGCAGAGCCTTGAGAGTGGCTTGCGGTTTAGAAGCGGCGGCAGCCATGTGGGAAAGTTCTGCACCACGATTTGCAGGTTTAGGACCAATCTTTTCTTTTTCCTCGTCAGGTAAGAGACCTTTAACTTTATGAATCTGATGGATTTGTTCTTCAAGTGTTATATTTGCCCTTGCTGCTCGAGTAGCAGCTTCAACGCTCGAAGTGTGACCGTCCCAAGTGACTTTATCATCCTTCTTCTTATCCTCTTCGCCAATTTTCTTTCCAATAGCTGTTTCTTCATCTCCAACACCGAAAATATCTGTACGACGTTCAGCCAGCTGCTTCAAACTAGCCTCTATCGCTGTGCCAGGTGCGAAAACTGTCTCCTGCGCTAGTTTGTCCAAATGTTTATCACGCTGTTCTACCCAGCGAGGATCTAGTAGTCCAATTCTCATGTGTTCCTGTACTTTACTAGCTGGAATTCTCTCCCCTGTTATTGGAGATATCAAATATTCGTCTGGAGGAGCAGGTCGAGTGCTCTTCATCGAAGCTGCAATAGATTTGATATTTTCAACATTTAATAAGTGAAGAAATTCGTTAAGATGAACAGACTTGAAGCACTGAATGATAAATGAACTAGATTTAACACATTTTTAGCTAAAAATTACCATGTTGTTTTGGATCGTATCCCTTCTTGACAACAACGTTACCAGGCGTCGGCGGTAACGGCGGTGGTTGCATAGTATCGCGATGTCTGAAGTCTTTTCCTCCTCGGTGAGAATCTCCGGGAGGAGAAACGTCATCCTCGTCGCTGGAATCTTCCTCCATATCTTGGACCTAGAGAAAAAAAGATTTTGATGAATTAGATTGAAATGAATGAGAATGAAATAAACAGAACCCATAGTAAAAACCTAGAATAGAATAGAATTTTTTTGGTTATTGTCTGTATCTTATACCTGGTTGTTATCCTTAGCTCGATCTTTTTCGCCGTCACGAGAGTGTAAATCGTCATCACCGTCGCTTTCAATTTGCATTTCAACATCTTCGCCTTCTTCAATGCGTTCCTAAAATTGAAGATTGTTTATACGTTCATTCTCTCTGGAATGTAAAAGTTTTTTAAGAACTTTTTTAGCTTGGCGCTGATCCTTACCTGCATTAAGACTCTAGCTCCGACTTCATCCGGGGTTGTAGGAGCTGGAAAATTTCCAACTTCAAATTGCTGGTAATCTACTGTTTCTACGACGACGAAATCGTGCCAATCAATCTGAGCGTAGGCTACTCTTTCACGCTCCAATTCTTCCTCCTCTTTGCGTCTCTGTGCTTCCTGATATTTGAGCCATTCAGCCCGATACTTGACTTGTTCCAATATCTTATCCATGTTAGAAGCCTCATCTTGAAGACGAGGAAGTAAATCTTTGGGAGGGATAAGCACCTGCAAATTGTTGAAAAGAATATTGAAGATTATATTAAAATTTATTCATTTCACAGAAATTTTGTATCTTTGTTGTTTTATTTTCTACAATCGACATACCTTCCTATATTTGACATACCTTTGTGTATTGTTCGAGCAGCTTGGTAAAATATTGAAACAAAGAATGCTGAGGACGCAAAAAGTCAAACTGGAAATTTCTTTGCTCACGATTCATAAGATTTGTTAAGAATTGACGACCATTACGAGCAACGAACTGCGCTGTGAGTTTGACAATGTCTCTGAAAACGGAAATCACATAGAATATATAAATAGCCGAAAAACACGAGTAGAAAAATTCATTGGTGAACCAAAAAATCGAATTTGCTTACAAATCAAGAGCAGAAATTGACGGAGGATCTGCAATGAATTCAAAGTCGACCGGAGGATCTTTAGGAACGAAGGGCTGTTCAACTTGCTTAAGAATTTCTTGTTGCTTTTGGTGAGCCGTGAGAGTTACGCCTTTTCCTGGGCCCAAACCAACGACTGGTTCATGCGCCTTTCCTTCTTTAAATTCTTTTACTTTATGCTGATAATAAGCGTGATACGGATCTCCAAAGTTCAAGAAATTAAATTTTGGATTTCCAAGCTCATTTTGACGAATTCGAGACTCAAATTCTGGTCCATTCCGAGCAACAAAACTAGCCGTTTTGTCAACGATATCTGTTCATTTGGGTATTGAGGAAAAAATTAATTTTCTAAAAATAGAAAGAGAGTTCATTCACTTCATTAATTTGAGGTTCAGGTTTATAGAGTCAACATAATATTATGACAAGAAATAATATAAGCAGTTTTGCCACCTAAACGTTTTCACGAAAAATGACATTTTGGCCGATGTTTCTCGATGAAAACAAATTCGCATTTATGATCGTCGAGGTTCCGAAACTCACAAATCTTACATTTTTCAGGAAAACGTTTGACTGGCGTAACAGTTAATGTTCTTTTCATTATAATCTTGAGCTTTGTGAAAGATGCGGGACTTCATTGAAATGGTTAACCTAAAAACTTGAAATTGTTCGTAAGACAAACGAGAGAAAGGGGTAAGGCAGAGAAAAGATTATTAAATCGGTGATGAAAAGGACGTGCTTGATTCGGTGGGGTGAATATATTAACAGTTAATTAGTAATAGAAAGTGTATTTGTGTAAAGGATACTCCTAACCTCCGGAGGCGGGTATATGATGCCGACAATCGGTTGAGAGGACGGTGCAGCATCCTCAACCTCAGGTGGTTGTGGAGTAGCTACTTCTTGAGCCGGCATTGTGTTAGATTCTGAATTGAAGCACTTTTGAGGTTTATAGAAGAACCATTATTGTTAAAATAGTGAATGAATATACGGAGAAAACTCGAATACACGACAAAACGATTTTGTCCCGTTGGTTGCTGCGGCCTGTGAATCTACCTGCGATGCCGTAGAACCATGAAATAGCTACGATAAGAAAGAAGGCTTCCGTGGGTTCCATAAGCCTTTAGGTGCATGGTGGCGTTGACTGAAGCTTCCGTCAACGCTCGCTGAACGAAGGTGGGTTCCGTTTCGTGTTTGGGGGCCATTTTGTTCCACGATCGGTGCTACTTGTTAATGGGAGTCGTAAAATATGTCGGGTTTCCAGTCTATAACGTAGACTATGGTTCCTTTTAATCAGTGATCGACGGTCCTGCGGCCGCCTAACCTCAACATGACTTACTAGGTTGACAAAATATAAGTTATAAATCTGTGAGGGAGTCATTACGTTATTGACTTGTGATTATAGTGTAAGTGTTTGATAATAGCGAATTCTATAACATCTGTTAAACGTCTCGCCACGTGCCAGTCAGAAAATAAGAATAATGGATTGCAAATGCACCTCTGCCACTACATCTCTTGATTATCAAGTCTCAATATATTCTGTCTCTCGCTCTCTCTTTCTATCGTTCTCACCGACTATCTTTCCTACATAGGTTACATAAATATACAAATATACACTTATTCTTCATTCGAAAATATTTCCGCATTTTTCTATTACAGATTAATGGCAATGTTACAATTTGGTGGTGCCATGTGTAATGCAGTAGCTAGATTCGCTCCCCGTACTATTTGGAGAATTAATTCGCAGCAATTGTTAGCACTGAGTAGTTCTGCCGCTGCTAATCCTGATGTTGTTCCAATTACAGACAAGGTTTATCATTCGTTTACCGATGGAAAAATAAATTCAAATACTTCCGTAGCACATTTTTCACTGTTTCTAATGAAAAAAAACCTCATTTCTCATATCAGTCTAAGGATGTTCTGCCGCAACAGAAAACCAGCAGTACGAAAGAGAATCGGAAAAAAGTTGCGGTGAAAAATCACTTGGTAGAAGCAGCGTTTGCATCGATATTGGATAAAAACGGATCACAGAGTCAACCGTCACCGCCACTGGACGAGCAAACGTCGAATATGTCAGTAGCTAACGAAATCTTTGCAGCAACGTCCGTGGAAAATCTATTAGCGATAGCAGCCAGCCGTGAAATATCAAAGAATAACGCATTGAACATAATGTCCATGCTCGCCTATTGGTCAAATAAGAAAAGGACGAATTTTTCCAAATTTGATAAAGATCCACGGTTTTTGAAACTCTGTGAACGATTGTCAAGTAGAAAAACTGGTGGCCTCGAAAAATATAGGGATCATCATCACGGAGATTTAGCTACAATACTAGGACTCACCGGTGACGACGAAGCCGCCAAACTCATTTCTACCTTATCTCTCGCTGAAATGATTAGGGTTCGCAGTTTGTTTTATTGTAATATGATTCTCTTTAAGTTTTTCTTTTCTGTTTTTCTAATTCCATTTCATATGTATCCTCAGGTAATTTGTACCCTCGCTCGTAAACAGAAACGATCTCTTACTATACTGAGGTCTTTATCTTTCAATATCAGTCGCCATATGGAAAAATTAAATATCAAACAATCTACAGATCTGTTGTACTCAATGGCCGTCCTCAACTTTCCAGATGAGGTAATAGAACACAAAGATTCAATATTTTACCTACAAAATAAGATTATTCAGCCTTTGTGCAGCACTCTTCTTTCACAAAGTAGTCCGAAAATGAATTCAGATAATTATTCTTGTAGTTTTCATCAATCATTGTCCAAATTCTAGCTGAAGGACGAAAAATTTTGCTGAATTGAAGTTATTATGTGATTAATTTTTCACCTGAATATGTTGAAATGATTTACACTTTCAGGTGCTACTTGAAAGAGCTAGCGCAGATCTTCTCAAATGTATCCCTCAGAATAAGGGAACAGCCGTAGTCGGCTCTGTTTTAAATTCGCTAGGTTTCCTGCGGTATAAGAACACCGAGCTCTTGGATTCCTTATGTGAATGGATGATAGCAGAGCAGCGTGCTCTTAGGCCTCAATATATTACGTCTCTCTTGTTAACTTTAGCCACTGTAGGTTATACTCCAGCTAACACACCAGCTTTGCACGAGGTATGAATAAATTCTTGTTATTATATCGCTGAAATACTGCAAGTCAATTATCTGTCCGCTATGTCAAGGTCGATGAATCCTATCTTGCAGGCAATTATAAAACCATTGAAAGAGGCTGACTTACCAGCTTCCGAAGCATGGCTGGATACTGTCTGGGCTACCGTTGTTTTGGGCCTTGCAGATCCTGCCCAAATTTCTTCCGTTCTCGACTCGGTCTTTATCCAAAAACTCACAGGTATTTATTATGATGAAACTTTTTTCAAATCCTGGTGATACGGAATTGATCTTCAGAAGCAGATAACAAAAATCCATTACTAATTCACAGATTTAAAATATCTAACGGTACCTCGGCAGATAAAACTGTTGAATATCAATGCTGCGGCAAAACTATTAATCCCAAATTACAAAGGTGAGTTTTTTAGTCTGATCTTTCTTCTCAATAATAAGTATGAAACAATAATGAGAGGAATGGAACCCTTTATCAATCGGTGGATATTGTTACTGTTATTTTATCGACGACTTATTCCCTTCCTAGGACCCTTCGTTACACAAGATGTAGTCCCCGATATTGGAAAATCGAAAGAAAAACAGATCTTTGCATGTTCTGTAATTGACACGCTATCGAATCTATTTCCATCGGTATCTTGTTTAAGAACAAATATCAACACCGGAATGGGTTTCACTCTGGGTTAGTGGAATCTTGAAATTATAAATATTTAATTAGTAAATATGAACGATGTGTACAATTTTTTCTTCCAATTATTTCTTCAAGATGCCGAATGTTATGTGGATGACAAATGCAATCCATTGCAGATTGATCAGGTCGATGGAAAACATAAAACCGTGACAAGGTAACCAGGAAGTTTGTTGGAAATCACATAAATGACTTGTTTACTGTTTAAACTTCTTTTTTGTTTCATATTATTGTGGTTTTTTCGCTTTTCTGTTTTTCTAGAATTGGCATCATCGCTCTTGACTACAGTGATATTTGCCGAGGTAAAGAAGAGCCCCTAGGTAAATATTCGTTGATGATGAAATTATTAGAAGCTGAAGGTTACAAAATAGTGATTGTACCTTACACAGAGTACGATGTGAAAGACAAGCTGGTTACCCGGGTAAAGTATATAGAACAAAAAATAAAATCTATAATAAATATGTCTCATTCTACACAGAGTAGTATCTAGTCACAATTCATAACAGTGTTATAATTCACGATTATTTGAAAAGGAAATCCCAACTATTGAGAATTTGTTAAAATTAAACGAAAGAATGTATAAAATTTCATTGCCGTTGTGAAACAAAAGAGAGAAAATGAGAGAGAGAGAGCAACGAATTTGTTTTTTCATCTTTCCACGTTTTAGAACGTCGATAAATTCACTGCCAAAATGGCATTTTATCATTTCTTTGTGTCAAAAAATTCAAAATATTGAAAAGTATTAATTCGATTCGAACGATGTAGTAAATTTCTATGTATACGTAACACCGATAGTTTGCATATCAGTGATACGTATGAATATAGAAACATTACTAACAACTGAGAGAATGACAATACTTCAGAAAACACATGTAAATTACCGAAATACCTGATTCTGTATGAAATTGTTGAATTCAAGAAATGAAAGAACGAAAATGAACCGAAATGAGTTGAAAGAAGAAGAACAATTGATGAAACATAAAATTTGTACAATTCATCGAGATGTAGTAGAAATAAAAAAAAGTTCACACAAAGTATGTATATACCTATATTATGTGCGTGTAATATATTATTATTTCATTCTTCCCAATATATTATAGATGTATATAGCTTTTGAATATCATTATTCAATGTTATAAACAAGATTATTCTGTAAAAGCAAAGAACCTTAGTTATATCGTTTTTATTCTCAAATCCGTACCACTGGTTTAAAAGATTTGCGCCAAAAGCTAAGAATCGACATTTTTCAGTGACCAGTGAACTAGCGACGCCAAGCTTTCGAATACCTAACTGAAAATATTATTGTTGATATCCGACACCGAAGTGAAGAAAATTCGATGTTTTATTTGTATTACTTAATTACGGGACAAATAGCGTAGCATAAAATAGTAAAAGTTAGATTCCTTCGAACCGTTCAAATGTTTTCTCTAAGACGTTGGCCTATGTCATTGAGTCGAGAAGTTAAGAATCACGCGAAAAGAAATCTAACCTCAAAACCACTCGCAGCAGAAACGACAGAGGAACAAAACGAAACTGTTAGAGGCGAGTATTCTTCAAAATTAAAATCCTTCCAGGTAGAATTGAGAATTTGATTCGTCTTCTATTCTTTGTTTCCTCTCGCTTTATTCATTAATTATGAAAGAAGAAAAAATCAATTTCAATCGATCTTCATTACAGAGAAAGAAAGCATACTAGTAGAACAGTACGGAGAACTGAGAAAGATCGGTATAAACTGTCCCGAAAAAAAGAATTCTCTCGATCGAATAAATGCTCAAAATCTCTACGATGCTATAGAGGAATTTGAACAAGATGACAAATCTCTTGTCGCTATTCTCCACGGAATCGGGGGCAATTTTTGCGCCGGTTACGATCTCAAAGAAATCTCTAATTACGACGGCGAATCGGAAGACAGCATGCCTCAGTTTGGACCATTGGTAGTTCTTGTTTTTTTCATTCTTTAATTAATGTTTTTACTTATTTGGGGTAAAAAATTGTTTCATCAGATTGATTTCCTCTTCTTACCGTTTTCAATTCCGAAGAACTTTACAATCTGATTTGCCGTAGGAATAAATTTAATCAAAACAGATCCATCGCTACGTTATTTGTGTGAATTGAAATTCTTATTCTGTTTATTTTTCCAAGGCGAATAAAACTAGCTTGCCAAAGAAACCGATAATAGCAGCTCTGAGCGGCTACACAGTCGGCGCAGGTCTCGAATTGGCACTTATGTGCGATATAAGAGTAATGGAAGAATCTGCAGTAATTGGATTATTCAATCGAAGATTTGGGGTGCCCATGCTCGGCGGTGGCACCGTAAGATTACCGGCAATGATCGGTTACTCCAGAGCAATGGATTTAATTCTTACCGGAAGAGGAATCACCGCTCAGGAAGCATTCTCTTGGGGTCTTGCTAACAGGCTAGTCCCATGCGGCACAGGTGAGAAGGTGAAAATGGGAGAAACAAAGAAAAAAGAAACGAAAAGAGGAAATGTGAAACAATCAGCATTTTACTTACAGCCCTTGGACAGGCGGTGAATTTGGCGCAATGCCTGTTGAAGTTCCCGCAAAGATCTATGCTCGCGGATCGAGCGTCGGCTCACAATGCTTCATTTTCATCCAGGAGCTTGGAAGAGGCGTTGCAATACGAAAAAGATCATTCTTCGCATCTGTTATTAGAGGAAGGTGCGGAGGGTGCTAAAAAATTCGGCAATGGTTTAGGAAGGCACGGTAAATTCTATCATTTGCGTCCCATAGACAGAACCAAGTTCGAGGAGATCAATGAGGAACTTTTATAATTGGTTCAACTGTTTTTCGTTTTTTTTTTTATGTTTTCCCCGCTAATTGTTTTGCTTCTTAGTTTATTCACACATTGTAAGCACTGGAGTATTTGAGTGTTGTTTTAAGTGCAAAGATGGCAGAACTGAAATAAAATCAAATGGTAGTGACGATTTTTATTCAGATTGTCTTTGTTTTTTAAGCTCTATCACTTTTCTGATACCTGTTTTTCATCGAATTTAGTCATGTATATTGAATCTAGAGAATATAATTAATAAGAAATATCTGACGTTTCATTTGTTGATATCATTATTATCAATATCACAGCAGAGGGTCTTGGAGATTTTATTTTCTAACTCATAAGATGGAAATAATTGCGATTCAGTGTAATAAATACGTAAAAATGCTGTTCGCATTAATTTTCATCGACCCTGTATTTCGTTACGAGTATAATAATAACAATAATTCCGGTGTTATCGTCGGGATAGCTAGAAATGAGCGAAATCGACGGTAATTAGTTATGATTGGGAATCCCAATGGATTAGTTGAATATCTTTCTTCGGTATTTTTTTTCGTTATTGTTTCACCTTCTCCAGCGTTTTTCACCACTTTTTTGGCTGTTAATTCCATGCACGGTTCTTTATTAGGATCTTGTTTACGTGTCCTCATCTCCCCTGTCCTTCCTTTGCCCTTGAAGCCGGTTTACCAAGTTTGTTTCGTTTTTCCTGATGATTATTTTTCCCCCCTATCATCTTCTCGAGATTTATTTTACCCGTTAGAGACGTGGATCTGTTTCGCGATGCTCCTGCCCGGGGAGCTTGTATTCTCGACATTATATCAGCGGCTATTTTACTCGATCTGGGTCCGGCAACCATTGGAAGAATTCGATAAATACGGCCTGATTCAGGGTCTCCTTGAAATTCGCAAATTATTGAAACTCCGGTGAAACCATGTATCTGATTTATTTTTCTAAACAAATCTCTGAATAACTGACGGGACGGAGCCACGAAATACTTTGCAGATAGTGAATACGTGAATTACGATTATCTTTCAAAAGCCGATGGTTAGCATGGAGTTTGACAAATATTACATCGGATACAATAAATTATTATTATTATCTGATAAGCGATTTCAACATATACCTCGTGTTATATTATTGTATACTATATCGCATAAAATATACCAACTTTCGATTTTTACGATGAGATAAACTGCACCGGAAGCCAAAATCTCCGTCCCCAAAGTCCAGCCAGGGGAACTACTAACATTTTTCAATTGATTATTAGTTTCGTCGTACAGATCAATTTCTCCTGTAAAGAAGAAGAGGAGGAATAATCATAAGAAGACGAAAAAAATAGTAAAATATCCGTGAGATTCAATTCTTCAACAAACGCACCTTCGAGAGAAGCGATTCTCCTGATATAATCAAGTATGATTCCGATCGGGCAGTCGATATTCACCATCAATTCCTTATTTCCACTTTCATTTACGTTACCAGCTGCTTGCTTCACAGCTGATGTTTCAATGCCAGATTCTTCGCCCTCGACCACATTTCGCTCTATCATTTACCACGAAGATTATTAACATGAATAAATAAATGCTGTGTGAATGTCATAGCTGAGTGATATACCTATAGGCAATGAAAATGAACATCTAGATACAACAGATCATGTCACGAATGAGCAGCAAAGATTTCAATAATATAACGCCGTACCAATGTATTTAACATGGATCACAGTCAACGTCGACATTTTGGTAACCTGTAACCTGTATTCACGATCCACGGGGAACCGGAAATAATCGAAATAACAAAGAAATACACAAAAAATTGCCATTTTATTGGAAGAAAGCAATCGATCTGATCAATCCACTGTATAGTTAGTTCACTATCGGCGGTATAGGTACACGCAGCGTGATTGATTCTGACACACCGCTGCAGTCTTCTGTTATACTTCATTAGCATATCACATTTACGCCGAGCATTTGAAAAACAAGAAAAAAGTAGTCGCAGCCAGAATTAATCACGCCGAGTGTACGTATATCAGTGGATCGATCTAATTTTTGTTGAATCGCCGATCTTCATCAGTGAACGTAAGAATTGATACGCAATTCTATTTTTTTATTTTTCCCAAAAATCGTAGAAGCTGTTGATCATAAATGAATCCCTTGAAGCTGTGATCTTCGTTTTCATTGAATAGTTGAGTGTTGAGTATAAAGTGGTATAAGGTACAAGAATACGAAGCTTTGCATAGATCGTGTGTAAATACGCGCGGAAATAATACGTCTATACTCCACATGCGCATGTATAACATGGATTTATGTATAGGTAGGTATGTATTATGAATATACACAAGATGTAAATTGGATGGAAAACTTGTAGGTATGTATACATGTATGTATGCATATGGGACATTCCATGCCAACTCTATCAAGATCTCGCGGTCATGTCTCAGATCTGCTCCATGATTTATTCTACCTACTTTTTTCAGATTTTTTCAACCCGTCGCGGTCGTATCGGAGTTATGAATTTTTGAAATTAAGAAAAAAAACAAAAACAAAACACCATTTTCTATAATCTGAAAAAATTCTGACAACTCTAATAGGTAAAATATGACAAATTTTTCAAGCCCCATTGGAACATGGAAATTTCATCACAGCAAACGTTAAATCTAAAAAATATAAAACTAACTGAAATGCATTTTGGACATACGAAAGAAGAAGAAAGTATATCCTGAGAATTAACGTACGAAAATATATTACAAATATATATGTTACAATATACAAATATTAAATCATATATTATATGTAAATATAAAGCTATTATTACAAATATGTACGAAATCTCCATGTTCCAACAGCGCTTAAAAATTATCTTATATTTTATTCGATTTTTCAGAATTTATTCGGAATCTAGAAAATGTTTTTTTTTTCATTAATTTCAAAAGTTCATAGCTCCGATACAACGGGATAAAAAAATCCCCCAAAATTAGGTATGTACTTTTCGACAAGTACTTGTGTACAATAAATTTCAGAGCAGATCTGAGACACGACCGCCAGATCCTGATCTAGTTGTCACGGAATGCCCCATATACGAATACGTACATGTACCTACTGTCGGGTCAAGAAGGTTAGTCGGCTCAGTTTGAGTGATCATAACTTTTACAAAAAGATGTCAGAGCATAAACTCGGAAACGGTCGTACAGCGCCGAGTTTTCTGCGTCTAACGATTATTCCAGAATTTCCATTTAAAAATCGTGAAAACCACTATGATCTCCGAAATGTAGAGAAACGTAGTTTTTACGGAGTCCATCGCCGTATGTCAACTTCAACTCGTCACCGTTCTTCTAAAATAAGTCTTTAAAATCTGAAGAAATTCAGAGACAATCCCTGAATATTAACGAACGTGATGGATTTTCGAAATTTCGAAAATTTTCAAAAATCTAGACGCCAGGTGCAAGGAAGGCCATTGATGCGTATTTGGAAACGGCTTGGCACAGGTGAAGCTGAGCTTGCTCAAAATTTTCGTTAAAGTATACACTACGTGACTCCGTAATCAGTTTTCGGCTCGCTATACTGAGCTTACAGTAATAAACGTCGATAATTTCTCAAAATTGCTACGGGCATCGTGTGTTCCACCGGTTAGGTATGTATATACATACTATTCATCCCTGCAATCACGGACAAATTCGTTTTGTTTTTCAATTGTCATTGTCGGCGACTATCGGCAACAATTGCGGCGGCGGAGGCGAAGAGGGAAAAATGGAGTGATAAATAGCGCGGATGGGTCAGACGTTACCCGTATCAATTTTTAGAAATTATCGACGTCTATTACTGCAAGCTCAGTATAGCGAACCAAAAACTGATTACGGAATCACATAGTGTATGCTTTAGCGAAAATTTTTAGCCAGCTTGACCTGACCTGTGCCAAGCCGTTACCAAAATCGCATCATTGGCCTTCCCCGCACCTGGCGTCCAGATCTTTCAACATTTTCGAAATTCAAAAGATCCACCATGTTCGTCAATATTCAGGGAATGTTTTTGAATTTTTTCAGATTTTTACGACTCATTTTAGGCGGACAGTGACTAGTTGAAGTTGACGTACGGGGATGGACTCCGTTAAAGCTAAGTTTTTCAACCCTTCGGAGATCACAGCGGTTTTCACGGTTTTTAAATGGGCATTCCGGAATAATCGTTAGATGCAGAATACTGGGCGCTTTATGACCGTTTCCATGCCGTTTATGCTCTAACATTTTTTTCGTACAAGTTACGATCACTCGAACTGACCCGACTCACCTTCTTGATCCGACGCACGGCAGTATAATACACTGAACTGCATCGATGGGTGATATTGAGAATTCCACAATTTCCTTCTCTTTTCTTATAGTATACGTTATATACCTATACTATGTATTATAGGTACATAGGTATACCTTCGCTACGGAGCACGGTATACCCCGTTGAACAACTGCGCAAATTTAATTGGCGAAAGTAACTACTATACACCCGTACATGTATACCCATATCTAGTGGTGGTGTACGGGCATGTAGTCCGCGCGGGTGCATACATACGTACGTATTACCTGCCTACAAGTAGGTACTATGGATACCTATACCCTGCACTTGCACTGGCGGCGGATAACGTTGCAGTGTCGAAATGGGTGCAGGTGGTGGCGGCGGCGGCGGAAAATTATTGCGAAAGATTTTAATGTGAGACCTATACCTACCTACCTATACTACACCTTGTTACATAGCTCTCCGCGCGACTCCCTCAACTTATCTCATATTCATACCTGAGCTGCGTGTGCAGCTGAACAATATGCATACAGTATGTATGTGTGTACACATCTATATAGTATACGATGAAACATCCGTGATAGACAGATGGAGAGTACTTACTAGCACTTCTACCTATAATATCCAGTGATAAACGCGACCAACGATTCTCGACCAGAATATCCTCAGCGAAGAAGTGACACGGGGGGCCCGGGAGTTCAGGGTCATCGGCCTGACTCCAGTGCAGCTTCTGCAGTCTAGCGAGTACGGAGTAGGTATCTATGTACGTACGTACGTAGCCAGACAGCGTAGGTAGGCATTACCTGCTGGGTATGAGATACAGCGAGGCGGCGTGGCGCGGCGCGGGCGGTGCCTGAGTAGGTATACGCACCGCATAACGCAGTCGGTCTGCTGCGGATAGACGTTGTGTTACGCTGGTTGAGCAGAGCTTATAATTACGTGAGAGAAGTTGGTAACGCTGACGCAATAAAATCGTAAAAACGATATCAGCTCGGTCTTCAGACCGAAACTTCGCGTTATATACATCGATACGACACCTACACCGAATGCAATTCTTCGCCCGATTCGGTATACTTATGCATTTCTTCGCGAGGTTTCGGTCTCGAAACCGAGCTGATATTGTTTCCATGATTTCATTGCGATTCGTTAACCTTTCACATAATCTGCAGTTGGTGTATGAAAATAGATGGGAATTCGGCGGATGTTATAGAAGCCGCCGATGAGGGTCGATAGGATCGTGGCAATGGAGTAAAAGGGCTTGAGGTTAGGCGGATGTAGGTGAACAGTAATTGGGAATCAACCGGATAACTAAATTGGTAATTCGGTTAAGATTTACGAGCCTACGGGTTCGTCACGGAGTCGGTGATTAGCGTCACCACTCACCTCAGATTTCCAAATATATTACATACTCTACTATTTCATGTAATATTATAATGTACGCCCCGTATAGAATACCTATGTATGAGTACGTGAACACATGTGTATATATATATATACAGTAGCCACGTATAGTGTGTACAATTATTCGGCCACTCGTCCCACGTACGACGCACGTGTCGCACGAAGCAGGTATACGTACCTATGCCTAGACATTCAATCCTAGATATATATATATATAGGCATATAGGTAAATATATTATACTTCGTTAGGATCTGTATGCATACGTATAGCACGTAGGCATATATAATGTGAGTTCAATTAAAATCAGGCGTGATACGCAAAACGGCGGATAAAACGATTGTATATGCTATACAGCTGTACACACATACTATGTGATTGTGTTATACCTACTAGAAAAGGTTGATATTCAGTTTCTATAGGAAATTCGTTGCATAATATTTTAACAGAGATACATACACTGCACATAATCTCGTATAGATACGATAATACTGCGGTATACATTTTATCCCTGTATTTTGACCGTTTCATCACATTTTGCATTTTTTTTTTTTTTTATCACAGGAGTACAGAGTCGCAGTTTTCTCATCCTCGTTTCTTCTCAAATCTCATACGATTGTGATGTGCGGGAGTTGAAAGAATCACGACTCCATTTGGTACGTATATATACATACCTACATGCATGCAATGACTTCGTGACAGTTTTCGTGGAGCCGGTCAGTCTTTACTATGAATTAGATAGGTAAACCTATGATACGATGATATATAAGAAAGTTGGGATTCAGTTTTCAATATCTCACGATGAATTATACATCTCTGCCAGTTTTTCAATGGATTTTCGTGAAATGTAGAGCTTTTAGCAAAAAGCACGAAATACTTTGCGCGGATGTGTGAACGAAAAATTATCGAATTCGGTTCAAGAGTTATATCAATCATATATTTGAAATTTGGAAATTCGTAAAAATCGTTACATTTCATTGTCAGAAGACGACGCAAACAAACAGACGTACGTACCTACCTATCACGTACCCCCCACAAAGAAATGAAATTTTTGTTCGCCGTCTTCCAGAAAGATTTTGAAATCCGAATCACCGAACGATACCTGAATTTCATTCTTACGGTATACATAGTTTTATTCATAAAAAAAAAACTGATGTCAATCACGGAATCGCCTATAGCGATAAAACAGTTTCATCCATGCGTAAATAGTCAGCGAATTTCTCACTTTTTTCTATAATACTGTACATCATGTATACCTACATAGGTACGCGTGAGATTTATCTCAAGGTTTGTAAGTACGACGTATACATACAAACATACGTAAGTATGAAGGTATGTAGTACTACATCACCGTACCTACATTGGTTTTTATACGTCATTAAAAAAATGTGACGAATACGAACGGATGAATTATAATGAAGACGAGTCGTAGCTAACAAAATTGTTTATTCAATAATTTACTCATATGTATAGCGCTAGCACCTACATACAATATCGACGATGAATAAATTATAATCTACGGTCGTTTCTCAATCGATCTCCGATTACGTTAGAAATTTCACGTTGCCGCGAATAATTGGAAGAATAGTAGAAGGAGAAAAAAAAGAACAAACAAAAGACATGAAAAAAAACCAAACGAACTAAAATCACAAACGAGCGCCATGGCATGGCATGGCATGGATAGCACTTCGCATGGCAGCAGTAGAAAGGGTCGACGGCGATGCGGACTAGGCTCGGAGTTATTCAGGCCGCAGCAAGGCCGCCCGTGCACTGGTACTTATCTTGGTGCGAGTAAGCGTTCGCGTTAAATGAAATGTAGGTTGTTACATGGCTTGAGGCGGCCCAACCTCGCGGGTCTCAATGTGATATGCCTACACTTATCGTACCAATAAATGCACACACACATCCATGGATATATATTATATTTTCTATATTCTATATTCTATATTCTATGGAGCTATACCTATGTATCACCTACATGCATGTATACGTTATATATTCTACGCGCTGCATCAGATTCAAGAACGAACTGCACACTGCAGCATGCCGACCAACACATTGTATACCTACCTATAGCTATATATAGGTAATATTAGTCTTAAAACAGATATCCACTCATCATATTCACGCGCGTATAGTATGGACATACTCGTATCCATATGCTGAGTATATATGTAGGTATGTACCACGTTGCCGTAGTAATATGATACCGCGATCCATCGCATCTTGATGACAAAATCATTTCTAAATCCTCGCGCTATCTATAGGTATAATATTGTGCGGTAGGTGTATGATGATACACAGATATAGGTTTGTCACGCGACGCAGGTAACTATATACCTATAGGTGTGCACATGCGTGTACTGTGGACTGACAATTTGACCCAGCGTGCGGTTTAGAAATCGCGGTCCTGGCGCCGGACACCACCCTTCACTGCACTGATACGTGTAACAACATTCCATTGATTAATCTATGCAAATAATGGATACATACGTAGGTACAGTACGCGAAGTATAGGTACAACACATCGTTATAGGTCCGAAAGTACAGCTCTCGAGGATAATCGCTTATCACTGCGGCAATTATTATGCCTACCTGTACCTGCGTTGTATATTTCTCAAAGATAGATTATACGTGTATTGATATTTTTTTGCAAGACTTTACACACAATATCTCGGTGTACTTATAATGTACGTGATTCATCGCGCGATCTTGCGACAGATCCTTCCCTGCAACATACAGTAAGAGAAGTTGCAAGTAAAATTGCTCTTCAGAATGATCTCGTGACGCGGCACATCCGTGTTTTGAGAATAATCTCGCAGTATTGAGAACGCGTAGTATTGTAGCCGTTCTCCATTCGTCCATACAGATATCGCAAACCGGCTTAAAAATTTCATCAAATTCCTTGCGCCGATCGGCAAGTTTCAAATCTGACGAGATATACCGCAACACCCTGCATAATGCAGAGAGCATCGCAGTTCCCGTTGCTACTATACGGTTGCAATTGTCCCGAAACCGTGAATAAAAAGAAAGTGATATTGACAGAGTATAAGTAAGGTTTGCTGCTGGCCAGCCATGCACTCCCGGGTATAAGACGTATTACGGCATGTGCAATTGGATAGAAAAACGAGGTAGGTTAGAGTTGTAGCGATCGTGTAATACGGTATCTGAAGAATGCTCGGAGCCAGCCGCTATGATGCTTTAGCGGAGGTATTTAATTACTCAATCAGAGAATCAAGCGTCAGGTATGAGGCGGGCAGGTAGGCGAGTACGTGACATAAGCGATCTCAGCTGTTTGTAGCGTACCTATACCGCGTTCGTAAGAACAAGTAGATATATAACATTTCTACGGAAGGTTCTACTACGGCTAGATACCTATATAACGAGAAGTACGAGGCACTACTATACGGAGTATATAGTACATATGGTATACATGCTTACATATTGAATAAGAAAAACTGGAATACGTACCTATGTAGGTACATACATCATTTCTGAGAACAAATTACTATACATACTCAATTCGACGTTTGATTAATAATATATATAAACTGTATTAGATATATAACAACGATCATTGATTCACCTTCACGGTTCTTTTTTTTTTTTTTCTTTTTTTCTTGTTCTTTTTCTACCAACTTCAGAGTTGTTCGCCATACGATATTTGGGTCAAGAATTAAGGGATCGCTCGGATCTTCTCAATGAGAACCGAACCGAACCGCACCGAACTGAACCGAACCGATCGAAAGCCAAACGAAACGAAAGGAAACTCGAGAATGTAAAGCCCCGCGAGGACGCGCGTTCCGGAGAACGAGGGATCCGCCTGACCTTTGCTTGAACAACAAAGGCTAACGTTGTTACAAATTCTTGAAGTGGAATCTGTGATGCAGGCTAAATTTAGATACCGAGTGACGAAGTGTTCATGAAATGAAAATATTTCAAGTTTCGAACGTTTGCAGCGTAATAAACTTGCCAACTTTTATAACACACTGCACGGGATGAACGCGTAACCGATCTCTTCGTGTCTTTTGTCTTTCGGCACTTGTCTGTATGGGTACAATCCTTTGCCGTCTTCCAACGGCTTTTCTCCTCTCCTTCTTTTTTTCCTAATTTTTTATTTTTCATTTCGCACTTCGTCTTTTTATTTCACGATTCCGCGGCCCGCGGTCGCTGTTCCAAGTTGCATAGGTATGTACAATGCAAATGCACATGTATATACATAAGGGAAGTTGATCCTGGCGCGGGTGATCGTTACTGCAGACTCGCCGCGTAGGTAAAGGTAACTGGCCAAACCTGTCCTGTTAACTTTAGCGACTCGCAGGGATACGTATATAGGTAGGTAGGTAGGTAGGTAGGTAGGTAGGTATGTTGAAACGATCAAACTTATCAACACTCGAATATTCTGAAACCGCGTATGTTTCATACAACAAATTTTTCACCGGCATAGGTCACAATACTCGAATGTTGTAAATCGAATGTTGAATGTTTTGGCAAAGTTGCGCTCACTCCGCATCCGGTTGTGACATAATTTTTGGCAAAATTTATCCTCAATAGTGCAGGGTGAGTCACAAAAAACTATTGGCCGACGTGATAAATTAACAAAGCTACAAATATGCCGTTCGATTGAAAAAAGAAAACGAAGAAATTTGGAGAAAAAAAATTTCCAAATGCAATATATTCGAGTCTCCTGCAGAAGGTCCGATCGAATGGAGACGATCACGCGAGCAAAACGTATACCTTTATGTATTCGCACGTGAATATATGCTGTACACCTATAAATAATGATCATCTATACGTTTCAATGACAAATTTCACGAGCTGTTGATTCAAAGAATGATTTGATGGAATAAAAAATCGAGCATTTCGTATATTTTTCACGGATATAAGTATTCGGTGGATAATCGGGGCTGAGTAACATTTGAAATAGTTGCATTTCAAATCGACGTGGCGTTTTCCATTTTCCATTTCAAATGCTTTTTTGAAAAACGTTTACCATTTTTCATCCCGAATACATTTCCAGCCCTGGTCAGGACGATGTTATAATTTCATACAAATTCCTCGACAAGTAACTTCTGCAGGTAACGCTGCAGTACCGCCCAAATGCATCGTGATTGAAGATACTTATGCCGAAACGTAATTCGGCGATTTTTGTGCAAGCTATTATAGGCAACCGGAGACACCGATGACCGGGGTGCAGCGGGGGAGAGGACACCCGGTATAACGAGTATGAACCAGCGGGATAAATTTAACCCGCGGCACTATAAGAGATATTCCTGAATCCTTGGTAGAATAACATCTATAACTACTCTCCTCCTCTTTCGCGAGCAGTTGAGACTGCACAAGCCTGCCTACCAACCGATCGGCGACAGAGATTCTTAGCTATGATACATATACATACACGGGATACATGCATGCATAGATAGGTTTATATATATACAACAGCGCAGAGCCGGATTTTCACGTTCTTGTAGGTATAAATTTCGCAACATATCGCGGCATCCGCTTCACCGCATTTTATTATTTTATACCTATAACCTGTACCTAGGTACTGCATTATATTTTACATCTATGCATTTGAGAAAGATTGTATGATATGCATTACGATAAATTATAATATGCGATAAGTAGAATCAGAAAATCAACGGATTACAGAATAGTTATTGTTCAAGGCAGAAAGAAGATCCTCAATTTCGGATAATTATGAAATTTTCGTAAAATTCAATTTCGTCCCAGAATCGATCATACATAGGTACTACATGGTCCACAGTTTATAAAATGAAAAGGCGTGCACGTCTGGCAGAAGAATGAAAAATCAGACGTACATAGGTACAGCTACGAGAAAGATAAATATCAGAGAAAAAAATGAGAAAACTTGTTATTTCATATAATAATTGATAATAAAAGTTCAACATTCGATCGATTCGGACACGGGCCGGTGCCCAGTTGAGAACTGCGAGCGTTTCTCCGCATGCTTGAAGTTGCATGTAACTAAATACGATATACTCACCGTATGTCGGTAGTATGTATGCGCGTATATCTACGCGACAGATATTATAATAAGAGGCACGCGCGTTAATCTCCTGCAGATTATCGCGAAATTCACCCTTCTAGTTCCAGTCTTCCTTTTTCTTGGTCTTTTTCGTTCCAAACATAATGTACTATAACATTACGTATCTTACCCAATAAGTATGAAATTTTCAGTCACATATGCGCGTACACAGGGCCGAGTTTATCGGTTCGCGGGCTCACGGCTGCTAGATTATTCGGGGCCCCTGCCCTCCCAATGATCGAGCTGAATTGGTTTTTTTTTCCAAACCTGTAGCAAAACTCGGGGGCCCCCGAACTACGGGGCCGGGGCTATGGCTCCTGTAGCCTTTCCCCGTTAGATTCAGCCCTGCATGTTAATGTGTGTATGTATATATGGGATGTACCTAATCCGTAAGAACATGAAGTTCAGCAGTAGGCCGACGTATAATTATTACGTATAGTGACATACGTTTCAATTACCTAATCGCCCAGTCTCGAGCCGTTTGAACTATCTATAAAAAGACAATTTATCGCAACGCGAGGCATACATGCTGTGAGTCTAAGTACGGCAATCACTGAAATTTTACTGGCATAATTTTCACTCAGTTACACACAGTCACGAAGTTTGATACTTGAATTTTTCATTTCGTTTTCCATTTCCAATCAGCATGATCTGCATTGGATTGTGTCGACGCATCGCGTTATTATGATCTCCTGCATCATGCGTGGTTCAATTCACAACCCAACAAGATTGTGCAGCTGCGAGTACGAATTGCATCGCGATACATGCTTGTACGTATACAGGTACTAGGTTTAGGTATATTTACATATCGCCGTAGGCGTTGGTATAAACTACTACTCCGGTATGCCAATATATACATAAATGTATGTTTCATATTTGAACACTATTGCAGGTAGGTATATAGGTGCATACTATGCATACATACCGTGTAATATGTATGGATATGTATATGCATATGTTTGGGCCTGCGTGGCCTGTACGGCATTAATAAGCGGCGAGATATCGCGCACGCAAACTATCGTTTTTATTGTCGTAATCTAAAGCATGGAAAGAAGCAGCTGCATCAGAACTTACATAGCCTGGTAAAAGCGAGACGCGCCGCGTGGATATACCTATAGAGACGGATGCAGCGTAGTAGGTATAGTATTATAGACCTGTGTATAAGAGCAACAGGTAGGTCCATGTATACATATCCTTTGGAGTTTATAGCACGGCCGATGTACCCGCGGTTTAGTAGATATGTTCATAGGAAGGTGGGTAGGTGTATCTATCTCTACTGGACCGAGGGGGGCCGCGACTGCCGTCTGTATGTTGATACTGATACAGATGCAGATTTCAATACCTATATCTGCACGCTTATCCTTCGCGCGGGTTGTATGCATACATGAAAGATACATCGATAGGTGATATATGTTCTCCTCGCATACCTAGCTATATGAAGACGTTGAGTAGCGTCAGGTATACATAGAGACAGATATATACTTCCCACCGGGTAGCGCCGTGACGTATGTACAGCGATAGGACGATACGACGACGCTATGCGTCGCGACGCGAACGTCACTAGCCTGCGCCATGTGCCAATACGTATAGTTGTAGCGGTATAGTTTATCTCAATCACAATCTCTATTTCTTCTCCTTCTATTTCTTACCTAATGAGAGTAAAAGCGGTCGAGGATGATTACATCCTGAAGAGAACATATCCGCCTGGGCGGGGGGTCAAGCCAATTCGACACGTTCAGTTATACCTATGTCCGAAGAGCAGATGGAAAGAAAACAAAAATGTCTACTCGTCTGAATATTTCAGTTCCGTTTCGAGAACGAGAATCGTAAATTTTCGCAAACGGCACGATCGATTTTGGTGAAACTTTGAGAATTCATCAGGTACGATGGCAGGAAGCGGTCAAGTATTTCACTTTTTCAAAACATCCATCGGATTTGATAAAAAACAAATATCCCCTATGTTGGCTAGGTTAGATTGCCTGCGGTTGCGTACCTCCAAACTCCTCTCGAAGTGTCGGGTCAAGTGTATAGTGTGAACTGAGAAACGTAGTAGGTTACTTGTGAATTAGTATTTGCCGATTGGTAGATCTATAATGGGCATTTGCATACTGTATAGGTATCATGGAGTTGCGAATACATGTATATACTGCATAAGTACCTAGTCATAGATAGGTATTTACTGTATGTACATACCTGCAGCTATATATAGGTACACATAGCGTATAAATGTCGTTAGGTGATCCGAGAACAAAGAAGGCTATAGGGAGTAGATGTAAAGTAACATACATACATATGCATAACTGGCGAAACTTTCGCTCACACTTCTTGGAAATATCTATATCGCAATGCGATTCATTCCGTTGCTCCGCGGCCGCTATATTATGCCCGTGATATATCTTTTGAAATCGGGTCAAATCTGTGCCAAACTATACCTATATAAAGACGTCTAACCGCGTTCGCGTTCGCGTTTACACCATTAATTGTAAGTCAATTGTTGCATCTATTACCTACCTATATGCACACGGTGGGCGAAAGGAAAAGAAAGAGAGAAAAAAACCACCGTCACAGTTTCGAAACGTGAATGAAATTTCAACGCGTTCATCGGATACATAATATATGATATACATACATTGTATATACATACCTATACCTACTATACGGGCGATCGTTTTTCAATCGAAAAAATTTCGCGATCTACGATCAAAAAAAATTGCATATAAGGTAGGCATACTACGAACAAAATATTTTGTCACCACGTTTTGTTAACGTAATAAATTTAATTCCGTTCGCAGCACCGAAGCAATAGTACTGTCAACGAAGTGGTCACTCCCAAGTTGTAACCAAATGTCTCGTTCACGGCACTAAAGCAATGGTATTGTTAACAAAATGGTGTCTTCTGAATGTTCCAGATAGTCGGTGACGGAATTCTTCTTGTATTCATTAATTTATTGATCATTAGGAATGACATTGGAAAGACGAAAGAATGAAATTGATGTTCGTAAAGTAGGCTCTCAAACATATAGTCCACGGAAAAGGAACGAGATGGGTGAATAAACTTTTATTCTCTGTAATAAGCGTTCATAACCTATGAATACACGTTCATTGCACGGAGCTGCGTCCGCTATATAACGTTATGGTTATATGGAAACGTGAATAATCACGCTTGCACCATCACCACCCGCACTTAACCAGAAATTCGCGAGTTCCACTATCCATTTTATAAATAATCTAATAAAATCCAGTCACACGTAATAACGTGTATCTTGTACGAACGCACTCAGCGCTATGGGAAGCAGGATCGCGCCGTATAACTGCGCATGCGCGCTAGAGAGGGGAATGAATTTAGTATACACGCGACCAGACTTCGGTTCGGCGTACGGAACTTTTGGCTCGTAGAGTACCTACATGCGACAAGACGGATTGTTCACGGAACAAGAAATGATCAACAAAATAGCTTCGTACTGTGAACAGAAAAAATATTGCCAATTTGTTCAGCTCAACAATGATTTTGGTTCGGTTAACCAAAACATGGGTGACAAAATTATTTGGTTTTTTACACCAAACCATTTTTCTGGGTACATACGTATGTCCGTCGTGTACATATGTGAACGCCTGTGCCCGTACGGTAGTAGGTACACTTCAGGTGAGTGAGCGCGCGTGTGTAGATACTCATATATCAGGTATGCCTCTGCTCGTGCGTAAATTATGCGTTATGCAGGCCACAGCCACAGCCACAGCCACAGCCATATCCATATCCATATCCTCTCTCTCCTTTTTCTTCTCCGTTTCCTTGTCTTTGATATATCGTCGAACTGGGAGGTAATCGACCGGAGGAAAACCGCTGACGCAAGTGCAGAATTATTAATTACATAGAATTATTATACTGCATCCATAGATAGATATATATACAATACACATACCTCGTAGTGTTTATAACGCTGCACTGCATAAGTCAATTTTGTCCCCTTTTTTATTCTCGAGACCAGCAGCCGTCGTTGTAAGTATGGTTGTGTATAGTTGATAGTTTTATCAACTATCTTACATAAATCTATATATTTATCAATTATACGAATCAATGATATGTCACAGATACACATAGAAAAGAAGAAACATCTTACGTTTCATCATCATACATATGTATGTATGTATGTATGTATGCACCTGATGATTCTAGTTTTATGTCATTCCTAATTCGAATTATCGTCATCATTATGTTTTCATTGTTTTCATATGCATCCGTTATGCTCTATAATATTTTGAATTTTCAATGGCAAGAAAGATCGTAGGTGTACGCAGATTACAATGCCATGTAATATGTGAGTAAGAATAATTACATGATCGAATAATAATTATATAGGTATAATATAATTTAATTATTAATGAAACTTGTGGACTTGAGTTGGGTATAACGATGATATTTTGATACAACGCCGCATAGTTGTTGTGTCTGGTGAAGATATAGTATGTACCAACTATTTTAATTACCGCATGATGTCTTGTTAATTTACTTAATTAAAATTTTTCTTTTTTCTCCCTATTTCGATTCTTTCTCCAAGTAAAGCGAAGCAGCATGAAAATCACGCCGCGGCCGCGGAGGGAAGCGGCAAAGGAGAGAGTGAGATATCGGATTTCTCATTGTATATCCTCCGAGGTATACGCGGTTTTTGCATTTATATGTATTCTTTTTCAATGTATTCGATAATTGTGTTCAATATACTTATGTATTACATATTTTTCGAACGTTGAACATTTCCGTGTTGGAATTATGGATGTACCATATCTATAATGTATTACAAGTATATACAATATACTGGTATATTACGTAATGGAATTTTCTAAACTTCTATAAAATTGGAAAGATACGAGGCCGGCGATTGGCACGCGAAAAAACGAAAGAAGAGAAAAGAATAGAGACTAATAGAATATTTGCATGTATCTATATCTATGTACCCACGTACGTACGTAGTACATATATATATATAAGGCGTTTGCATGCGTCTCGTCATGTAGCTAGGTATAGGCGATATGATATACCTATATGTATATCTACGTGCACTATTATGCACGAGGAAAGAACAGGATCGGCGCGGCGCGGCGCGGCGGCGCGGATATGTAGCATGCAGATGCATCAATGCAACTTCGAAACTGCGTTGAGCATGGCGATAGGTATAATATTTTTATATGCGAGGTTTACATACGTGCACAGGTATAGGTACATAGGTGGGTGTATAATTCTATATATATATATATATGCACATACATGGCTGAAAAACCAGTTTGTCGTTTGTTGCTCTATAGTCGACAGGTCAACTATTAACTGCACTACTAACGCGGCGAACAGCGGCGAACAGCAGCGAGTTATTAACGTAGATGAACCATTGAAAACGAACGAACGAACGAACGAACGAACGAACGAACGAACGAACGAACGAACGAACGAACGAACGAACGAACGAACGGGATCACCGTGACTCGATATCGAGAAGTCCAAGTTTTCTCATACGTTATAATTGGGTAAAACTTCAAATCGCCGGATAAGAGATTCATCGCATTGACACGACGCCGACGTGACGTGCCGTGCCGTGCCGGCTCGTAACTTTTCTAATATAATATAACTCGTATACAGTATGAACCAAGCGAATGAGTGAGTACCTGCCGGCGAACATATGAATCATACGGTTCATTCATGCATGTGACTGAAATCAGAAAATAAAGAAAGAAGAAAACGTAAGAGAATTCCAATACAGCAATCCGAAGCTTATTCTCATTATCGTTCATCATGTCGCATGTCGCTGCCCGACCGCAGTTCATTATCTTCGGCATTGGGTATTGTATACGTATACCTACAGAGGCGGATCAAGCACCAGGAGGCTGAGTAGTAGCCGAAGCCCAGGGCGGCAAATATTGGTGGCGCCAGGGGGGGGGGGGGGGGGGGGGCGAATTTAGATTCAAAACTTTTTAGATGAGACTCAATTATACATAGTATATGAATTGCCAGTATTTTCATTCTATTCCGACGGTGAGATAATAATATAATAGTCCGGGGCGAGGAGGACCCAGCTTGTGCGATTCTTCCGTTCTCTCTTTTCTTCATTCTTAATTTCTATGAGTATCTGCAAATCGTTATCATTGGGTATAAAAAAAGAGAGAAAAAAAGAGCAAGGAAGAGAGACGGAGGGAAAGAGAGAGAGAGAGAATAGTTATCGTACATTTATACCTATGCATACGCATATATATATATATATATATAGTAAGTAGAACCGTAGCGATGTATTTTCCGTTTAGTTTCTTCATTAATTTCTATTCACATACCTACATATAAGAGATCCTATTATGAAAAATTGATACAATATACAGTATTTGATAGTCACACACTATACATATGTATAGTGTATTATTACGCATTACTTCATATCAATGAATCAATAATGAACTGAAGTTACGATAAAATTAACGGAACAGGACGGGGCGGGAGCTCGGAGGTTTGCTTCTGATATTTCTCCCATTCGGCTCTATTCTCCGTTTATACCTACACCTATATATTATCCCCACCGTTACTCATATGCGTACCGTGGATTTGGTTGCTTCTCCTTTTTACCTATGAACATAGTTTACATTTTATTGATTGATTGATTTATTCATTCGTTCATTTACTTACTTATTAGGTAATTTTTCACTTATTAGGTAATATTTTCTCCCCGTAGGTACATATATAAAGAGCAGTCTCGTTCGCGTACCTATATACTGTATGTCACTGTGGCCAAGGTAATTACGCGCGCAGTCGTATATATGTATACTGTAGGTATGTACATACTATGTACCTATATAGTATACCATGTGCAAAGGAAAACGAAAATAATAATAATAATAATATCAATAATATGTAATAACAAATTTATTTCATATAATTATATATATATAGTAGGAATATACTATTATACACATGTGTATATAATATATATGTGTATATATATATATATATATATGTATCACATAGATATAGATCATATCAGGAACCACGGAAATCGCATATTTTATGTGGCCAATCTCTATCCTCTTCTTCTGTAGGTATACTATATAGTATATGTAATATATTACACGTATTACAATATTACACATATATGTATATATATTATATAGTATATGGATTAGATCTAGATATCAGGTGCGTGTGTGTGTGCATACATAGAAGAGAATTATAAATAATTATACGTTCGGACAACACTGAGTCTATTATATTTTCCATTCAGAAGTTTTCTTTTTTTTGTTTTTTTTTGTTTTCTTTTGTTTTCCAGGCACAGCACTGCACTGTTTCAGAGTTTTCTTTTACTTCGAATTTCTTGCTCGATGGATTTTCATGCACATAGAGTAGTATACTGTGCACATACATACATATATATACATACATAGGTATACATAATATACGTCTATAGCCATAAACAGGTATGTATTCGTCTATCGTTATACGCATCTATGACAACAACAATGATATTAATATTAATATTAATAATAATAATAATAATAATAATAATATTAATAATAATATCGAAATGTGTCTCGTCATTACGTGTAGATATATATACATATATATCGCGACAACGAATACGAGCGTATATACGTATGTATGAGTATACGAAGAAAAGATTTAAAAGCACGCGGTTGATATGAAGTACAATGTGCAGCGTGTACGTATGGGTACCATTCCATGCCGATCGACCTGCCATGCCGCCGCGCCGGACCCCGCGCCGTCATCGATTTCGCTCTAGAATTGGGATAATGTTCAGGGTGTCGAAGAGTGAACTAGCCCCGACAGCAAAAAAAGAAGTTTCGAAATATTTCAGAAACGTTTCAGAAACACGTCCACGTCCGTATATGTTTCTAAAATGTTTAACTAAAATATATGTGACAATATAGCCATATTTCGGAAATGTTTCCGATATATACCATATATATATACACGTTACAGAACAAACATTGAAATATTTCGTGCTGTCTGTTCATCGTGTATGTACACGCACACACACACACAAACACTGTACACATAATAATCATTGATTAATCATCAGCATCATCGTTATCCGTATCATCGACGTAACTGCGCAAAAATATATAATATATATATATATACATATATAGGTAGATATTAACATATACAAATGATGTTATCGGTGTGGGAGAGTTAATTCAAATAGTTGAAAAGAAAGTTTCTCTGTTCTCATGGTTTTTTTTTATTTTATTTTTTTAATTTCATTTCATCTTCTTTACCCGCAATCACTTTTCATCACAATAATACATCGAGAAAAGAAAGAAAGAAAGAAAGAAGAAGAAGAAGAAGAAAAAAAAACACCTGTCGTTCTCAATCGTATACGTAAATATAAATTTTCTCGATCTGTGTATAATTACGGTATATTATACCACTAATATATCTATCGTTAATTCGTATCTCATAAAGGTATACATAGGTATATATTTCTTATTTCTTATTCCTCGTCCCTCTCCTTTTTCTTCTCCTTCTCCTTCTCCTTCGTCTCTTTCATACTATAACGTAGAGTATAGGTACTAAAATATGATACGCGATGAAAACAGCGTAATACGAACAATCATGATGATAATAATAATAATAATAATAATAGTAATGACAATAACAACAATAATGATATTCTTTCATACCCTAATGGTATTATTCTTGTTATTATAATTATTATACCGTTGTGGTACACCGAGTAGGTGTTTAGGTAGGTATAATAGTGTATGTATATTTATAACAATCAGAAATAAAAAACTATGGCTAGTTCCATCTCAAATCGCCCAGGCAGGTCGGGACCAAAAATGCAAACCTCTTGGCTATCAAATATACTGTTCTTTGGGTTATTCGAGGCGACACGCGTATCAGGATTTTGTCGAAAAAAAATCGTCAAGCCCTGCAGGGCAATATCAATTCTTCGGTGTGAAACCGAGTTTTCAGCAATTGTGAAGAAATTGGTGATTTCTTCAAATGGCTATAATTTTTGCAAATTTCGACCGATCCGCGCAATTTTTTTTTCCTCCAAAATGTGCGCAATTGAAGACGCGTTTGAAAAAAAAAAAATTGCGCGGATCGATCGAGACTTGCAGAAATTATAGCCATTTGATAAAATCACCAATTTCACAATTGCTAAAAAAACTGGGTTTTGTACCAAAAAATTTATATTGTCGTACAGGGCAGGGCCAACGTTTTTTCGAAAAAATCCTGAAATACGTGCCGCCTCAAATTAGCCAAAGAACAGTATATTCAATAGCCAAAAGACTTGAATTTTTTGTCCCGACCTGCCTGGGTGATTTGAGATGGAACTGCCCAATATCTTATGCACTTATATTGTACATACATCTATAGTATACGATAATATATATATATATATATATATATACACAGGGTGTATCCGAATTAGTCATACGAAATTATATAGCGCGATTCTGTGTCAAAGAATGGAAAGATTTTTTCGTAACCAGAATTTTCCAAGTCCAATAGTTTTCCAGCACAAGCAATAATCAGTTAGCTAATAGGCGTCAAGTTTTGGCCGAAAGTGCGGAAGTCCTTGCTGTACACCACTCGCTAATTTCATGTTGCGCGTTTGTTTCGCGAGGCTCGCTGTCCCTGAATAACAAATCCAATGTGAAATGAGCCCAGGGGTGGGTGTACGGCAAGGATTGTCGCACTTCTGGCCAAAAGTTGACTGACGCCTATTGGCCAACTAATTATATTGCTGTTGCTGTAAAACTATTGCGCTTACAAAATTACGGTTACGAAAACGTCTGTTGATTTTTTGACACAGAATGACTGATTGAGATACACCCCCGTATGTATTGTTATGTAGGTATATTATCATATGATAATTATATACATACAATTCTATATAAAACACGATAAAACAAAGAAGAGATTATCACCGATATCGTCTTTAATTAAACCTTATCAATCATATAGTAGGTATATGTATAGTAAGTTAAGGTAAGGTAGGTAGGTAGGTAGGTTTAAGTATGTGTACATGTACATATATAATACTAAATATCATCATGATCATCATTATTATTATATATAAATAATATATGATTTACTATTTTAAGTATGCATATCATATTTTATTTTGTAAATGTTTTATGTATTATATATATATATAGGTATAATATAGGTTATACTATTCTTTTACTTGTCTCTCTCATAATTCATTATTGTTATTATCATCATTATTATCATTATCATTACCATTATTATTGTTAATATTGTTATCATCGTCTCCATCGTCATCGTCATCATTATTATCATCATCGTGAATATTATATAACGGTATTATCATTGTTACAATTATTTCTTGATATTATTCCCGAACACTATCGTCGTTTTTTTTTCTTCGTTTTTTCGATTCTTCTTCACTTTATTCTTGTTCGTTTGTTAGGACGATTACGATTCATGCCGCTGTTTCTTTCTTTCATGTACGCGCGTGCGTGTGTGTGTGTGTGTGTGTGTGTATGTGTGTATTTTCGCGATTTTTTCAATTACATTATTATTATTATTATCATCATTATCATAATGTTATCGATCGTTAACCATCGTTGAACGTCGCGACGGCGTTCCGACAACGGAATAAGAAACGAAACATGAAAACAAAAAAGGAAAGATATAAACGCAGAACAAATTTGACAAGATGAAGTAAAAAGTTTACGCGACCAGTTCCTCCGTTATGATACATATGTAAATAGGTGTAGGTACGTATGTACATATATACCTCCATAGGCATACGTGCGTATGCCATAGCAGTTGTACGTGTGTACGGTATATATGTATATAGTTATGTGTATGTAGCGTATATCAATGTAATATTGTTGTTTATTTATATTTATATTTGTATGCGTTTTAATTTTTTTTTTGTGTTTTTTTTTTTTGTTTTTCTTGTATTTTTCAATTATTACCATGATTTACGATGTAGATATATCCATCAGTTGAAAGTGATTAAAAAAGAAATAGTGATGAGTAATTATCTGTGTAAGGTAATCGGAGATGACAGGGGATCACGAAGAGCACGCCATCCACGAATTACAAGTGCAAGTATAACAAGCCGCGGCCGGTATAACCGGCGCGTAATAATAACCATTGGCATAAACAAATGTCGTGGGTGGTCCTGATTGCTGTTGCTGATGATGGTGGTGTTGGTGTTGGTTATGTTGTTGCGATTGGGTATGTTGTTGTTGGTGTTGACTAATGATCAGCCGTTGTTGTTCCTGACAGAAAACTTGACAGGCGAGATTTTCAATCAGTGCCAAAGTCTGCCTTCTCTCGTGTCCCATCAAACAGACCGTCGATTCCTCGACCACGCTGTGAAGGAGCATCAGATATTCATATTTGAGCGCTTCCTCTTGGGGCCCGACAAAATGATTCCATAAATAATTTTCGAGCTTAGCTCTCTGCTGCGCGATATCGGGAAAGTCTATGAAAAATCTTGAGCACATGTAACGTTCGAGTGTTTTTATGTAATCAGGTTGGGACGCGCGGTACAATCTGACGAGTAAATTACAATACTTGAGCAAACCGCCGCCCCTTATCTCCTCGGGATGCCTTGTGGATATCAGTTTTTTGTGTAAGTGATAGAGGGCCTCTTGGAAATCACCGTAAACCGACTCACCGACAACGGTTGGATAGAAATTTTCACCAATCGGTAGCTTGCTGCACTCGTAAAATAATAACAAAGAGTCTAAAACAATTTGGAATGAATCGACCGAGAACTCGAACTGCCGTCTCATTGTGTCGACAAATTTCAATTCGACATTCCTATGGCCGCGCGAATTGCCCAGCGATATCAACGACCACCTATCGCCGTCGTTATTAACTTTAACCATTTTGCTGACGTACGCCTCTTTCAGACTGCAAGTTGTTATACGTTCCCTGCTCACACCATCGGGCAGTAGATCAAAAATTGAGCTTAACACAGCAGATTTCACTTTGTCGTAGTTGCGTCCGCTCGACAATTCAACGGCAAATATTAAATCGAGATCGTTATACGGTTGCGACTCCGTTGCCAATACATGCGACGCAGCACCACCGTTCAAACGTATATCACGAACCCTCATTCCGGCACCACCGTTGCTCGGATCTGCTTCAAGTTTACCGCGTACAACCGTCACTAAATCTCTCAGGCGTACTTCGATCGTTGGGAAATTACCCCGTCCGTGTATACCGACAACTTCGTTCATCACATCGTTTAATCTTCTTACTTGTTCGAAACTTAAAACCGCCAGTCGCTGTTGGGCATCCGTGCATTCTCCTGGACTGGTACTCGACTTGATCGTAGCATTATTATTTTTACTCGTACTTTTATTATCGTTCGAAGATGTATTATTATTCTTATTGTTGTTATTGTTATTATTATTGTTATTAATAATATTGTTGTTCTTGTGGTTATTGTTGTTGTTATTGTTCACTCGGCACAGAGACTCCATCATGGTGACCCGCCTCTGGCGTTCCTCGCCAATATCCAGAGAGCCACACTGCAACAGAAAGAATTGAAAAAAAATTAATTTTATTTATTCATACGTTTGTTCATTTATATTTATTCGTTACGCATATGCACGCGTAACTTGTCATATTATAGGTATATCGCGTATCTAATACTATTCAGGTAAATAGTAGGAATGAAATAATTTCACTTTTCATTCAATTGACAGATCATCGAAAACTTTTCAAATTTTTGATTTCACGTTATGTATATATCCTATATACCACACAACATTACATTATACAGGCATGTTACATGTTATAATATATACTATAGCAGTATTGTTTAAACATATTTTACCTATATAAATGCAGAAGTTTCAATTTACTCTCTTATTTCCAAGTTTGATATCTTTACTGATTGTTCGTTGAGAAAGAAAGAGAGAAAAAAAAAAAAAAATAAAATAAAAGAAAAAGAAAAAAACGAAAAAAAGAAAGAAAATAATAAAAAAACGAATCTGAATCGAAAACTGAAACAGCGCGCGATTGCTTGTTTCTCGACAATCGCAAATCACGATATATACATGTACAAAACGTTCTAGAGCGCAGAAACGTCAGAGGATTGTATTAGAAGTACATTAGACTAGAGACAGACCGCGCGGACACTCACTATTGTACAGCTAACTCTACCTGCAGCCGAAGGTAGAGTAAAATACTCGCTGCTAGCCGCCAGTGAAAGGCAGCGGGAGCGCGATAGATAGAGGTAATAGCTAGCCAGGTAGGTAGGAGATCACACAGCTGCGCGAAACGAGAACTACGAAGCTTCCCGAACGTTGTCGAATGAAATGGCGACCTCCTCCACTACTCCCACGTCTACACCGATGTCGCATGTATGTACAAGCGAGTTCTTTCGCTCTTATTCATCGCGTCGTCCCACGCACGCACGCACGCGGCTGGATCGACTGCTGTGACGTCACGATAAGGAATATTGCGGGGGCGTTTCGAACTTACGTAGCCGTTATTCGGCGTATGTACCTAATCTAACCCAACCTGTATCTATGGGGTGTGAAATCAACGAGAAGAGAGCCGGGGGTGAGAGGGAGAATTATATTCACGTTTCGGAAGCTTATATACATAGACGTTTGCTTCAGTTGATTTACTTTGCACACATTACAGAGCCATACCATGTCAACTCGAACAACTGAAATTACAATATTACATGGCAAATTTTTGCATCCATTTATTCATTCAATTTCATCTGTTTTTCTTCAATATTTCACGATCTTGCACGTATAACCTACATATATAGGAATAGCTGCAACAATGGAATTTCGGAAATCTGTGACTATATTGGAAAACTTGTGATTCGCAGGGGAACAAATATTGGGGATGAGGAAAAGAAAAAAATCTGCAACAGGAAAGAAAGAAAGAAAACGTGATATCCTAACCGGAAGAAACTACGTAACCGGCCGACAAAATTTGTCATAAAATCGTAATTTTGAAATTATTTTTCTATTCGACGTGAAATGCCTCACATATATCGCACGCAATATATATACGTAATACGTATCGTGTATGTATATTACATTTATATAACGCCCACGCGGATTTCCCTCCCCGATAAGAAGATAGAGAGATGGAGAAGAGAGAGAAACAGAAGTGGTTGGCGGTGCAGGTCTCGGGAAGTAATATCGATCAGCGATGCCTCCGAGCTTCGTTACTGTGCTATACGAGTCCTGCACCAACCTAATACCGCTCTATACACTGTATTACATACAGACCTATATTATAGCCTATAAATACGAAGGTACGAATACCTAATGTATGCCCGTACATGTTGCGTACTTTGATACCGACTCCATACCGTCTTATTACATACATGCGCGTGTAAAGTACGAGGATGTTCCATATCTCACATGAAGTAAGTAGTATTCGTACCGTGATAATGTATAAAATGGAATGAAGCGTCGCGTCGATCTAAAACGTACTACTGTACTATTGCTGCCATACATGCTAGGTATACACCTATAGGGACATATATTACGCGTCCATTTGACCGGCGCGGGGGTCGGAGACTACGTGCATGACGTATGTATGCCTGCATGCATGTGTGTATGTATATGCAACGTAGGTACTCTACTACGTCGCGTCGCGTCGCGATTCGTCTCACGTCTGTGAAGCAACATGCGCGCTGCACTCTGTGCGGATGGTTCGCGGATCGACTACCAGCAGAGTATGTCTATACCTATAAAGGTCACTCTAGTCACTCGAGTAGCATGCATATCCGGAATAATTGCAGCGAAACTGCAAGCTGCTATTTCGATTATTCATATACGTGACATATACCTGCAGTGTATATATATCTACAGATACCTACATATTAAACTACTATGAATTCATTGAATGTATAACATGTATATATACTGCGGGGTATATGTGTACGGCTAGGTCACAGGTATATAGATGATGCCTCATAGATATATACCTCTGATACAGTATATAGGTATACTTATATACAATATACAGCCAATAGAACACGCGGGTTGGTACCACTCCGATCGAATGAATCGAATGGAAATAATCTTATCGATATCAGATGGTTGCGTATGTATGCGCGTGTAGGTACATATTTGGTAACGCGTATGTACGTCAATAATTGGCACATACATCGAGAGAAAGACATCGCAAAGGGAGAAGAAACAATTCTGGGCGTTTTTGTCGTGGAAATTTTTCTCAACGATACTCCGAGAGCGTACAAAAAAACAGGGAGTGGAAAAACGTGAAAAAACGAAAATCGATTCACATCATCATTGAGAAGATTTCGGCGAAATATCCTTTCGGATATGCAATTGACGTTGTTTTCCCGTTCTCCCTCCTTGACCCCGCAGCACTTCGCCGTCATAAACTTGCGCGTCTCTCAATGTAATACACGAAGATACTATACGATCGGCGAAGCCGGGTGAAGTGAAAACGAAAGGTGCTTTTTACGCTCGTATTCAAATTCTCGTATTCTGAATACGCGGCGGAAGGTATCCCATATATAGATATATATTACAACACTGCGTAGCGCGCGCGCGTGTGTGCGTGTGTGTGACGCTCGCAGCCCCGTAACCGCCGCCGCTCATGCTACTCGTATTATGTGCTCTATACCTACTGCAGACGACTCACATGAGTCGGCATGAGATTATACAGGTAAAATACAGACATGCGTGATCGTCGCATCTGTACGTACATACGACGTTATAGGTACACCTCTTATAACTACAAAAGGGGGTCATGTCTGCGGAATGCCGCGCGGATGTCCCAGTTGTTCGTATGAGGTCATCGACCGGCTGGATGCGTGACTTTTGAAATCGTGAAATTGATTGACAAGTTGTTATTATTACGCGTTATGCAGTGGTATCAGTATAATATCAACGATACACTCAATTTCTTTGCGAGTACAGCTAAGTATGTATCTACGTAGATATATATGCATTTATTTGCAAGATCGTTCCGTTTCTATTTCAATTACATAACCCCGCTCGCCCGCCCGCCCGCGACGTCTTTTCCTATTTTCTCTATAACGTCAAGTTTATGCCTAAGTAAGAGATGGAATGACTTTGACCGGATTTTGGTGAAAATACAAACCGATTGGGTGAGTTGGGGGCTCGTCGTAGTTGTTGTTTTCGGCGGAGGGATGATAAAACTAGGGAAAACTAGGGGAAACGAGGGCGTCGGCGATACGGCGGTGGCAGGGGGAAACCCCACACGAGTTGGAGTGAGAGCCCGCGCGCGCGTTGACCTTGAGGAGGTTGGCCCTTGGGGGCTTCACGGCTCGCTTCACGGTAGCAGCTAGGTAGGTCCCGGTCGGCGCGACGTAGTTTCGGTACCATATACCTATGCTCTGGCGTCTGAAAACCTCATGCCTACATAACCTATGCTATGAATCGAACACCTTTCTATACCGTACATAGCTTAATTTACGGGGTTTAAACGTCGACGTAGCTCGCACGGTTTTGTTTCTCTTTTTCTTTTTCATTTTCATATTTTCTATCTCTTTCTCCTTTCTACAGGTATTTCGCATTTCGTATGTTTTTCGTTGTTCGTCCGTCGTTGGTTCCCTCGTAGTCTTATATTGGTATTAGATATAGATATACATAGGTATATAGATAGTAGATACGTAGGCATGTGTAGTAGAGGCAGGATGAGAGGCGACGACGACATCTCTACGACGTCAAGAAGTAATTCAAGAGTTACCTTCAATTAACACTCCATTTTTACACTGTCCTATGTACACGCTATACATACGTACATACGTACCCACATACCTATATATACGCGATATAAAACACAAGAACGCACATACCTCCGACTATCGGTATATTGTACCAGATAACGCGATAGTTATAGGTTATATATATATACGAACTTATATCTGCGTGATATTATAGGTTCACCGAAGGAGGAGACACTGCTACTGCTGTTCCTGCGCTGCTACTGTTGCTTCTATACCCTTAATACAATTTGCAAGCCCCGCAATTAGGTATATACATACAGGCACGTATATCCACCGATGCCACAATTTTACAATTAATCACCACAGATAGAGATGTGAATTAATGCGAAATCGGAATGTCAAACAATAAAAGTAGCCAACATGCAATTCTAATATAGGAAGAGAGAAAGAAGGAATCCAGATTATTCAAAGATAATATATATATTTGATATACATACACACGAGTATATCCTAATCACGCTCAATCAACGCACTTCCTATAATAAAATACATGTAATAATTATCTACGATCCGCACTCCCCCAAAGTCCGCCCGCCCACGCGCTGCCTACCGGCTTTCAAGGGTTCATCGCTTGCTCGCTAAACGCGTTTTCCCCGTGGTCGCGCTTTCCTTCGATTTTTCCGGTCCGTACCTATAGCAATAGGAGGTATGTAGGTATACAACACGGAGTCCACGTGTATACACAGGTATACAAAGTATATACGGAGGTTATATACATCAGAATCCCACGCAAATCCTTTACTACGTGGGCGAATCTTTTGAAGGAGGATTTCGCCAGCGACGTCAGTCGCGTCAGCAGCTCGCTACGCGGAGAGATACGAATGATATAAACATATACATATACATGATATACATATATATATATATATATCTATATATACAGGTATATATGTACGCATAATATGTCTGCGCGTGCGTGGCCCCCTCCAACGCTGCGGCCCTTCAAAGCTCACTAGAGACATGGCGCGGCGAGGCGAGGCGAGGTGAGGCGAAGCGCCAGAGGAGGTAAAATATAGAGATTTTTTTCATCTGCCGACATTACATTATATTATATTATAAATGTATTATTGGTTGCCGCCGCCTGTTGATCCTGCGGGCATTCAGGTTAGGCGAAGGATGTGACCGAAGTTTTCGAGCACTGAGAGCTAGGAGAGTTTATTTCAGTTAACGAATATTGGTAGCGTGAAATCAAATGAAGATGAATCAAGTATCTGGAAATTTGAGCTAATTTGACTCAAATTGATTTCATCGAGCCCAACTGATATTCGTCAACTATAACTAAATATCCATTTCGCCGTACCCAACTATACATTTATCAACTCGTGAATGAACTCACTCTCATTTCATCGAGGTTATAGGTATAAAACGTAATAACGGAGAATACATGGTCGAGCAATTTTTCGCTGAAATTTGATCGATGATTCAAAATCGTTATTTTGTTTTACATGATTTTCGGTGATACCCACAGGGGAAATTTTTCCCTCCCCCTCACACATACAGCCTCCTCGCCTATGAGCCGTGACTGTAACCTGAGCGATCGATACGATACATAAATTATATATATATATACACACTCTTGATAAATATAAGTAAATGTACTACAAGGTAGAAAATAATTATCTTTCCGTACATATAGATCCACATGCAAACTGTGAAAGTAGGAAAAAGTCAGATCGAATCGAATCAATGAAAATGCGATGACAAGCTGTTGCCGATGGCAGTTGATTACACGTTGAGTTGAGTTACCTGCAGCGGATCTATGTTCTATAATATATAATATAGGTACCGAGTGTAATGCTATTAATATACCTATACGTATACGAGTATATGTATGTATAGAGTCCTGTCCTCGACATTATACCTACAGTACATGTATAATGGCTTATCGCGATCCGGTGTAAAATTTGTGATTGCAGGTATCGGTACACCGTTATAGTGGTGCCTATAGGTAATTACAATAGTAGTTATACTTGGCTTTAAAATGGATAGGCACCTATACTATTTTACAATTTCATACTCTATGATTATAATTGATGAATGACATTTTTCGGAAGATATATTTGGACGAGATGAAATTTCGCGCGAACTATACAAGTTCTCATTCTACATACATATCCAAGATGTTAGAATCGATATGAAATCAACTAAATTTGCATTCTTTCCAAATTAGGCACATACACGTTACATCGAATATTGAATAATATATAGAAAACAAAAGAGAAGGAATAAAATAATAACTATCTATCGTACACAAAGAAGAGCAATCTATCTATCCCTACATATAAGCTATCTATACTGAGATTACCAATTGATCTTGCACGCAAGGATAATGAAGACAACGATGGAATATTGATTGATTGATTGATTGATTGAAAAACAAAACAAAAACAAAAAGTCTAAATTATAGGGTGTGGTGCAGTTGCAAATATCAGGCGCTCGTGGAAAGAGTGTATCTGAGAGAAATGAAGAGAATGACTACGGTATCTTGACTCTCGGGCACGCACGCGTTATGCGAGGCGCTGCAGGTATATATATGTCGTATAGATTACATAATGACATATTATATCTGTATAGCATAGTATAGGTGCAAACGAGAGAGAGAGAGAGAGAGAGAAAGCGGTGTGAAAAACCGCTGTTTGTATAAATTCAGCACTTGCACCGTAATGTCGGTATAATATGTATGTTACGTTACGTATACATCACGTACGACGCGATATTCCGCACGTTATAGCCGTAACGCGGCATCGCCCGAATCTCGACGCAACATCAAACCGTATTATAATAATAATACGACACAATACAAAAATAATATGTAACATGTCATATCATACACATATTCATCAGAGCTGGTGCATACATGATACTTTTTATACATTAGTAAATACCGTGTGTGCGCATGCATACGAGCTTGTAAACGGGGAAAAGGAGACCACCACTCGCTGCTATAGTGTATCGAGAATCTCAATTTCGATTAGCAATCTGCAATAGGTATATTATACCATTTAATGTGACTGACCGAGAGGCTATTCGGCTGCGGATTGAGTGCCGAGCGATTTCAATGATTTCAAGCGATTTCACTCGATTGCATGCGACATTACGGACTGCGAATTATTTTCCACGATGTCAAGTGATTGCAAGCGAGTTGAAGAAAGTTTCAAGCGATTTGAGGTAATCGCGTCAGCGATTTCAAGACTTCTGCGCATATTTTCGAGCTATTTCATTCAATTCCGCCAGAATCTGTTTCGTTTTTGTCGATTTCCAGCCATTCCGATGCCATGCAATCTCGCATCGATTTCATCGCTTTCAAATATAGCTTTCGCGATTGCAATCGATTTTCACAATGAGACTGAAACAGACGGCAGGAGATAGCGGACCGAGGCGCTGAATATCTTTCAGATTCGATAATATAACATCGTTTTATGTCTATGATTTGGCTAAAGTATTGGATTTCGCGATATTTGATCAAATTTGGAATATTGGCTTTCCCCCGGTTCATTATGATCACTTTTACCCCACGTTCAGCCGCCAACTCTGGCCGCTAGTTTCAGCTAGTTCATATTTCCAAATCGATTGCGCAGGTAATTTTTCACCAAACGGTTTGCGAGTTCGTCGAGCGAATTAACTCCCCGACCATGACCACGGAGAACGGTTAAAATTTATACATAATCACGAGCCCGCAGAGTGTATAGGTATACGTATCTGATTTACCGATAATTTCCATCGAGGTAGCTAAACGGGATAATCGATGAGTTATGCATGTACCTACTCGTGGAGGAGAATAGAATCTGGTGTGAACGAACGCGAGGAAGAAAAAGGTGGAAAACCGAAGAACAAAATCGAGAAAATCATTGCTCGTACAGGTTGATCGGCGGTGGCGTAGGTAGGTAGGCATAGATTTTCATATAAAATATAGTCCACGTTGTTACTGAAAAAAAAAAAAAAAACAAGGTCTTTGGACGAGCTGCAATTACACTCACCCCGACAACAAGTATACACAGTGATTCTCATTATCTTTTACCGTACAGGTATAATACCTCTCACGCTATAGTTGGATAAATATAGTGCCATTATAGGTATAGAAATTGATTCAACGATCCCATTACTCCCCCGACCCTTCCTCCGCCGCGCCTCTTTCACATACTATATAACACGAATATAGTAGGATATATACTCTGAAACGGTTATCTCGATTATACCTTATAGGTCATATTATGGAAGAATTGATTATCTAATTGGAAAATAACTCATACGTAATACCCGTACTGATTACTAATCCAATTATACCGTATCGGTACAGGTATATTATACCTATACGTGTTTGCCAATTCTCTTGCTCTCTTTCATACACGTATATGTGTATATATATATATACAGATAATAATAGTCACTCATTTGGTTAATGAATGAACGAATTGATTGGTACAGCACTGCAATTTCCATTTTCGTTTTTCCAAGAGTTTCAAATCGTGTTTTCGAACATTATAATGCATTATCGCATCACCGTATGCGTAATACATTGAATACATACATTATACGGTAAAAAGTCGCATAAACTCTCGCGTATTACAGCTGTATAACTATAACTATAACTGTCTGACAAAAACTGGTGTATGGGAGGTACAATTACCGCGCGTATGCTAGGTAGGTATAGGTACTATTCGCGTATGGAATATGATGATATTATCATTATTCTTATACCCTCTACTATATCTGCATGCGTCTAGATACCTATATTCCATATACTAGATTCGGTAATAAAGGTCAAACGGGCAATCGTTACAGTTATAATTGTCTGTATCCTATGCCAACCTGTACCTACCCAACCACCACCCACGGGCTGGCTGCGACTACGACGATTGTGCATTATATGTATAGGTACATATATGTATATGCCGTTTACCTGTTTTTACATACCAAAGAATTGCGTATGTAATCATTTTGGAAGGGTGACCCCTCGCGGGGGTTAGTTATGCATATGTATATGTGTATGTATTATACCTATACCTGAACTTTTCGGTTTCATGAATATACCGTCTTGTCTGTATAATATGCATACCCTATATATCGCGTATCCAAGAGAAGACCGAATTGTATAGAGAAAAAATGAATGGAAAAGGCGATAAGAAACTTACGTCAAAATTATGTATAATCTAATTATACATACAATACAATATAATCTGTAATAATGTAATCACGGTGCCTATGTGATCAATGTACATACGTAAACATGTGTGATATAAAAAAGGATATTATATAGTATCTATGCGCATAGATAGATAGATAGATAGATATTATAAATTATGTATACACAGGTACGTATATGAATCAAAAATGAAATGTGTTACATACAGAGCGACGATGCGAGCGAACGAAAGAGAGAACGGGACTGGACTGACTCTTCCGTAGGTAGGAGGTATGGCTATAGGTATAGGTACGAGTAGATATCGTACAGGATGGATAGTGGTAAACCAGTTTCGAACGAAGTTGAAAGTTCTTACTCGGTGGAGAGTTCAAAGACCGACCGTCTATATAAGATATATGCGTATAAATAATCATATATATATATATATTACGTATTCCGCGCCAAGTCGGCGAAAATTTCCCCTCACCATTCTCGAATTCGCTTATAATTTTTATTTTTCACACGATTGTCTCAACCCCGAGCAGCACTCCTGAATTATTTCCGATTTTTTTCCTCAATTCGTGAATTTTCTATGATTTTTCAAAAGTCTAAAAAAATTCTCAACAATTCTTCGATCAAAGACGATCATTTTAGGCGAAATCCGGAAGTGAAACTATTTGTTTTTATATTTATTTTACTAATTTCAGAAAAAAAAAAAATCGGTTAGTTTGCTTAGTAGCGTATTTTTTATTTTTCATTGGTAATTATTCATTTCTATGCGCCAAGATCGTCTCTGATACACGTAGGTATAATCCGCTCGGTGCACAAAATGAATAATTACCAACGAAAATACCTAATTTAAACAATTGACCGATTGTTGTTTTTTTTTCAATCTGAAATTAGTCAATAAATCTAAATAGTCCCACTTCCGGATTTAACCTAAAATGATCGTCTTCGATCGAAGAATTTTTGAGATTTTTCGCAAATGTTGTTTTGAGATGGGTACGAATTGATCGTAGAAAATTCACGATCGGAGAAAAAAATCTGAAATAATTCAGGAGCATGCTACTCGGAGTTGGGAGAAACGTATAAAAAATTATGAGCCAATTCAAGAATGGTGAGGGAAAATTTTCACCGAGTTTCGCGTGGAATAACTCCTCATATATGTATATACATAGTTATGATATCACACCACAATTGTTTTCCCGTATCACGTGGTATCGCGATGTATTCGAAAGCTAAATGAAATTGAGAAATGAATATAATAACTATACGGAATGAAATTTATCATGAACGAAGAGAAAAATCGCGAATCGTTTACCGTAATTTTAATCATTATTCTTCTTTTTCTATCTCAACGTGACTCATTCATAAATTTAAGCCGCGAGCCTCGCTGTATGCACCTGCTACTACGAATAAACGAAAAAAAAGGCGTCAATGATGATAGCGGATACCTATGTATTATAACGCGCGAGGGTTCCGGTTCTTAGAAACGAATACAATAACACTAATCGGCGAAGACAGCGTAAAAAAAAAGGGAAAAAAACTAGACAAGAAAAAAAGGATTAACGCGCATTGTGTATGTACCTATGTACTCTATTCATACTTACGATAGTAGTTAGCTTAGGGGAGAGAAGAAAAGAAAAGAAGGAGGAGAAAAGAATGAATGGATGTTCATGTCGGTATATCTATACGGCTAATATACAATTCTCGTTATGCCGACAACTACTTACAGAATGAACTTATACCCCCTCTCAGATGTCGATGAATCGCGTTGTGTATCTTCGGTCATGGTATATGTACACCTAACCTATATTATTCAAACTAATATACCTACGTGAACACAAATATATACGAGAAAAAAAATCGATGAACGATGCGCGACGCGGCTTGAATATAGTATACCTATTAATTTGTTCGATCATCTATACTGTCCCGGTCGCGAATCATGAAGATTAAGCAAAGACGAGTAAAAGATAAGTATTACTGCGTGAGCTTTTGATTAGGAAGTTTGGGGTTCCTTTCTCTCACGTTTTTCTTACGCCAAAGTTCTGTCAGGCAGGCGACCTTCAAGCTCAATACGGATGACAATTTGACGGTCACGGTTCCCTCGTGTTTCGGGCTAAATATCGGGGATTCCGATCCCTCCACTCTTTTTTATATTGTACTAATTGGACATTTGTCGTCTCTCTATGCTCCAACGAACACAGTTCCCGATGAGGGCGCGGACAATCCGTTCGGCAAAACGTTGGCTCAAAATTTTGCAGAAGAAAGACCAGTTTTTCTTCTTCTCCTTCTTCTTCTTCTTTTCTATCGCCACCATCCGACTCAATGAGATTGATCATTTTTTCACTACATCATTACGCCGAGCGATAAACTCTATCCTATTCATAACTGTTATAAGATAACAGAATATCTAATTAGAGCCTTTCTCGATCCCCCGCCTCCGCCCCCCGCACATCGCTGTCGCAGCGATGTTTTTATTTAACGAAACGGAGGCCCAGCACTCGAGCCGAGCAGTCCGAGGCTCATACATATATACCTACATGTATGTAGCTATTATGATACTCAATAGATGCAATATGCTTTATCTACGTAATATATTTGGAAGACGTAATACTATGTGTTACGGACATAAAGGTATACCTGTTGGTCAGTGGTATGAGATCGGTTAATCCGGTAATTCAATAATAGAGGATCGTCGTTGTTGTTTCCGCATCTCTTTTTCGTTCTGTTTTCGGTTCCCCGCATAATTCCGCATACAAAAGCGTTAGCAGGCGCTGTCCTACGATATAATACGTGCGTATATATATTATACTATACTATCTTTGACGTTTTATTCCAGTATTTCCGCTGAATCCGCGGGTGTTTGTACCATTCGCACTGCGATTATTATAATGATGATGATTATTATTATTATTATTATTATTATTATTATTATTCATGGGTACACGCTGCCAAAGTCGAAGAATTGGTTCTAGTATAATAATAATAATTATTACCATCATATATCACGCATTAGAAAGATGTTTTTGAATGTATATATATATATATTGCTTGCGAAAGAAAACTCACGAACCACGGATAGGTTGTTGTTTTTTTTGTACATATTATACGGATATGAATATGTGTAGTTTGTATCGAAAGGGAAAAACGGCCGCTCATAATTGACGTCGATATCTTGAGGACAATCGATGTTTTCACAACGATATCACGAAAACTAATCATGAACGTCGTATTACATATTACGTGGGGAATTGAAACGGATAGAGAAAAAGAAGTGGAAAAAGAAAAGAGGAGGAAAAAAGAGAAACCAAGGAAAATTAGAAAAGAAATTCGATAAATTATCGAGAAGATTTGCGAAAAGCGCCCCGCGCCGTCGTCGAACGTCGTGAGACTCTCGCGCGACGGACGAATATTCGAAACGGGGGGGGGGGGCCTTCTAGAAAATCCGCGGAGCGAACGTGCATACACATTATTTATACCCATTCGCTGACTCACGTATCACAATTATCATTGTCATTATTATTATTATTATTATTATTACACGCAACTGTACGTGACGCGCTTTATTAACTTTACCGGCGTCACAGCAGCTTATAGGTTACTGCTGCTGCTGTAAATCATCATCGTATGTATGGCCTAGCAGCTGTGCGCGTCGTGTCGCGTGATTATATCATAATATATGTAACATATATATAAATAACTCGCGTTGAGAATGATTATTTAATACACGTAGGTACACGTATGAATCTATGTACCTGTGTATACAGTACCGATGTAGGGAACACGAGTCACAAGACGAAGCGTCAATGAAATTGACAATAACAATTAAATTGGTTGATCAGATGACGCTTCGAATCGCAAGAGTACCTATACGTGGTAACACGCCGAGCGGAACATATGGCAACGTTAAAATGAGCAAGGCAAGTGCAGCGTACAGCAGGCAGCAGGTGGTAATAACGAGAATGGAGAATCCAATGAATTTACGAACCGTAATAACATTGGTACGTATCTGTCGCGACAGAAAAATCAGAAGTAAAATAATTACAAGACGAGAAGCGAAGTGGAGAGGAGAGGAGAGGAGAGGAGAGAAGAGAAGAGAAGAGAAGAAACGATGAAACTATCTTCTCGTTGTGTTATGATTGTTATTATTATTTTCTGTATCCAATTTTTCGTTGTCGTTTCTTTTCTGTTCGTTCCATGTTTCAAAGCGAAGGAATTATTATATTATCGTTACATTATCGTACTTACATATACGTGTATAGTGGTGTATGGTTCGACGGCGAACGACGCGCTCCGGCGAATCCTCAGAAGCGGAGCACACTGGGCAAAATGGGACTTGGAAGGATTCTATTCACCTTCTCACTTCTACTCGATTTTCTCTCTTCGTATCTTCGTATAATAGGTGTGTATGATGGTAGGTATATATCTCCGCTTAACCAGGAGAGTTTGTATACGGCGGTAGATTTATAACGTAATTCAAAGTGCAGTGCGTTCGGTGCAGTTACTTTTTTGTAAATTCTTTTTGCTTTATCTTCTTCTTTGTCGTTGAATTCGTAATTTTTCCTCCTTTTTCTCTCTCTCCCTTCCTCTATTTTCTTCTTTACACGATATATATTTATCGTTCACGTTGAATACGTATAGATTTCCTCACTCGATTGTTTTTACTTCGTCATTCTCGATGTATGACGTATTATATGTAACGTAACTAAAACTGTGAACTGCAGCCAATACCGCTGTCAATTACTATATTAATTCTCAATCAGTTTTCACGCGACAAATTATCAGCATCGAGCGTGTTTCTCGCAACTTGATAAAACAAATCTGTCGTCTCTTGTCTTCTATCTGTCTTTTTACTCTTACTTTATTCAATTTAATTTGCGATTTTATTTCTTCCTTCAGCTGTTCGCGGGCGGAGTTTCGGCACTTTGCGCAACGAAGAAAGTACGGAAACGAGCAGATAGAAAGGAAACAGACGAAAAAAAAAACCAAGTAGGTACTAGGTACCGTATATCGATAATAGAGAGAATGACCCTCGGGAGGTTTTTTCTGTTTCGTTTTTCTTGTTTTTCTTTTTTTGTTTTGTTGTTATTTATAATATTGAATACTTTAGTATGGATGTAAAACTGAAATGCTGCACCAACCGCAGCACCAGCAGATAAACGTGTTATATTAATACTACGTTTTATAGAAATTATTTTTCGATGGAGAAAAAAAAAAAAAAAAAAAAGAGACAAAAAGAAGTAAACCCCAGCAACAACAACAACAACAACAACAACACCACTAAAAATTAAAATGATTTATTTATTAATTATGAAATATTTTGATTTTGTTTGTTTAATAATATCGCTTCAAAAATATATATATATATATATATATCGTGAGTATAATATGATAACGGATGTATAATGTATATATATTATATATATATACACACATATAATATGTGTATATACGCAGTCAGTTACATCGACGGCCCACGACGAAGTTGCAGCCGCGGCGTACCAACTGACACTGACAATTCTAACGAACGCTGCTCGCCTCGGTCCGCGCGAAGCTCGTGCAACTCGCTGACAGCTATCGCCCACCCCCCTCTCTCTCTCTCTTGCTCGCTCGCTTTACTCTCACCCCTCCCATTTTTTGCTCATTCTCGGCTTCTCGGCTTCTCGGCGTATATATATATATACATTTGGCGAACAGAAGATTTGCCACCGGCCAAATCGCGCGATGGCGATCATACATGTATTTATAAGATATACGTGTATCTACTAATCGAGATAGACGGCGAACGCCGCGCCGCCCGGTAGTGCGCCCGACATAATGTAAGTATATCTAGGTAGGTAGACGTACAATGTAGATGTGATGTTATATGAAATAATATAATACGCGCGCGTGCCTCCGCGCGTATAGCACGAGGTAGCATATACATAAATTCATATCTATCTCCATACGCGCGGAGTATTCTATCGCTCATTACTCGCGATTATGCAGAGAGTCCGCACTGTATGACACGACCGCGGGGATAGTATATTATGTATAGATGGTGTTCGATTGACAATCAGTATTTTGGTAACAGTGATAGTATAATTATTCACAGTGCTGCGCATACATATTGTGTATTTTTCTATGATACGCCGTGCCATTATACGCCATGCGCATTCGCTCCGGCGTAATGTTCCGATACTTGTATCGACCTGAACCTGCTGCGATTAGAACGTATATAAGGGAAGAAGAAAAATAGGTAGTTATAAGTCCAAGGTAGCGTGGGAGGAGGAGTATGGAAGGTGGAGAAGTTTGAGGAGAAGAAGAAGAATATTATACGTATAATGCGGCGAGAGAAAACAGCTGTTCGCTGCCCGTGCCGCGACTCCAACTGCTATTATACCTGTGAAGTATTTATAAGATATACATAATGCATTCATCTGCGCATGTGTGTACTCGCGCGGGAACGTACTTTTACCCGAGTATAGTATACGGTATAGAATGCGGCTTGTATGTATCGTGAGGTAGACGACGGCTGTTTTCTCTCTCTTCATTCTCTCTCCCATTTTCTTATCCTTTTACTTTTACATTCTTCATTCTCTTCCATAGAACAGCAGGATCTTAATACGTAGTTATGGATAAATATTATTACAGTACATAGGTATTTATGTACGATAATGACGATCGCTGGACGTTCGGTTCGTATCTCATTGCCATTGTCATCGCATATGCATACATTAACGATTGTTAATCTTTAGTTGCTACGTTTATTATCATCATTATTGATATCGGTATCCGGTATCCTGAGTCCTGACCGTCCTGACTATATGAATTCCGGATGCACGACGCGCGCGCTCATCGTTCCGCACGTGCGTGTGTGTAGAGGCCTGTATCTTCTCAACTCATAGACATGCACTGTATCGTACGAAACGGTGGAACAATCAGGGCACCTGTTGCCTTGACCTAGGTGGCGATATATCGCAGTGTCGTATGGCAGAGTATAGACAGATATACCGCAACGTATAGGCACTATATTATATTCAGCGGACAAACCTTTCCCCGTTTATCCAATATCTGATCTATATACACGTGTAATACATGTGTGTATAGGTATACAACGGCGACGAATTGGGACGATTTGAAGGGAAATGGCGAACGTTGGGAATGAATAATGAATCGGGTATACGCCGGTATATCACACGTGTATACCTCTGATGTAGGTACAGAAATTTGTGCAATATATTGTTTGGTACGTGTATACAAGTATACGTACCCATACATACGTACGTGCATTATAATACTCACGGGAAAGGGATCGAGAGAATTGGGTAATGTATGGAGGCATGTGTACTGTGTTCGAAATGAACAAACTGGGCCAATTAAAATCGTGCGGTGTAGGTATACCTGTACGTATACGTATGCGAGGTACATACCTGATGCAGGATTCGAACGTACGCGCGTGTGTGAGTATGCTAATGCAACATAGCCTGGTACACTGCAGAAAGCGAAGTTTGAACGCGGGGAGATAGAAGTGAAGGTGGTGATCGGTGACGTAACTCCGCGTATTCCATGCCTATATACCTGATGCTAACGCATGTTGCTATAGAATATATATATACGTACGTAGGTATCTACTTATACATACGATACGTACATTAGACAAACTCTCTTGGCGATCGCAGCGGCGAACGAACGGCCTTCAAGGCCGTTCGTTCGCTTTTCGATTTATATATACCTACATACGTGTGCGTATATACGAGGATATACATATATACATCGTACATATGCACCGATGCCCGTTCGCGTCCAAAGTTGAACGCAATTTATTATCGTCATTATTGCTATTCGTACTGTCACCCTTGTCATCGGCAGGTACGTATTTATACATCTGTCCATTTGTACAGGGTGAATTTTCTCCGAGTCCGAGTTAGGGAGGAGCTTAACACCGCCGATGCCTCGCCCCTTGGTAATCAGTTCGAACCTTCGATGTAAGTACTCAATAATCGAGGAACTAGAATTGAACATCCTGGTCCGCTCATTGTTGTCATTCGGATGCCAACAATATCTTATTGTTAGTCAGCCTGGCTAACAATCTGCAGTATCGACGACTTGATATACGAGAGTTGGATTCTGATAACAGTGCGATTGCGCAGGGGGCGGGGCATCGGCGGTGATTAGCCCCTCCCTCATTCGGACCCGGAGAAAACTCACCCTGTATATTTGCAATCGCATTAATGTATTCAATACGCGGATCTCAATTTCAAACCTCTTATCGGATCAACCTATATGCATGCGGAGTATGGTACATAGGCACAGGTAGCATATAGGTACCTATGTCACGGCAAATTGGTAAACAACTAGATTGGTATACATAGTATCGTCGTTGGTATATGTGGCACAAGATAAATCGCTGCAGCACGCGGTCTGCCCATGCATATGTATATACATATACGTTACGATTGTTCGTGTATATCTCTGTGTGTGTGTGGGCATGCGATAGGTATACTAACATGCGACATTTGTGCCTCTATAATACTACATAAAGTTGTTACCTATAGGTATCATACTTTTACTCGGCCGGGCGCGGGTGTATATATCGTAACAAGGCCGACAAGTTTCGAACCGAGTCCGCGCGGGTATAGGTATGTATGTATATTATACCTACGGTCGTCTGTCCATCTATCTTCTATCTATCTATTCATTAGACACATATCCATATATGTATTTCACCCTCCGATGTAGTCACGACGATACGATACTCGGTGTATTATACGTATATACATTATACGTTACCTATAAATACGTATGTAGATACTACATACATACATATATTGATATATATATATGTAATAGTCGTAAATACATAGGGTGAAATTTTTCGTCGTTATCTTCCGTTGAGGTGCCATTAAAGCGCCATTTGCGCCCATTCTTAGTAATTGTCGAGAGCATTGTTGTCATTCGAAGACGCGATTCGTTGCCACTTCTACACCGAACAACCGATCGGAATGGAACTTTGAGGAGTGGATGCAGTATTTCGGAAAGAAGTGGCTGAGTATTTTATTTCTACGAAATGTTGAATCTTCTATCGAAGATTACAATTTTTCCAATCTAACCTATAAGCGAACCTAACCTAACTTTCAGAGAATCCTGAAAAACTTCGAATTCTCTTGGAATTTCAGCAAAATGAAATATTTAGCCAATCTCTGCCAAAATTCTGCATCTAATCTTTGAAGTTCCGTTCTGATCGGTTGTGTGGTGTAGGAGTGGCGATGAATCGCGTTTCCGAAGTGATAACAATGCTTCTAAGAATGAGTAACAATCGGTGTTTATGCCTGGTGAATATGTCTTTAATAGCACCTTAACGCCACAATTAGGTACATCAGCCTCATTATGCTATACTGCTTGTTTAGGTAGGCGATAGCATTCTAAATTGTGCGATTCAATTGTAAGACGCGTTACGCACTTTCTCGCGTCTTACGTTACCTATATATAGGTAGAGCTTCATGTGCCCATCTACCGATATCTCTCTCTCTCTCTCTCTCTCTCTCTCTCTCTCTCTCTCTCTCTCTCTCTCTATCTCTCTCTCTCTCTCTATCTCTCTTTTCTAGTCTGTGAGCGAAGAGGTTGGGGCACTCGCTACTCAGTCAGTCAGTCAGTCAGTCAGTCAGTCAGTGAACGACAAAGTGTCCCTGACCTCGTAACCCAAAACACGTTTCGAATAACGTCCAGAACAAACTAATGCTCAGAATGATTCCGGTGTGCAACGTACAGGTACATCGAGTATGTATATACATACCTATGTACTTCAACTATTATGGATCGAGTCTAGAATCACATTTGGTGCTTTGAAGAACGCGTTGCCGAGAAACTGTTGGTACGACAATGTTTGGAAAACAAAAGTCGCCGTGTGAGCCGGGATCCAAAATTATATAAATCACTGACGGTCTATCTGAACTTTTTTCTTCAACCACCCCGTTACATATACGCAGGTATACAATATATATATATATATATATATATATATATATATATATATTCTATATATAGTAACATGGCGTATCGAATTTCGGTTTCACATACATGTAGTACAGTACGGTAGATTATCGATTACATTATAAATCAGCTCGGATCGTGGTTTGTCCTGTAATACTTTTCCTCGTGACCGACTATATCTACGGTAGATAGGTGCCTATGCCTACGCCCTAAGTACCGCGGTCCACACCCGCGAGATAGGCGACATATTGCGAAGTCTGATCTATACCTGTACGCATGTATATGGATCTGGACACTATTCACCGCACGGTTACCGAACACGCGGTATACCTATACAGGTGTATAATTGATATGATACAATTATTATAAGTTACTGCAATATGTAGCGTACCACCATACGATGTAGTATCTGCGTGCCACATAATCTATGCATGTACGATAGGTAATAGGTATGTATCATAGGTAATGGAATCCCTCCTAGCCTACAGATCTCTCGGATACGTCCAGCGGAATGAAAAATTTGGAATATACCTATATAATTTTCAAATTCTCCTCAACTTACTGGAAATATCAAATTGATCATATCTTGTTATGCAGCTTTCTTGCGCACGACAGCAAATCCTAATTTTCGAGTATAATATGCAATGAAATTCGGAGAGAGCGAAACTTTGATTCAGTTTTCTTTTCGTGACATTCCGAAAGCTACGGAAAAAGGAATATCAACAGCTAGAAATAGTGGAACAGATAAATGGAGGGAAAGAGGAGAAATTGGTTGTCGACAAAGTATCTACCTATTCGATTTTCAAATTATGATCGGAACGAATTTGAACACGAATTTTCTAGTATCACGAGGTAAACATGCTATAGGTATAATACAATTATATTCTAAACGCTATTTTCCGCACCATTGTGGCGATCAGCTCCCGGCCAAAGAGCTTGCCGATGATTTCAAAGCTCGAGTATCGCTCGAGCTGGCCTCTTCCGTTCTAGAAAAAGGTTATACCTACCTACAACGTTTATCTGCACTCTCTGATAATAATAATATGTATAATGTACTAGCATCACTGCCGCATGCAACGAACCGGGAATGAACCGTGCCGAAAAAGCAGACAGACAAAAACCACCACAGAAACTAGAAAACTGGCAAAAATAAGAGAGAGAGAGAGAGAGAGAGAGAGAGAGAAAAAAAAAATACAAATTCAAATTTGTCTAGTTTTTTTGTCGTTCGCGAATTTGTTTCCGGCCTCATTGTAATACGTATAAATGATTATCTAGTATCTACATACATATTTGTGTATCGCAGCTCTGTACGCAGGACACGGGCCCCGGCTTATAAATATTTGCCACCGTCCATTTTCTTGTTTCATTTCTCTTATTTCTACTCGTATGCAGACCCTTTTACGTAATCTGAACAGTTCTCGAGATAGCATTTACGTAAGTTGAGTATATTCAAAATTCTATTATCAATCATCGGAAAATATCGGTTATACAATCGAAGGGCCCAGGGGAAACACCGCTTTACTCCACTCGGACTGATTTTGAGGAAAATGCAGACTAGTGTTTGCTCTCACGTAAGTTTCGATGCAGAGTTAAACAAAATTTTCCGGTTTTCTCGGACTGATGCTGGTTTTCCCATTCAATTACTCTCGAATGCCACGACAATGGTATCGCCGACTCGTTTTCGATGAAAAATGCAGTTCTCAAGTCGCTTTTCCCCTGGACCCTTCGATTATTTCCTGTATAAGGTGAAATTATATGGCAACAAAATTGTGTGCGAAACGAACAGAGAAAAACGTGAGAATATCAAAACCGTTCCCCAGCCCTGCGATGCAGCATGCTGTGTTATATATCATGTAGACTCGTACGTGATACATTAATTTACAGTATCATATGTATATGCGTAGAATATAGATAGTACTTCCTACTTCCGGTGCCCTGTATATACACGAAGTTATAGGCGCGACAGCTACTCGTCCGCGTTACTCTCGTTATCCGTTTCGAAGTGTATGAATATAGCGTATGTACATACATATAGATTAGGTACAATATATATATATATATATATATATACATACAGCGCCGTATCTGCAAGAGGCGAGAAATGACTACTAAAAAGCTTTACCGCGAGATTTGTAGTAACTTTAAAAGGTTCCCGACATCCGTATACATGTATGCATAGGTACTCTTTATATGATTCGTATGTATAAAGTATAAAATCATGGATACATGTATCACGATAGTCGCTGCAAGCTATGAGTTCAACCGAAGACGTCGGCCTACTACGGATTTCCACAATCCTGGAGACCCGGGGGGATCCAATCCGGATTCGCGATGGGAATCCTCTCCCTGTTCCACTTTAGGTCCAAACCGTGACCTCATAGATTCGCTATGCCGACTCAGGGAGTCGGGGATTCCCGATTTCCGATTCCCGAAATTGGCAGAAATGACGATGCTGCTTCTCGACGAACAGATATGTCGGTCAAAAATCGCTGAGGGAAAACGGTGGCCGGAAAAAGAAATTTCAAAGAGATTCGGAAGGGAAGAGAGGAAGGAATCTCCCTCAATAATTCGGTCTAACATAAGCTATGAAAATATCGGGAGTGGCCGGCCATTGTAATAGCTTTATGGGGATACTTTACGTCATTCATTGATGATTATATAGACGGACGCTGTATATACTGATGGGAACGAGTCCTTTTTTTTCGTCTGTTTTTTCCGTAAACTTGCCAACGAAATTTATCGTCAGATGTATCCGTGTATATAGTACCTGCTCGGAAGGTAGGTACATCAGAACATTCAACCTGGTTCATAATTGAATACACGTAGTACATACCTACATATATACCCACGAGTGCCTACTCGCATGTACTACAGGTATGTATTATCTCCAGGAATACAAAGTAGATCATGGTATTGCGGTATATAGGCATATATATATATATATTCATCGCGTTTCAGAGCTCCTAGATTAAATATTTGCATACAAGAACCTGCGACCGGCGACGGATTATCGTGACGATGTGAAAAAAAAAAAAAAAACGAAAATTGAACAAAAAAACAAGAAAAGGAAAAAGCAACACTTTACGTTTACTGCATACGTATACCTATATAACTCCGCGATAATTTACAGTACATATACAGGAAATACTTTTTAGAAACATAAAAGTATACCTGCAGCTTTAGGCTATGCAGCTTGAATCGAGATATATATATATACATATATATGCATACCTACATATATAATATAGATTCATTTCGCCGTAGAAATTTTCTGTTTGTTTAATTTTTCTCAATCAACCTAGATGCATACTTGATGGTAATCCAGCCGCTGGACGTGGAATGAAACATGATTGGGTACAGATCGTTGTATATCAGCAGTTTCTGTAATGTAGGTTAAATCTTAAATGACGTTGATTGAAGCTGCGCGGAAACTGCATCGGCAGCTGGCTATTCCGAATGAAATAGTCATAATAATGATAATAGTGATGAAAGAGGGAATTAATCGTATATGGACAGTCGAGCTGCTGATTGATATGTATACACCATAGACTGCGGTACAGAGGTTTAATTACGGCATGGGCATACAGCGTGTCCCGAGTGAATTTCGATGGGATAACTCCTTTCTTTCGTTAGCAGTTTTTCTTCTCTGTTTCAAGTCTATCTATTTTCCATTCTCGCCTTCATATACTCATTGATACGCGGCGACCGCATCAGGAGCGGACCGCCCGAATCAATCCGTCGAACCTCACAGTATATTATATGCAGGTAACGGAATGCAGGTATGGTAGGTATAGTAAATTCCATATTCCTTGTCAGCTAAAGTGATCTGAGAGCCTCAATATATCATGTGTAATTATGTTCGGCATACCTATGTACATACCTGTATATGTATGTATTTTTGTTATAAACAAAGCTATACAAGCTATCCGGCTTCCAAGGTCTATCGTATCTATCCATCGTTCGTCAAGCGATCGTGACACTCTTATAGGAGGTATATGTATACATGGTATATGCCTCTACCCGCGATTCGTACAAATCGATAGAATAGACAATAGTCGTAGATACTATAGGCTCAGGTTTAATGCGATAGTAGAATACAGAAATAATTCGTTGAAAACAAAACATCTCGCTTGTATCCGTCCATTATCCGGTTTCACGCATTTCGCCATTTCAGCATCGATCAAGGATCTATCTTATTAGATTAGGAGCACGTCCAGTAGTACCTATTCACCAATCAACTCGTAGCCCGTAGTTCTATACCTATATGTATATGTTATTCCTTCGAATCGCTTATATTTATATACAGATACGTCTTCCGGGTCCTTTATACACACACACATATATATATATACATCGATGTGGTCAATTGCACGTAATACATACAATACATAAGAATCGCCTGTCTACTCCGTAGTCAAGGAAACGTACCTGTATATATATATATATACATAGGTATATATAGAAAAACACTTCAAAAAGCACTTTTACAAACGAGGCGGATTTCCTCTTCAAAAATATACCAATATTCTACATTCTATGACGTATATAGCGGATATATAATTCAGTTCGTCTAATTAGATACATAGGTATACATATTATATAGGTTGTTGTTTATGTCTATCTTTCGTCCTTCTCAGAATTATCATCTTTGACGAAAAATCAGGACCGTAGGTAGATACCTCAGGTATATGTATAGGTATACTATTGTAGAAAATTTTTCGTTAAAACATGAATTATAAGAAATTCGAAAAGATGGGGAAGAATTTTATGTAATTTGAAAGAAAAGGGTGAAAGAAGCTTTGACCGCGTTGTCAGTTCGATTAACGATTTTCACGAGGTGCTTAATTCACCATGACAATGGAAAATTTGAAAAGTGATCGCGAATTCCGACTAACAACGTTTCGCTTGAATCTTGAAAAAAAATATTCAAACTCGAACAAAAAATTGAACATCGACCCAAAAAGCTTAGAAGATTTTCCAATTGATCTCCGGTGTGATATCAGGTACAGCAACGTAACGGCGTTTGAGGTAGAATACTGTAATTTTGCCTCCATTTGTTGCTATAATCTTCATCCTGCATGTGTTTTTTCCTGTTTTCGTTCAAATCGCACGTGCCCTATAATAGAATGAGAATCAATCTGGTGGCCTATACGTAACTTCCTGCCTATCACGATGTTTTATCACTTGGACGCGGTTCAAAACCGCGCGGATCAAACTTGATAACCTCTACACGCGAGATCCGCGACGGGCCCACCGCGCCGCGGAATGTACATACATACACACGTACTCGTATAATAAATACATATACTATTGATGAATGAAGTGAAAACACAAATATAGTACATACCTACACCGAGGAGAGAAAAGCAAGAATAACGAGATCGGAGAACTAGAATAGAGGAAAAATAGAAAACAGATGAATTCAACCACAATCAGCATTACGAGAAAAGTAGTTGTGGCAAATTATGACCGTATGTATATATATATATTAATACACGAGGAAGATAGACCGGAGGACGATGACCTCTAAACAATTCTTCCAGCGCAGTAAATACATATGTATCTATGCAATATATGTTGATGAAAAAATACATAAAAAACTTTGTTTCATACACCCTCTTAACCTACAATTTATAATTAAACTTTCCTAAAACTGAAATACGATGTTCGGATACATATATATGTATCTCTACATAGACGAGAAAAATATGTAGCATCTACCGGAACTGGAATTGTGTGGATCTATACCTATACATCGGAACGACGCGGATGTGAGACGGGGAATTAAAATCATGCGGACCTTGGAGTCCTGCTCCCGTGTGGATCGATATTGCCTATATTACAGTAGTGTAAACTACTATTGAATTATTTGGTGCATACCTACCTAGGAACACACTACAACGGTTCTACTCTGTAAGTCTATACTCTATAGTCGTCTGTCTACATATTACACGGATGCGAGAAGCACCTGGGCATGAAATAATGATAAAAATTGAATCGCAGCTACTATAGTATACCGTGAAGGATAGCCACGTGTATACAGGGTGTTCCGTTCCGTTTCGGACGCATCGCGGAACGACACGGGCTCATTCCTCGTTAAATTTCCGACGGAAATCTCCTCAGCGAATATTGTCTGGGTGGTACCGTTTGGCCGCTAGAACCGTTCGAAGTCGGCCAATCCGGGAGCTCGTGCGAGCCTGGGCCAGTGCCGGGGCAAGTGGGAACCGACCCCGCGCGGATGCAGACCGTGAAACGTCGCAGCGTTGAGTGGAGGGCGCCGCGCGCGTCCGGCTCCCACTTTTCACGGCACCGGCCTAGGCTCGCGTACAAGCTCCCGGATTGGCGGACTTCGAACGGCCCTCACGGCCGAACGGTACGACCCAGACAATTTTCAACGAGGAGACTTTTTCACTGCAAATTTGACGAGGAATCCGCTTTCGTTACGTTGTGCGCTCGATACGGTACACCCGGTAGGTATGTGTAACGGAGGTAACTTGCCACGTGCTATATAGTATCGCGCGGTTCTCCTCAAATATGACATTGGCCTCTAGCATCGTACGCGGTACATATACCTATGCATACGTATCTCCACGCGATGGTGAAACATCTGTAGATTATATAGAACAATATCTCCCATTCTATATACCTACATGTAGGTATATATATCTATCGTGAAATTATTGAACGTTCGATACACGGGTCGTGGGTTTTTTATCTTACTGTGTATGAGAATGAAAAATATACGTCTAGATATCTATCTCAGTGTATTTCAGGCTTTCAGGCTTTGCCGAAGCCATCGGCGGTAGGTCAGGCCTCCAGTCCCACGAGTATATATATATGTATGTATGTATGTATGTATGCATGCATGTATCGTACTACCAGCTACCGCAATTTTGCTCTTCTCCTATTTTTTCTTATCCCTTTCGTTTTTCTTCTTTCACTCTTTTCTTATCAATTACGTTCAACGATTAGGTGGGCTTTACGCATGGTAGGTATATGTTACTTTTACTTCCGCGGAGCCGGCTGATTAATACGTACCTTTTCCACTAAACCGTCGCCTCGCTGCGACTCCTTATACTAGATAGATGCTTTGCTCCAACCTGTCGGCGCGGCATGAATTCCAGGATGTAATGGCTACCTATACTGTACATACTTTCACCTATCTTCGCTGATATTGTATAAGTCAATAAGTATACTATATATATATATATATACATATAAATGTTTGAATACATACATACACGTGTAATAGGCATGCATAACGTAGAATATATATAGGTATATGATATACCTACAATTTAATCTGCATATATACGAATACACAGCTATGTGTATAGATTTGAAAATGTATTTAACAAATAGTGTGCGAGGACGGCCGCGAGAGAATAGTCTGCACCAGGGGAGGCTATCTCAGGAGATATTGTATACATATATACGTTTATAAATATATATCCTACGTATGTATGTATGCATGTGTCTGCCCACGTATAATAAAATATATATATACATATACATCAATATCCGATGTACTTGACATCAAGTTCGCGGCGTTATCTTTCGCCGCGGTGATAATTAGTATAGCCTCTAAATAATTACTACATGCAGCATCAGAATTATCGTCGCATTTATACGTTATAGATAGTCAAATATAAACGATTTGAGAAGTTTCTAATTTGAAATTTGCTGTACGTGTGTATAATATACTATATATTACGCAACGTTATGGAGGGAGATCAGAAAGATGACAAATATTATCAGCCCACCCCTCCCCCTCATATCCCATTATTTTCGAATTTACGTTCTTTGGTGAGAAACAATGACCATTTTCAGTGACTTTTTTTCATCCATTTTACGAATATTCAGAATCCGCGATACTCGAAGATATCATGATCGTTAATTACTTTTCATCGTCGCTCACGAATAATTTAATGTAAGATATAATCTAAAACCTCGTCTCGCAGCGGAATGAATGTACGAAAAATTCGTGCGATATTTATTCTTCCTTGACTGACCAGAGATCGTTTCCCGACACTCGCATATAATTATTTGTCAAAAAATTCCAAATCGATCCGTAATTTGGCGCGAAAATGAGACCGAGATTCTGGAAAACTCTAAAATCGGTCGGGTGACTCCGTGCTCAAAGCTCCTTAACGTTATAACCTTTAGTCTGTTATGCTATTACTATTACTGTAATTCGCGGTATATACATAGCAGAAATTCCTATTCTGGTGAAGGGCGATGCGATGGCGTCTTTAGAAAGAGAAAGAGAGAGGAAAGAATTGCGAGTTCGCGAAGAGAGACGTTGGTCGAGATCCCGAGGTTCTACTCTTCGCCGTCGTCAGAGAAAGAAAGGGAGGGAGGCCGAGAAGCGGACCCGGCGCGGCGCGGCGCGGCGGCATCCCGACGCCGACGCCGACGTCGACGTCGACGTCGACGCCAAAGTCGGGGGAAGATCTAGGTCACTTCGCGGTTGCTTAGCAACGGTCGCTAAACTCCCACGCGCGTTGTCTACTTACTCGATGTGTACGTATATATATATGAGTCTACATTGACGTACGCGCTGTAGACACATACATAGACCTACGTGCGGTACTGTACGGGACACCTATACATAACATGGTACATACATCGTACATATACCTACGTGTTAGATAATAATAACAATAATTATAATAATATGTAATAACAACCAGGCGTGTGTATGTACGTACGAGACATTATAATTAGTAGATACGTGTATATAACTACGTATCATTACACGCGGCTTGTAACGGCGATGATAATGATAGGAAGATAGAAGAAAAAGATACAGAGGAAGAAGAAGGAGAAGGAGAAGGAGAAGGAGAAGGAGAAGGAGAAGCAGCAGGAAAACGGGCAAAGAAGTAACCGGACTTGAAATTTTTCGTCCGTCATTCTATTGTTGGAAATAATCGAGATCTATACTACACCCAAGGAGAGTCTTATAGCGCGGTAGGTCTAACGTAGGTACGCATACATAAGTATACATGAGTAGGCTACATACATACATATACATACCTATATCGTCGAATCTAAATCCCCCGACGCGACGCGATGAACATACGCGTACGGTGCATGACCTCTGACTTTTCGCGGAGTAACGATTCCCGGGTTATAGGTATATGTGTACCGTGTATAGGTCTCTATGTAGTACACACGCGTACATATACCTATACGTACCGCATACCTGGTCGCCTATGCTACGGATGTAGGAGACGGCGGCGGACTATAATTATACCCACAGAATGACAAGAGTTACAATCGCCTATACATATGCATGTATATAAATTTTTATATATATATATATATATATATGTTATACATACATACCTATATATATACATATACACACGTATACACGACCGCCTATATACAGCAGATTATGGATACGACCGCGACGCGCGAATTCGTTACCCGCGCGGTATATTGCCTCGGATATGTGATACAGATGGTATATTAGCTACGCCAATCTGCATAAGTGTATATTGTTCGTATGTATTCATAGATATATGTACACTAATTATTTATGTCTATGAGGGCTGTATAGGTACCCGCAATGAGTGGAGAAAGTAGGTATCACGTAGGTTTCATCACTGCACTGAGATATGTATACGTTATAAATATACATTCATGATTAGGTATAAGGTATGTATACACATATGTACGCGTATGTATCTAGTACCGCGGTCCGACCGTTATCGCATCGAACATTTTTTTCAATCTTGGGGTTCTTCATTTATCTTAGTTTTCATGAAAATCTGTCATTCCGCGCGATTGTCATACCTCATTGTGTACCTGTAGGTATATACATAGATTTATGCATGTATATACCTATATATACCCGTAATTGTGAATACATACCGCTCGCTGCGCCTTTCAGTTTAACCAAGTCCTCAGATTTCATCGCGAACTGCGGCCCGGTTTTGTTCATTAACTTTCAATTCCATGCAGATTTTCCATGCTTCATTTATGTTTTTTACATTTGTTTCACACCGATCCCCCGTAGACATGCATGGGACGGACTGTACACACCCATATATACGCGGGAAACGTTGTGTTAGTTTTCCATTTGTCTTTTGTAAATAGCCGCTTAGTGCAGCGAGGACTCTTGTACTGCAATATAGGTACGCAAACGCATATATCTACATACATATATACATATACACACACACACATATATATATTACACGACATACATACGCTATGATCATCAGCTAAGAATCTGAAGCACGTCGCGTAAAGCTACGGTGTTATTTTTAGCCTCTCGCAGATGTTGCAGCCGCGTTATAAGAACGTATTTACTCACGTATATGCGTATGTATAATCATGTGCGTACGCGTATGTATGCGATACATACGTACTATACCTAATCTTTACATTCCTATTCTCACATATACTATATATTTCCCTATCGCATACAGTACGTAGGTAAGGGTACAGTATGGCGGAGCGAGGGTGGGGGAGGGGAATAAACGAGAAACAGCTAGAAGCGGAGAAAAAGAGCGAAAGTAAAAAGAGAGAGAGAGAAAAAGAGAGAGAGACAGATAGTGATCATGGGAGAATGGAATTTGCAGCAGAGTATCACAGCAATGTATCCTGCAGACGTATTTACGTATGTATGTATGTATGTATGTAAGATACAAACATATAGGTGATAAAAACGGCGGACAAGAAAACCCTCCGTATACGACGATGTACGTACCTCTCTGTTATAGGTACCTTCTAAAGCTACAGATTCGCAAATAATTTGCGAGTAAATTCAATTGTCAATGAGATAGGGAGGAATACAAAAATAGAAAAAGAGGCAGAAAATTAGGGAGAACGAAAACGGGAGAGAAGGAAAAGAGGAAAAACTGAAAAAAAGCAAGTTGACAACTGCTGCAGATTAGATTAGTACGGGTAACTGTATAACTGCGATTTTCTTTACCTTTGCAAATTTACCGCATTATAGGTATGCGAGTATCTTATAGGTTGGTATATGTGTATAAGCATAGGCAATAGTAATTGTTAGGTATGCGCTTAAAGGTCGTGGCCAAATGCCAGTCGACACGCGGTTCCTTTTTTTTTTGTTTTTTCGTTTTTGTTTCATTTTTTCCCTCTTCCGAGACCGCGTGATGTGAAAATTGTGAATAAAAACAGGTACCTATACCTGTTCATCTATAGGTATTATAATATTATAATCATAATTATGTTAGGCACGTATTACACGAATTAGAAACGACGCGACGTACGGTATATCACAGGGTGAATTCCCAACGTCCGAGTATTCGGAGTAGCGTTCAGGCGGCCGCGAAAACCTCTAGCTGCGTCGTCAATATATCTTTGCCGTTTTCATCCGATCGGAAAATCGGAAACCACTGAAACGATTGCCGTTTTGCTATATCGCGGCCGCCTCGACGCTCCTCCGAGTGTTCGGTCGTTAGGAATTCTCCCTGTCTATGAGTTTCAAATGCATGTATGTATATACATACTCGGTTATTTGCGACATATTTATTAAGTATGATGTAGTACATGGAATACCGATATCACTGTAGTACGCATGTATGTACATACTAAATCAATTTGATTCTCATTCATATGATGAATATTATCATTATTTTTATTATTATTGTACGGACTTTGATTAATCTTTGATCGCGCGAGTCGCGAGGCTTTATCGGACGCTCTGAGCTTCAGTGATTTCATTTCAAATCATGTATGAGTACACTTTTGTAGCTATACAATGTAGGACGACGATACATACGATTACATACCGCGAGATTATGGTGAAAGTTAGCAGAGCAGAATCTTCCGTGAAATTATAGGCGCCAACAGCCTATCGTTTTATATGCAAAAAGTTGGATAAATAAAATATTAACTATCTGTATGGAGAATTTGAATTCGGTCGTACACGGAACGTATTATCTGCGTATACCATGTGAACTATGTAATCCTAATGCGTTAACTGTGTCGTCGATTCGAGGGGGGTAAATACACACTGAAATATGTGATATTACTTCGTTCAGCGGTAAAAATGGGACAGAAGAAGGAAGAGAAAAGAAGAATATATCGAATTCTCGGGGAATATATTATACAGATCGCATGTATATACCTATATATGGTGAATTTATTGCAGATAATAGATTGCAGCTCATCGTTCTCACCGTGTATCGATGTGCCATATATATAGAGGTATAATATTGACTAACGAGCACGACGGATAATAAGAATATCGACGAAAAAATGTTGGGCGGAAAAACGCGTTATCAGAGAATTTATAAAACACATAATGTGTATCAGCTACGTACAGGGTGGGCATGACGAATGAAAATCGGACCGTTTAGAAAGTTGGATGTGCAGAAGCGATGTCGAACCCAATTTCCGAGTTACCGAGCAAAGGCGTAAAATTTTCAGGGTTGTTAGGTACAGTAGAATTTATGCTGCGTGACTCATGTCAGTAGGCGTGCGAATGGGATCTAAACGCTATCGGGTTGAAATTCACGCAATAGCTTCGCTCAGGATGAAAATTGAAAATAATTTGGCCTGTATACATGGATGAAGAAGCAATAAACAGAAACGAGTATTTTTCAATTTTGTTGTCGCAGAATTGAAAATTAGAAGATATAGGTAATTACGCGATAAAATTGACCGTGAAACCTTATCCCATATATACCCATCCCGCGTTTTAATTTCTCTTGAATTTGAAATCCGGTTCGAAAAGTAATCGCCTGACGTATAACTTTTCTTCATCCCCTGATTTCGGCTTTCTTTCAAACGCTCGTTTCTCAGCTTCGCGGAGAGATATTCTTTTTCAATTCCGAGACGCCGAATGAAAGCCTGAATATATTCTGTGTAGTCTCGGGGAAAGAAAAGATCGCGAGGAGTGGTCGAGGCGTTCGGATTACATCGGGGTTTCGAAGCTAACCAGATCTTACAATTTTTCCGTCATTCAATTTTTCAATACTTTTCTTCTTCCGTTTCCTTTCCAATTCGACTCACCCTGTACATGATAGTTATAGCCTATGTATAGCTTGCGAAGAGCTGTGTGGGATATATCGGTATGTTGTAGGCTGTTTTTGAAAAAAAGCAGTAAACAAGAATACATCTTGGTTATTTACCCGCTTATCTCCATTGTGGTTGACGATAAGATAACTGTTCGCGGGTTTAGTTAGGAAAACGAAACAAACATCCCGCCTCTCGGTCGGGGATCGCACGTTCTTCGCGCGGTCATCCAAGCCTCTCTAAGTGGATACATAATATATACCTATATATAGTATATACAGTCTATGCCTATGTAAGCATAAGTATATGAATATGAATCCACGATTCACCGCACTGATCGTACGTTATTTTATTTCTATTATAAATTGTTCAGGTACGTACATATGCAGCGCAGCAAAGGAATATTAGAAAATAATATTTTCACAGACGTCGTGTAGTATGTATAGGTGTATATATAATAGGTATATATAAAATCATGTGCCTATACATGCACGTAAATATGTGCATAAGGACACAGGCATACATACATGCCACATAGATGTGCAGCTTTATTGTTATTTCATGCGTGTATGGTTGACGTAAATATTATTTTCACGATCATATACATGCAAATTGTAGGTATAACTTATATTGATTATTTTATTCGATATTATCACTTTCATCTGCACCGTGATGGCTTTCCTCAATTCTTGAGGGATTCACCTGCAAGAGTCAGAGCGAGAGCTGTTGATTCCATACTTTCATAGACCTATTATAAGAAAAGCAGAAGAAACTGGCGTCTTTCAACGTACGCGCGATTATTATTTCTTGTGTCATGACGTTATAAATCAATAATAATAATAAGTAACAGTACATGAGGTGTAATTATTATGACACTCACTCGGTAACTTAGCCTGACCAAAGTTCAAAACTATGTCTCGCCTGCACCTTCGGTGCACCTACGTCCATGAGTCTGATATAGAAAGTTTATTCCTAGATAGTTATAATATAATATAATAAATGCATACACCGCACCCACACCTACGCCACGATCCGCGTCTCGAGTGTCACTTTCGACTCGAGTCATTGTAATTACTATATTTATTTGTCACTCGCGGTTGCTACGATTCTCAATAGAGAAAAAGGAAATGAAAAACATAAAGATAATATCCGTGAAAATATAGTGTGCCGGATGTTATCATTCGCGGCTGTATCCGCTGGGTGGCTATATACGTAGATACTATGCATTGCATCTATGTACAGAGTGATTCTGTTTCGCCGCTGTTCTCAGGCTGAAAAATAGAATCCTCGTAAAAATCCGGGACTAAAGTTCCTTCGCGAAAATCTCGTGCGACCGATAGTTTCCGAGTCATGCGAGTTACAAATTGACCAATCGTTGAGCCTCGGTGCCGTCGAGGTGCGGCCGCGGCATCGAGGTGCGGTGATTGGTCGATTAAAATCTTCTATAACTCGGGAACTATCGGTGGTAGGAATTTTTGGTAAAGTAACTTCAATCTTGGATTTTCACGAGGATTTCATTTTTCGAGTTTTCGTGATCGCCAATGGGAACCGCCCTACACACACAAGAATCGCGGTGCTGTACGCATCAGAGAGAATCGATGAAATCTTGAAAAAAAGAGTGAAAGTGTCACGGATGTGTTTATCAGTTATCAATTATTATATCATACGGGTTTCAATAACAGATAGTGAACATACCGTCCACTTCGCGCGTTCGGCGCATGCGTGCGTGTAATTCATATATATGCAATAACACCGATTATAGAGATAAACTACAATGCTCATATAGTATGTATATACATATGTTTGTTCATTCTGAATTCGATTACGCGTCCGGCGAGTTATAATAATATCAGCGTACAAACAAACGCATGTGTATACTCAAACCTACACGTATTTTTATGTATGCGAGTACCTGATGCGTTTACGTACATACAACCGGTTGTATACAGCTGCTATCAGAATGGAAATACACACGTACGTGCATATATGCATACACACAATAAAACACAAATATCGACATCTGCATGTTTATAAATTTGCGTCATACGTATTCAAAGAATTGCGAATTAATCATCTTCCGTTGATATCCGTTTACTTTTGATCCGCACAACACAGGTACCGAGTCACATATCTTTATGCTTACTAGCGGACAATTTTTCGCTCATTTCATTACGAATTATCCTTATAGTGGTATAATCTCGGCCCTCAGGCTTCAGACAGCAATTCGTTATCATGAAATTAGGTAAGTAGGTATGTATATACCTATACATAATCTTGAACGAATTTGGCATGAGAATATAGAATGTACGGACTTCCCGAAGTTATACTTCGCAAACGCAATGAAAGCGGGAATGTCATAAATGATTCGGAATTCAGGTGATCCGATGCCCTGATCTTCGGAAATATGTCAGACTTCCCCTCAGATGAAGATGTCAAAAATTCGCACACACACACACGCACACCACATATATATATACAGAATCGAGACATCTTTTTCAGGACTTCTCCATAGCAGTAGAACAAAACTTTTGTCGCCTCGTATCTTTACCAGAAATAGGAATCGAGTGCTCATATTTACAGGAATACCTTCTTTACAGTATAGTACTACGGAATGCAGATAAAAATGAAAGACTCGTAGTCGGAACTGGAATTGACGGAACTTACTAAACATAATACTTTTCTTCGGACATACATTATAAATGGATAATTTATACTAAAGGTATACATGTACTATATATGACGTAGGTATTCACGTAGGTGAATCACGGACGCGATTAACGGAGACAAACTATAAGCGCAGCGCAATCAGATCGCAATTAAACTCACTCGTCGTGTATCTACGGTAGTATCTATTGTTATTCAGGAATGTTATTCATCCTGTACGCGAGCCTGCATCACTTTAATGCCA